>JAHTLZ010003526.1:62561078-62596512 GCA_023846285.1 Phrynocephalus versicolor
ACTACTACTACTACTACTACTACTACTACTACTACTACTACTACTACAGCCATAGTCTATTAATTTTATTGATAGGAATCAAACTGCAACTGGAGGGCTGTACCTGATTGTTCCTCCAACTTGCTTTCCCACTTTCCCAACAACGGTTTATAGAACTACTGTGAAGGGGAAAATATAGCTAACAAATTCTGGTTGCATACAAATTGTTATCTATGCATCTGTAGCTGCCCACTGTTTGATTTTTTTCCATAAATTTTTCACTCCTTTCAATGATGAGGTCTGTGATACTCTAAAGATTACCATGCTGTGCCACAGATAATAGCATGCATTGTTTTTTTACCCATCATTTATTGTGGCCAACATTTTAGTTTGGTTTGGCTTGTGTTACCCCATTAGTAAGGGCCTGTAGTTACTGAACTGGCTCATGATGCAATATTTTAGCGCAGAAGAGAGTGAATTAATTTAATCACCAATTTTGTCTTTCCATTCCCTGTTTGAAAGGTCATTTGTTATTTGCTGTTTCATGGAAGTGGGTGAATGTAAATGTCACACGGAAGCACTATTTCTATCAATGAACCTAAAGCTGAGCCATGTAAGCAGTTTGATTAATACACACAGAGAGAATGCATGGGATGCAACCTCTTGCTTGAATTTAACATTAATACCAGCAAGCAGGCAACATTAAATCAATGACTAATGCAATATTATTTGTTTTCATGGGTCCCAGTTTCCCTCCACACATCTCTTTTCCATAGTGTACAAAATAATACAATGGATGTGCTGAGCATACTAAGATTTATCATTCTCAAAATGTCATAGTTCCATGTATCTAGGAAAGCTGATTTATTGTACTAGACATTCTCAAGTTGTGGCAAAACAAACCCCAAGGAGTTGTATTTGGTTTTCTTCTACATCTGCCTGCCTGCCTGTCTGTCTGTCTGTCTGTCTGTCTGAAGTGGGAGGGAGGATGACTAAAATTAAAAAGTAAAATAATCATGCTGTGATAAAGGTCAACAAGAACAAGTAGAACTACTATATATTCTAAGTAGAACTACCTTGTTTCCCAAGCTGCAATCCTGTACAAATTACCTGGTAGAAAGTTTTACTCAACTGGATTTTAACTATAAAGAAACGAAATTCAATTGTTCACAAGGGTTCAGGAATACTCAGATTGTGCATCAAATGTGGAGTATTTGTATGACTCTGAGGTGATTATAGGGCGGAACAAAATTCTGCTGTGCACTCTGGGGTGGAGCAATACCACAATGGGCAATCTGAATTGGATGTTCTCATCAGTATTTTTAGGATTTAATAGATGGTCACTGGTTCCAACTGAGGAATAAAGATGCAGAAGACATTTTGTTTTTGGTGGTTTTAGCCCAGAAGGAGAGGGAGTGAATTGACTGAGATCATAAAGTGAGTTATTTGATTTAGGGTCTCAGCCTACTTCTGTCTTTTGTACCAGCTGGATAGCTGGTCAGCATAGGGGTTAGTTGTGTTTTGTGATCCCCCGGTTGTGGTCAGGAGATGCAGTGGTTTGGTGAACCGTGTTTTTAAAAAAAGAAGGTGTATATATATACAATAAAATATAGTTGGGGGAGGCAGGAAACAGTTTTCAGTTGGTTCATGGCAGTTTATTTGTTTAAGGTTCTGTCCTTTTGGAGGGCTATAACTCTTGGTTGCTTGGGGCTTGGATTCTGAGCATAGAGGTATTGGTGATCACTTGGGCTCATTGGAGGTACAACTGCACTGTTTAGGTTCTTTCTTGTGCCTATTCAAGATTGTGGATCAGGTGTGGGGCAATGGCTCCCAAGAAATCCAAGGGGTCCAATGGGAAGGAGCCAGTAAGACATAGAGCTCCAGTTAGATCCCCTCCAGGGTGTCTTCTTCAGATGAGGAGGAATATCCAGATCACAGAGCCATAGGGGAGAAATTGAGCCATTTAGAGCAGGAAAGGGCCAAGTCTCGAGGCATGGCAAGTTCTTATGAGGGGTTTAAGTCTCGGGACATTAAGGCTCGGAAGTTGGTGGAGTTAAAACAGATGGGTGAACTAATGATGGCATGGATTTCTGTTCTGGAAGAGGAATGGTTCAGTGGCCGGCCCCAGCCCTGGTGTCTGATCCAGTGTGTGGGCACTGAGGCGGACACAAGCCAGCAGCCCCACAGCTTCATGCTGTGGCAGGTGGGGGTCTGCAAAGGGATTGATCTGAGCAGCCATCAGCTCGAGCCCTTTGCAGATCTCCCAGCCACCACTGCAAGAGGTGGTAATGGTGGCAGAGGAAGTGGGTTTTAAAGGGCTAGAGCTATGACAGCCCATTTCAACCTCTTTGAAACCCACTCTCCAGTCACCATGCACACGCAGCTCAGGTGGGATGAAAGGGAAACATGTCTCCCTTTGAACCCACCAGAGCTATGCATGCATGCACAGATCCCTGGGATAGGTGCATGCACACAAGGCTCATGTGGGTTGGGAGAGAGGCATGCCTTCCTTTCAACCCACCAGAGATGTGCGTGCATGCACGGATAGGGTTAAAAGCATCCGAGCTTGGTAAGATTCCTAGAAAGGAAGGTAATTGGGGAGAGGAGAAATTGGTCCTCCTTCTCTAGGAATCTCACTGAGCTTTGCTGCTTTTAACCCTATCCATGCATGCATGTGAGGGTCAGGTGGGTTGGGAGAGAGGCGTGCTTCCCTTCGAAAGCACCTGGGCTCTGCATAGCCCAGGTGTTTTGGAAGAGAAGCACGCCTCCCCTCCAAACCACTCAGGCTCAGCAAAGCTACAATGGTCCCAAGGATTGATGCAGCACCTGGGCTGTTTGTCTTCTGGGATAAGCATGCATCCATCAGAAGATCCCAAAAGCAAGGGGGGAATAGACAGAGGCAGAGATCCACCTCCTTCCCTTTCTTGGTTCCTGAGATCTCTGAAAAAAGATCTCGTTTGCAGAGATCAAAGCAACCAAAAAGGAGGAGGAGGATCTCTGCTTCTATCTGCCCCTCTCCTTTCTTGCTTCCCTTAAAACAAGCACCTTCTGAGCCAGGCAAGTGTTGGGTGGTTGCCCCATGCTTGCCTGGCTCAGAAGGAGAGCAGTGAAGTGCTGGATCTTTTTGAATTCCCCACTACACCAGTAAGGCCGTCACTTCACGAGGCTCTTCGCTTCGCAGCGTGATTGCCTTCGCTTTGAATGCGAAGGCGATCACGTGGTCTCCCTTCGCCCCCACCCCTTTTTCCCTGTACTCACGCGGGCCGCTTTTCCGTTCGAATCGAGAATGACCTCACGAGCTCCATTCGCATTAAAGCACTGATGTTCTTCCCCCGTTTCCCACGTTCTTTGATTTTTTTTTAAAAAAAGGGACCGGTGTATCGATGCATCAATGCTTGGCTGTCATTCACGACAGAGCGTGGTTACTGTATGATCCTGTGTTTTGTTTCCTGGCATCATTGGCAGCCCCCCCGCCGCCGCCGCCGCCGCTACTCGGGGGGAGCCCCGCATGGCACAGCCGCCCGCCCTCCGCCGCTTGCACGCTGCCTGCCCCGGGTGCCCTGCTCTGGCCGGGCGAGGCAGCAGCGGCTCCTCCTGCGCCCGCCGCCGCCGCCGCCGCCGCCGCTGCTACTTGAGCGAGGAAGTAACAGCGCAAAGCGATGAAACAATATAGCGATGCATCGATATCCCTGTTTGAATATTTTTTTAAAAAACTTGAAATAAAAGCCAAAAACTGAGACCACACGTGGCGCTGGGTGCGAAGCGAGATGCGAAGCGAAGAGATTCCCGTCCTCCGCCAGGGGCATCACTTGCCCCGGTTGGAGCACGCTAAAGGGGGCGTGGTCGGGGTGACGTCGCAGCCAAAAGGGAGGAGCGTGCGGACTGAAGCGGTCGGTTCGCACGCAAATGACGGCTTACCGCGAAGCGAGCGGCTCGTGAAGTAACGGCCTAAGGGTGCTTGTGGGGCACAGAATTCAAAAGGGTCCAGTCCTCCAAGGCTCTTCTTCTGAGCCAGGCAGGTGTCGGGTGGTCGCCCAATGCTTGCCTGGCTCAGAAGAACCAGAAAGCAGTGGTGGGCTGGAGGCTGGCAAAAGGAAGGCAGTGCCTTGCGTGTGTTTGCACACAATGGAATGCCTCCCTTTCTCTAGCCTCTGTGAATGGAGAGGCTAGAGAAGGGGAGGTAGCGCCACTTGCCTCAAAGACATTTTAAACAACCCGTGCTTCCCGACCCCAATTGTAAGTCGGGGAAACCCTACCTTTTGCTCATTAGGCAGCAGGAGAAAACCCCAATGGAATTATGCTCATAAGTTGGGATTTTCTGTTGTTGAGTGCGTTGTAAGTCAGGGTACCACTGTACTGAGAAATGTGCATTTACTCCACAGACTGCTTTCCTGATGGCAAGCTCAGTCATTGGGAAACTTCTTTGTAGACAGAGGGTACCATCCTCAGCATCTCTAATAAAAGGATCAGTCAGCAGGTAAAGATCAATAAATCTGCCAGTGTCACTTTCTTCCTCATCCTTTTATGTTCTGAGCACATCATTCAGCATGCTTCGGTCAGAATGTTATTAAGAATGTAAATCCTGACTTGGCTCGTCTTTAAAAGATAAATAAGATAAGAAACTAGCACTCTTCCTGGGCCAGGAAGAAGAAAGAGATGGACAGTCCCTGAGAGATTTTGCTACAAACACACATCAACATAAAACTTATTTAATCAGCAGTGAACCAAGAAGCATTAATCTTTCCCAAGATGTGAAGATTGGCATGCCTGATGAGTGGAACACTCTATTCTGGATCCAACAGAAAGTTACCCAAACCAGGGACACATTTGTGGTTTGCAGAACAAGTCCTGAAGGAAATCCTGGTTAACCACTGTGCTCAGTATCCTCTTCAGTCATCTTGACTTAATTGTTGCCACTGGAAGAGAAAATGAGGCTGAGGCTCGGCAAGTCTTCCTCACATTAAAAAAACTCACATGAAAGTCATTTCCATCACCTCACCATCTTACTATCATATTACAACTGCTCAACCTTAAACACTTACCGTATATACTCAAGTATAAGTCGACCCGAGTATAAGTCGAGGCCCCTAATTTAAACCCCCAAAACTGGGGAAACGTATTGACTCGAGTGTAAGTCTAGGGTGGGAAATGCATCAGGGCCTGGTAGCTCCTCCTTTGTAAGCTGGGGGAGTGGTGTGTGATGTTTAAAATGACTTTTAGCCACTGACCCAAGCAGGCTCTGCTGCATTTCCCACCCTGGGCTCTCCTGTGATGCAGAGGAGGGTCATGAGAAGCGGCACACAATGTTTAAAATGACTTTTAGCCACCGACCCAAGCATTTGCCTCAGTGGCTAAAAGTATTGACCTGCATATAAGTCAAGAGCCCCTTTTTTCAGCCCAAAATTAGGGCTGAAAAACTAGGCTTATATTCGAGTATATACAGTATGTCTTCTCTTCGCCCACCTCCACCCCATAGCGATTTTTTTGGAGATGGTTATGTTTGACAGCAGAGAACAAAATACATCAATTACCCTGTCCTTTCATAGTTGCTCTCTGTGTGTGCGTGTGCTCGCATGCATGCACACACACATGTGTATGCATGTGTGCGTGTGTTTGCTCATTTTAAGCTGCACGAGAGAAGACAAAATTCACTTGTGCCGGTAGAGCACCAGATACAAAAATCCTCAAAGAGACAGGAAAACTTCAGAGCGCAGTGATATTCCCTCACACCCCTAAGTGTTGTGGGCATTATTCTATAGAATAATAGTTGATGGGTAGTGCTTTATTCCATTCACCTAGAATAGAAATGTGGAATAGGGAAAAGGTACTTGACAGTGTTTGTGACAATGTATTTAGAAAGTATCTGCAACAAAAATCTTAAAGCCAATGCATCAACTGCATTAATTGTAAGTGGCCCCACCCACTTAAGTAAAATAATAATAATCTCACACTCAAATCCAATTTATGAACCTTGTGGTGCAGTGGCTGAATAACAGGGCTTCAGCAAAGTCTCTACGGATGACCTGAGTTGTAGCTGGCTCAAGGTTGACTCAGCTACCCATCCTTCTGAGCTTGAGAAACTGAGTACTCCGCCCATTGGGGTGGAGGGCAATATCTAGCCTGCATAATTAAATTGCATAAATCACCCAGAGAGTGCTCTGAGCACTAAGGGTGATATATAAGCAGCACATTTACACTTTTAACGTTGGCACAAGAGGAAGGAAACGCCATAAGCCCCCACTTTCTATCTCTGGTAGTTAAGACAGAATAATAGTGATGTAAACAACCAACAACTTGCTCCTTTGCCATGAACCCAATCCCACATCTGCTCCTTGACGAGGCAGTCTCACTCTGCCTAATGGTAGGGCCATCAATGTTGACTGTGCAAAGGAGGATGTCTGGTTGTGCAAAGGCTGCACACATAAATTGCTGCACACGTGTACCGAAACCATTATCACCTGCAGCACAATATGAAACACACTTTCCCCCTAAATTCTCTTTCTTTGTACACCACAGGAGAATAAGGGGCGGGGGGAGCCAATGTTTGAGCCACAAAATTGTTTGCAACTATACTGAACATTTTCTTCTGAGCACTGCTTTGCTCTTCAGTATTTATTACTAAATTGTTTCATTCTTTGAAGTTCTGATTTTATGACCTAGTATGCTAATTGATGAGGCAGAACAGGAACTGAGCACATTTTGAATGAGGCAAGCTGCTACAAGATGGACGGCTACAAGGCTTCTTATTTTAATACCATGCATATCCAGACATATAACGTCTTCCTCTGCCAAATGTCTGCCATAATTCTGCTGAAAGTAACTCTACTCTGACTAATATTTTCTCATGCCATTCAGCTAATGTATTGCAGGTTCAGATGCCTACTTTAAAATGCACACTAATAAAGTGAATGTAAGTTTAGCTAATATGAAGCCAAATCCTGAATGCCACCGGCCAACTGTGGCTGGAAACAGGGTGGTGCATTATTTTCCAAAACAAATGGTTAAAAGGGGGAGAAGGTTAGGGCTACATTGCTGAGCAGACTTTTAAAAAAAGCTATTTGTTCAGAACTAAATATGTCCATGTGGGCTTTTTCAGAAAACATGACTGTTGTATTTAGATTGAATCTGTTTTTAATATAGGCATAGGTGCTGTAAGTGCCTGGAGTAGGAACTGGCAAACCACTCCAGTATTCCTGCCAAGAAAACTCCATGGACATGGGGTCACAAAGAGTCGGTCATGACTGTAAGAATGCAGCACACACACACACACACACACACACACACACACACACACAGAGAGAGAGAGAGAGAGACACACACACATAGAGAGAGAGAGAGAGAGAGAGAGAGAGAGAGAATCCCCTAAGCTTTGTGGAGGAAGTATATGCTCTTCATGCAGCACCTCAAGGAAGGAATAACCATATTTGCTAACTTGCTGCAATAGTTATGATTTTAAAAAGCTTTTAAAAAGCTTTAATAGTCTGTATTTCCTATAAAATTTGAATATAAAAAAGTGAATGGCTCAGCCAAAATTGATTTATACTTGTGGTGACAGGGGAAATTAAAGAGTCTTGAATATTCACCTCATGGATTCGTTTAATGTTTGTCATTAATACTTCTGAACATGTTTATAGGATGGTAGCTATAAAAGGGATGATATTTACAATGTTTTTTACACATCTTTTGATGCCAGTGCAGTAGTGGCCACATCATAATGACGTAAGATAAAGAGAGAGGCTGGAATAGATGGGATTACAGGTTTGATGTGAGATGACCTTATTGATTTTCACAGGTGCTTGTGGTTGCTTTTCTCTTTTCTGCCTAACAGAATGGGTGTGTGTGTTGTGGCAGGAAGGAGCAGAGAAACACAAAGAGATCTGTATGGTTACCAAAAGAGACACCTTCTGGCACCATTCCTTGATGAGTGTGATAAGGCAGCTTCTACCTGTATGAGGTTTTGGAGAAAGGGGAGATCAAGGGAGTGCTAAGACTAATACTGACAGAAACTGACAAAGTATTTCTCAAAGGAATACTAAACAGGATATGTTTACTTCATAGCCATTTGAAAAAAAATATTTCTGTGTACTGCTTGGATGCTTTAAGGAAGAAAGTCCAGAGAAAATTCAATGGACACAATTAGAGAAGGACACAAACCAGAAAATCGGTGGTTCGTGGTGGTTCATGGTTTGTGACATCCCATTAACAACAAATGTCCATGACCCCTCTCCCCCAATGAACTGGTACGTGGTTTATTTGGGGGTTCATGCCGGAGGGCAGAACCTCCTGTCTTTGACCTTCACCTCCCTATCATGTTTCCAAGCCCCCACCACCTCTTTTTGTCTGCTGCTGCCAGCATCTCGAAAGGCAGCAAGGCCAACTCCTTGAGCAGAATATGGACCTGCACCCTGTGGGCATGCTCCTGCCTGTCAGCTGAGCAGCAGACAAAGGTGCAAACAGAGCAAGTCCAGCTCCTCTTAAGGAGATCGGCTTGCAACCTGCTGCCTCTTGGCATGCTGATGGTACTGGTGTCAGTGGCTTGAAGGCCCGCTATGGGGGGGGAGTGGAAGGGGCAGGCATCCACTCTGCCTAAGCAAAATGAAGCAGCAAGCAGAAAAAAATATCAGCAGTTCATTTTGTTTTTCCAAAACAGAGGGCATGAATGAACTAAACTACAAACCAATCCACTAATCAGCACAGTTCGTTCGTTCATTCATTCATTCATTCGTTTGTTTGTTCGTTCATTTGTTTGTTCATTTGTTCATTTTTCCATGCATTTTTTGTTCATTTGTTCATTTGTTTGTTTGTTTGTGGATCATTGTTCACATCCTGTGCCCTTATCTAGACAGAATATTTGACTAGTCCACTTAGGAATGCTACCATACAATATCAGTTTCACATCAAATTATTCTCAGTGGCTGATTCAGAAAAATCCTGGAGGCAGCAGTTTTTATTTACTAGGGTATTACATGCATACATGGACACAAGAAAAGGCACACATAGCTCCACACACAGATACATATGAACACATAGCACTCTACAATAACTCCCAAGTTGTCTGGAGAAAAAAAATAACATTTTTTTAAAAAAAACAAGCTGTACAATTAAATTTTGAGAAGGCAAAAAACTCAAAACAAAATATGTCTGTCAATTATTTTGTGTAGAGACTGTCCTGTTTGTCCTATGTAGAGCACAGGAGAACATTGTTAGCAAAGCATGGCATAGACTCTCACACAGACTCGCACGGCTCCTTAGCAGTTGTCCTGCTCCTGTCGACAATATTGTTCAATTTAATGAACACCAAGTGGCTATGGCGAGAATATGTATGTTGTTCCCATTCAGAGAGAGAGAGATTCTCCTCTCTGCATATGAAAAGACCTCAGCAAATATTCTAATGTATCATGCGAAATAAAATTGCCATTTGTCTTCAGTTGCTTTTCAGTGAAGTCAAGATTGTGGTTTAAGTAATGACAGCAGAGCTTCCCTGTGCTTTATTATGTTATGTATTCTAGGTGGAAAAAGCTCCACTGCAGCATCAGAATTAATAGGCACTGTTCTGCAATGCCACAGTGATTCTGAGCAGGTGAAAACCAGGGGAGAAAAATATTTCAGCATTGAAACTCATTAGTGCCAGCCATTAAGAATTTATAAAATGGGATTTCCAATTGGAACCAGGAGGGAATAGACGGCTCTGTCAAGATAATTTTGGAGGTAGATGATCATACAATACTACAATTTATTTATGATATTTAAAAGGCGGCCTTGTAGTTTCTTCTTTTGCCACGTACTTGCTGCCATGGGAGGGGAGGGGAATGGAAATTATGTGGATTAATTGTGAGTTATTCAGTTATGGTAGTTCAGGGATTCACAAGTTTTTGGTGAAAGGTTAGCTACATCAACTAGTTATAATAACTGTGCCCTTTTACTCATCATGCCTTTTGTTTTAATTGCAGCATCTCTCAAACATTCAGGCATTCACCACCTTTCTTATTTTCCATCTTTTCTTCTACTGCCATTGGACATCCTTTAGTTTTTTTTAATGATTGAAAATTAAAATTAAAAATAAAATCTTTAAGAAAAGTAATTTTAGATGAAATATAAGTACAAATCATTTTTTTCACATTCTTGTAATAGTATTCCTTATGAAAGATTTTGTGTGAACATTTTATTTTCTTTATGAAAACTTCACAGTTTCAAACGTCATCATTATCCTTCTAGTTTGGGAGACACTTTTGTTGCTTTTGTTGGTGCTGCTGTTGGTGTCATCATTGTTGTAGTCATTAATATTGATACACACACACAAGAATGTAGGGGAAATGTCCCAAACTGGTTAAGATTAATTGTACATCTAACACAATATGGTGTATTATGGCTTCCAGGTCCTACTCAGCTCATTTTGCTAAGCTAGCTCATTGTTAACCAGCTTCAGCAAAGGAACAGTCAGGCAACCACTTTGGTTCAATCCCAACTGGAAGTGAACTAAAACCAAACGGTCCTACCCCACTACACACACACACAAAGTAGTCCCTGACAGGGACCCCAAAAGGTGTTGGTAGTCAATCAATCAAGGCTATGGTGATTTGTGATGGCACGTACATCATGCGGTCAACAGGAGCAAACCAGCTCATCCTCAACCTGGACCACAGAAGGATTCAAAAACCCTTCTGATTGCACCCTGAGAGAGTGTTCTTTCAATGGGCCTATGTTTACCTATCTGCTACTCAAACACATCTGTGCTGCTGAATCAGTGCCATCAACTAGGTGTTTTGTTTGCTTTCTGGACAGCATCTTCATCTTCTTCAACTGTTAGGCAGGCACAATGTGATCCACATCATTTTTGGAATAGCTATACCTGTTGAATCTGGCTAATACAGAAAGGGTGAGCATATTATTCACATCTTTGTTAGAGAGAGAGAGAGAGAGAGAGAGAGAGAGAGAGAGTGACAGAGAGTGACAGAGAGAGAGAGAGATTACCAACATGCACACATTTCTTTTAAACAAGGATGGAAATATGTTGAGATGTTAAGATGTGAGGGAAAGGGAAATGAATTCATCTGTCCATTCTGACATGTCATGGGATTCTTTTTCCTGCAAATACCAGGGACTGAACCTGCAAACTTCTGCTTGCCCAGCAGCTGCCGTGACATTGACATGGGGCACTCCAAGAATGGCAGGACTATGGAAGGAATGGGATAACAGGTACCTAGCCTCTACAGCACAGTGGTGCCTTTTCTGCGACAGTCAAAATCAAAGGTACACACGGTAAGTGTTGCTTTCTAGCTGGGGGAAAGTGATGTTTTGCTCATTCCTGTTCCTGTGCTTCCAAAGCAGCCAGTAAGTACATCCAGGTGGACAGATTAAGGACTCTGCCAGGTTTCCAGTCCGAGTGAGAGGATGCCTGTGCTTCAATGTTAAGTACAGGAACAAAGACACTGTGCTGAAAAAAAAACATCTCAGCTTACTTTTTTGCTGCAAGTGAAAGGGAGCACTGCTTTCTATTCTGCAGATTCAAGTGATGGCATGCTTGATTTTTATGCCATCAAAGAATCATAGGAAAGAAATGTTCACATTGTAGTTTTTGTGTAGGAAGCACTGCATTATGAATTTCAGATCTCAGCGAATCTGTCACAACATTCATGTATTTCTCCCAAAGAAAAAAGCATCATTAGATGAAGTCTTGGGTAATCTAGCATCTCATTTCCAATTGTGGCCACTTAGAGGCCTCTGAAAAGCTTCTAAGGAAGACATGAAAGCAATGATAATTCCCTGTTACTCTGACTCCAGCTTCTTCTATGCGGGAAAATGTTGCTCCTAGACAAAAAATTATATAATGAACCTATTATTTATGAACTGGTATACACCTGCAATTACATGCCTGGCTGCCCAGGAGGTACCATGATGAGTTGAAGGGCTTGATTACTAGTTTACAAGAGCTTGAACATCTAAGGACAGGAATATCAACATGACCAGTGTCCCCTTCATCAAAAGCCTCATATATTGTTTGGCAGCCCAAATAAAATCATCATGTAATAATATAGTTCGATTCAGTTGCAGCTTAGAAAAGGCCAGTCAGAATGCATTTATATAAAGAAAGTTCTGGCCCATTTCCCTGACTATCCCTGTCTTCAAGCAAAAAGGAAGAGTCTGAAGACTGCCACATGGTACACGTGCTTGTGCGGAGAACACTCACATGTTACAGGTGTCTTCCTCTCCATACTTGCCCACTTCACAGGTACAGCTAGGGACAATATTAGACCTCAGTCCCTGTTCACATGCACAGCTTCACCCTCTTCTGAAGGCCTTCAGAGTTTGTGCATCGCTAGGTCATAAAAACGAGCTGTTTATCTGGATGGTAAAGTTCATCTCCCCCAGGCATCTCTGCATGTGGACTCTACGCCAGGAAAGAGGGAGAAACCACAGAGCAGCTGGAGGGGGGAAGTGGGGTCCTGAAGTAGAGAGATAGGAAAGTTAAACCCATTGTGAGCTTTGGAAGCTGCCTTACATCATCTTGTATTAGTATAACAAAGGCCCTGAAAATTCTGGAGGACTTGCAGTTTGACATCACGATGGCGGTTACTTCACGTACCTCCTCGTGCTGTGGTGAGCATGGCTCCGATCTGAATTCGGATTCGGTCACATGATCTGAAACCGGGGCCACCCCTCTTTCTGGTTTACTCACGTGCTTACTGGGTGAATTCGGATGCTCTCCGACCTCATGTGTTTGATGCACATCCAAGCGGTATTTTATTTTGCTTGGCACAGCTTCTGTCAGCCACAAAAGCCTTGCGTTTTCCGGTATTTCGATTCATCGACGTTCTCCCGTCATTTCTGCGTTCCGCATGAATTTAGAACATGTTCCAATTTTCGCACAAGTAACCCATGACAAACTCCATTGGCATTGTACCCTGCAATGCCACTTCCTCATCCTGACACTAGGTGGCTTCAGGTGTCATCGATCCCCGTCCCTCGTTTTGGTCCTCCAAACTAACAAAAAAGTACTATCTGGACTGTAGCTCATGGTTTAGATAATTTCCGGTACTGCATACACTGGCCGCCATGTGGTACTCGCGGAACCAATGCAGTAGGAAATCGATGCAGCGCAATATGTCCCTTTTGTCTTCTGTTTTCGAAAACGTTAATATTATTCTGAACTGCATTTCGGTTCTTCAGTGATGCCGGGAGGAGGAAGATATGGATGACGACAGCAGTGAGTTACTAGGCTGTACTTACACACTTGTTCAAACTGTGTTTTGGGTTTGATCCAGTCATGGTTCCCTCTATTATAGTTAAACTTAGTATATAAGCAGGACCTGAAAAAATAAGGTTTTGATGAACAATATTTACCACTGGACAAAATTTTGCTTGCTACTGAAGGAAAACAAATACAACAACTATATACATACTTGCTGGAGTGGGAAATGAAGGATGAAGAAGTTAAAGTTATGATGGTACAGTGGGCAAAATACTTTGGATATAGAATAGAACTAGAACAATGGGGAAAATTATCTACATTCAATTACAAATTAACAGTTGCAGTAGCATATAAAGAAAACCTACTTAAATGTTTTACAGATGGTATAGAGCTGCATCTATGCTTGCTAAATGTATCCCAACTTTTCAGGAGTTATTGGGCTAAGATACTGACCTGGTTAAGGCAGATGACAAAACAAAACTTAAAATTTAAACCGGAACTTTGCCTATTAGGCATTTCACCCCCAAAATAATCGAATTAAAGAAAATAACTATTTGGTGTTGCAAGTGCTAACAGCGGCAAGGTTGGCTTGGGCACAGTTATGGAAAACAGACAAGACATCAATGGATGAAATGGTGATAGATAAATTCTTGGATTGTGCTACCATGGATATATTAACTTACAAACCTAAAGATAAGGAGGAATGTAAATTTGCTCAATCCTGGAGCTCATTCTATTCCTGGTTAGAGGATTGAAAAGGGGTAGAATGATGATTCTGTATTTGTAGGTGCATTTATATGTGTATGGATGTAAATAGGTTAAAGATTATCTTATTGATATGTGCCATGACTAAAAGAGATATTGGTTGTATATAGTATAAATTTAATAAAAAGTTATTATAAATAAAAAAGAAACTGTGTGACTAGAGATGGGCACGACTAGGGAAAATGACGTTTTCGAGTCTCCTGCATGTGAACCTTCACCACATGAGAGAGCTGATATACTCTCACCTTCTGTTCTACCCCTGGCAGCAGCTCTAAGTCAACATGATTCTGCTGAATCATCCCCCTGGGAAATCAACCTACAATTGGATCTTGACAATGAGGTCTTATCACAGGAAGATCTTACAACCCTAAGAGCACTCTCTGACCAAAAGCGACAATCTATTCTCAGAAGGATTGAGCTGCTCCGACAAGAATTATTGAAACTAAATGGGTCCTCTCAATCCAAATATCCCATGGAGTGTATAGCCCCCTCTCAAGAGCAAAGAAGGGAACATCCCAGGAAACAGTCAATCCTAGATGAGATTCACATGGGACCTGACCCTGTCTCTACTTTTCCTCTTTGCTCTGTCAATGCCTTGTATGAGAACACAACTCCAAGTATTAAAAGGCCAGCCATTCCCTCTGAGAGGACATCTCCCAGTTCTGAGCAGCTTAAATATTTGCCATCCTTAAAGGCTGTTAATCCAACTCAAACTTCAATAAATCCGTGCTGGGACATTCAGTCTTCTACCAAACTGGATAACCCTACTGAATCCTTACTTGACAATGATCCTCATTTTGTCTCTCATGCGGCATTGATTCACTCAGCCTCTACTTCTGAGACACAGGACCAACGTGCCACTTTCAATTTCAGGCCTCTGTTGGACAAACCAACAACTGAGGAAAATGAGCTAGGACCAGAGTACTCCGCATCCTCCCCTCTGATGGAAGAAATACCAATACAGTCACTTAATCATCAGGATATCACAAAATCCCCTCCAAGATCATCCTCTCATTTACTAGCTCACAGTTCATGACAGTCGGAGGACCACCATATAGTCTCCCTTTTAACTTGGAACGTGGCCGGGTGGCTCTCTCTAATTAGGGATCCTTCCATCAGAGACTATTTGCTTCACCATGACATTGTACTGATCCAAGAAACATGGACTGCTGATGAACTAATTCTGAATGGATTTACTGCCTTTTCCTTGGGGGCAGTGCCTGGCGCCAAACATGGAAGAGCGAAAGGTGGTTTGGGGATCTTTGTTTCCACAACGCTACATGCCATTTCAAGGCCTCTCCCCTCACTGAATTCATGTGCCATGGCAGTACTAGTTCAATTCAAGCAGCACTCCTTGATTCTAATTAATGTTTATATGCCACCCATTAGGAAGATTGCCCAGCTTAGAACTCTCTGGGCCGAGCTAGAATCATATGTTGGGGATCTTATAACTCAAAACCCTAATGCATCAGTAGT
The DNA here is from genome assembly GCA_023846285.1 of Phrynocephalus versicolor. NCBI lineage: Eukaryota > Metazoa > Chordata > Lepidosauria > Squamata > Agamidae > Phrynocephalus > Phrynocephalus versicolor. The sequence goes on from JAHTLZ010003526.1 coordinate 62,576,488, forward strand.
TCTGGGAGGAGACTTCAATGCGAGGCTGGGTCCTGATGATCACACTCTATATACAGCCTACAAATGCATCCCCCCCGATCATGAATATATTGGCTCCCTTCTCCCCCGTCTTTCTAAGGATCAGAAATTCAACTTTGCAGGCCTTTCTTTGGCCCAGCTAACATATAGATCCAATCTCTACATCCTAAATGGTACTTCTACAGGTGACTACCCAGCTGAATTTACCTACATATCTGGATCCAAAATGAGCTCTATTGATTATGTTTCTGTTTCCATGGATCTTCTCCCCTACGTTAAAAACTTACAAGTACTTCCTAAATTTGACAGTGATCATCTCCCCATTTTGCTTCTCCTAGATGCTTTTACTCAGGAAGTGCGCACTGTCACTCACTATCAACCTAACATAATTCCTTCAGGAAGAACTTATCAGCGTGTCAAATGGTCCCCTGTCTGGAACCAACAAATCTCTGAAATGTTGGCATCTGATCATCTATTGGGACTGCGCCTTAACTTGTTATCAGCAAAGACACCAGAGGAATCTTTGGAGAATTATAACATCTTGATTCAAGAACTAAATAACTAATTTAAAGCCAACAGAACCACATCTTGGAAGCGACATAATTTCTACACTCAACCTTGGTTTGACAAGGAGTGTGTAGATGCTAAAAAGGCTCTAACTGCTACTTATCAACTCTATCTATCTAGTAGAGCTCCATCAGCTGCACAGGATCTTCTTTTGCAAAAGAAAAAATATAAACAACTATTAACACATAAGAAAAAGATCGCTACCAAAAATAATTGGGCACGGCTAATACAAGCAGCTAAAACTAATGACTCTACTACCTTTTGGCATCACACATCTTGCATCCGCAGCTTTGATAGGCCTGTACCTGATTGTCACATTTCCTCAGAGACCTGGGAAGCATACTTCCAAGAGCTATACTCAGATCCATCTGCTGCTGGGAAGGGACCTTACATCCAAGATCTGAGTAAACTCCCACAGTGGCCCCCTGTGCCTCAGTCAGAAATTAAGAGCTTGATTACCATACTGAAAGAAGGGAAAGCTCCAGGAGAAGACCTAATTCCAGCAGAGGTCATCAAAAACAACTTGGACTTTTGGTCTCCCTTACTAGCTTCACTTTTTACCTGTATCGATAGATACGGACGAATCCCTGAAGACTGGGGGCTGGCTATTATTATACCTATATATAAGAAAGGCAAAAAGGACGATCCCGCCAACTATAGACCAATCAGTCTTCTTAATACAATCAGTAAACTTTATGCTAGACACCTACAATGGAAATTGCAAGACTGGATGGAACAAGAAAACATACTTGCAGAAGAGCAAGCCGGCTTCAGAGAAGGCAGATCGACTATAGATCAATGTTTGGTGCTCCAACATCTTATTGAAAAATACTCTCCTTACAATATTTCCTCCCTTTATGCTGCCTTCATAGATTTTAAGGCAGCATTTGATTCAATATCACGAACTAGGTTATGGGAGAAACTGGAGGCTTCAACAATAGACAGACGTCTATTTCATTTAATACGCATGCTCCACGAAGGAACCAAACTTAAGATCAGATGTAATCCCCAGGGTCAACTCACCAATCCTGTTACCACTGATAAAGGTGTTAAACAGGGATGTATTCTGGCCCCTCTTCTCTTCAACTTCTATATTAACTCCATAGTGTCCTATCTTGACCATGGGACCTTCCACCCTCCAAAACTGGCCGGAAGGCATATCTCTGTCTTGCTTTATGCCGATGATGCGGCAATCCTCTCTAGAACACCTGTAGGCCTCAGAAGAGCTTTGAATGCACTATCACAATTCTGTGAGGAAGAGCAATTAAAGCTCAATTATCAGAAAACTAAAATTGTGGCCTTTGCTAAAAGACCCAAGATTCATTCTTGGAGTATCAATGGGCACAAAATTGAACAGGTTTCCTCCTTCAAATATTTGGGAGTAGTTCTTCAGGCTAGTGGTAGCAGAAAAGCCCATGGAGATTATGTTGCCAACATTGCTCAAAGAAGTTCTCTAGCCATTCTTAAATATCTCAAGACAGCTGGCGGCCAATATATTCCTGCAGCACTTAAATTATTCCAAGCCAAGTCAATTTCCCAACTTCTATATGGTGCCCAATTAGGTCCCCTTTCCAATTACGCTCCACTGGAACGGGTACAATCTAAATTTGTAAGATCGGCCTTACAAGTTCCCAAATGTGTCCCAAATGTTACTCTCCGATTAGAGTTAGGGCTCATGAAAGTGGAGGCTAGAGCTTGGGTGTCTATTCTTACTTATTGGATTAGACTGCATTTCTTCCCTAAGGGTTTAGCCCCCCTTATTAGAAAAGATGACTTTAAATCCAAATGGGAAGGGGCTATAATATCTAAAATCTTATCCTTAGGTTTGTCCCAAGACATCCTTTTTACCATGAAGTATGATCGGGCCAAAGAAGTCATTAAGCAGCGGGTTACCGACTCAGAACGGCAACTGGATCTAGCTTGCTCCCCTGCCTTTATTGTTAATGACTCCTGTAGGTATCTATCTCTCCCAATGAGATATTTAGCCAAGCTTGAGATACCCACCCACCGGAGGGCCTTTACCTTGGCCCGATGTCATGCCCTCCCTTCTGCTGTTCTTGAGGGACGATATCGGAGATCTCCCTATTCGGAGAGGCTATGTCCCTGTGACTCTGGTGATATTGAGTCAACAGAACATGTACTTCTTTACTGTTCCTTCTATAAAGACACCCGGGCTAAGCTTATATCTCCAATAATTTATAAATATCCAGGACGCTCTGGTCATTATTATACTCAACTACTTCTATCAGATATGAATTTTTCTGTAACATATAGTGTGGCCAGGTTCTGCGCCGCAGCGATCAAAATCCGCAGGACAATGACCAGCGTCATCACTTAACTAAAAGCACCACTTACGATACATAGCTCCTAAGTAACAACAACTCTTGACTAACAAACAAATGTGGGATGTCTTATGTGTATGGAACAGTATGTATATACAGTATGTACTTTGATGTCTTTTGTATATCTCTATCTTGATCTTTCTCTATGGCTCGTTGACATCACTAATTCTTCAGATACTGATAGGGTATAGCCTCGTGATGGTCAGGATGGATTTCTGGGCAGTTTCTATATTATATTATATATTTTATATATAATATATTTTATATTCTGTATTTTATATCTTGTCTATTTTACTGTTATTTATATACCGTATCCTATTGCTGGTCACTGACCGTAATAAAGATTGATTGATTGGTTAGAGGATTGAAAAGGGGTAGAATGATGATTCTGTATTTGTAGGTGCATTTATATGTGTATGGATGTAAATAGGTTAAAGATTATCTTATTGATATGTGCCATGACTAAAAGAGATATTGGTTGTATATAGTATAAATTTAATAAAAGGTTATTATAAATAAAAAAGAAACTGTGTGACTAGAGATGGGCACGACTAGGGAAAATGACGTTTTCGAGTTGTCGTGTGTCGGAGGCGGCCCGTGTTGGCTCGTTTCCGTTTTTCACAAAATTTCGCAAAAATTTGTCATTTCATTTTTCGGTTTTTCGTCTGTCGTTATACTGGTTTGGGGGGGTAGCGGGCTCCTGGAGGCACCTCTGTGGGTTGGGTGCCTCCTATCCTCACCCGCCGGCACTGCTACAAAAGGGCATGCATAGCCAATTGGATATGCATACCAGTTGCAGACGCAGCAGCGGACTGGCAGAGGCACCCCTCTTTTTGGGGTGCCTTCCCTGCATCAGTCAGAGACAGGCACTCACGGGCATGGTTTGCATGGCACACAAATGCTGCTGCAGGGGTAAGCCAGAGCCACAAGTGACGGCTGGCGGATTCTCCCTGCATCCGCTGTGTCTCACTAAGAAGGGAAGCGTACTTGCGTGTGCAATGCAAGTACAGATCTGGCTTAGGGGGACAGAGGGTTAGCACAAGGGCTAGGGTTAGGCTAGTTACGGGTGAGGTTAGGGTGGGGTAGTGGGGTGCACCTCTGAGTGCCTCTCTGACCCACTAAGAGGACAGTGTACTGTGGCCCAGTGTGGCGTATGGGTAAGGGTTAGGGTTAGGGTTAGGGTTAGGGCTAGGGCAGGGTTAGTGGGCTTTTTGGCACATCCCAGAAGTCTCAGTGTCCAAGTGGCCATGTGATTGGTGGAATGGCTCCAAAAATTTGCATGGTCCACTCCCATGGCCAGCCCATCATTGCGCAGGTGTAAATAAAATAAAATAAAATAAAATAAAATAAAATAAAATCAATGGAGAGAGGACAGAGGAGACATTTTGTTGCAAGAAAAACCCACTGCTACTGTAAAAATTCTGGCAGCTTTAAAATAGCAATTTTCGCATGTTTCTGTGGTGCTTGTGTGTTTTTGGACCACTCCACGATTAAAAAAAAAAATATTGCGGTCGCTGCCCCATTTTCGATCCCCCGCCCGCACTGCATGGCATGGCGACTTGGCGAGTCCTGCTTGTTGCGTTGCGAGTCCCCCCAGAGCAGCCCAGGACAGGAGAGGGGGGAGGCCGTGGACCCCCCCCAGAAACCACCCCTCTGGTAGGTGCCCTCTCAGGCAGGCATATTTTCGCCTGCTTTTTGGGCCGGGAATCAGGGTTTTTTTTTACTATAAAAAACTTTTTTTTCTGTGCCGCTTGAATGGCGGCGAGGCGGCGAGACGGCGACTTTGGCGGGATGACGAGCGCAGCCCAGGAGGGACAGGAGGAGGGGGGAGGCCGGGGACCCCCCCAGAAACCACCCCTCTGGTGGGTGCACTCTCAGGCAGGCATATTTTCACCTGCTTTTTGGGCTGGGAATCGGGATTTTTTTTTACTTTTAAAAACTTTTTTTGTGTGCCGCTTGGCATCGCGGGATCGCTGCGATGCCAGGAACGACAACGACAAATCAGACCCAATTATTCTTTAGTCGGTTCAAGTTTGAGTTCTGGCAGAGTAATTCCCGTTACCGTTTCCATTCCGTAACGGAAACGAGGAACGGAAACGGAAACGGGAATTCCGCTAAGTCGTGCCCATGTCTATGTGTGACTTATTTAAAGGGAAAAATCTCTCTGATAAGAACCTTTAAAGTTATGATGGTGACATTAAATAAAAGATAATTAGGCGTAATAATTCATAGATGGCATCTATCACTTGCTATATTAATGTAAACATAGTTATAAATGTCTAGTACAGTGTTGGCGAACCTATGGCATGGGCACCAAAGGTGGTACTCGGAGCCCTCTGTGCGGGCACCCGACATTGCCCCTTCACAGCCATCTGTATTCAGATTAAATTGCTGTATTGGCACTTTGCGAAAAATTAGTAGGTTTTAAATTGCAGTTTGGGCACTCGGTCTCTAAAAGGTTCGCCATCACTGGTCCAGTATATTTTCAGAATAAGGATTTATTATTATGTAAGATAGATATGTGACAGAAAAACTTTTCTTCTTTCTTTTTGGTATTTGCTTAAGGTAGATATTTGGCTTATTAAATGATTGAAGTAGAAACTGATTTTAAACCAGAATTAGTTAAAAACAAAGAGATGCTAATAGATGAAACAATGATTAAGAGATCTTGGTCATACGTAGAGATAGAGAGAAAGATGACAAAACAAAAAGAAAAATGTAAGTAGGGAATCTGTACATCCTAGGACAGTGATGGCAAACCTTTTAGAGTCCGAGTGCCCAAACTACAATTCAAAACCCACTATTTTTTTTTTTTTTTTGCAAAGTGCCAATACAGTAATTTAACCTGTATACAGGTGGCTATGAAGGGGTGATGTCGGGTGCCCACAGAAAGGGCTCTGAGTGCCACCTTTGGCACCTGTGCCATAGGTGCACCATCACTGTCCTAGGCTTAAAAAGCAGGTAAAAATAGGGTTGAATTGGTTGTAAGTAAGCAAGAGGGAAGTGCCCATACCATGCAGCTCTTTGTTTGAATTGGCTTGTAAAGTCCACCCCTTTTGGACCATGCTGCTCTGTGCCTTCCAAGAAGAAGCCTGGCATCCATCTTGTCAAATGAACTTTTAAAAACTCTCTCCTGGCAAATTACATCCCTTGCCATGTATGGACTTTTATACCTGCTTTGAAAAAGAGGGCTTGCTCTCGAAAGCTCAGCAACTTGTTTTATTTTTCTACCAGCAGCCTATGAAGGTATCACCCAAAGTCTAGTTTTAATTTTGTTTGTAAAATAAATGTAGTTGAAACTTAAGTAACATGATGGATGGCAAATATTGTATGTACTTTGTTTTATCCTTTGTAGAAAATAAATAAAAATTATATAAAAATGTGCAGGATTCTGAACTGTAGGATGGGGTCTGTAAATATTTAAACACATAACAGAAAAGCTTGTGAGGGGGGGGGGACCAGCCAGATGTGTTTGTGGAGACCTACTGTTTATTTCTAACAGTAGAAAATTTGAAGTAAGCACTGTCAAATTTCAGTTCTAAAGGCAGAGATGCCATAGTTGTCAAACTGGCTGTGTGGGGAGAACAGACATAAAAAACTTTTCGCAAAGGTTGCAGTTGCATCCTCAGCATATTTGGAAACAAAATGTATGTTCCTAGACAATTTGTACTGGCACTGTATTTGCTCTCTGTCCCCAGACCCGTCACTGAGGCTGGCCTCTAGGATCTCTAATAAGACCCTTGGAGAATAGTCCATTAAAAACAAATAGTTTGAAATAACTTGAAATAAAAGAAAAGTACTGGAGTGCAAAAGGCAAGGCAAGCACAAATATGATATCCAACATACTTTACCTCTGCTTTATTAGGGATTGCAATGCAGGCAGGAATAACGCACTGGGTTTTAAAAATAAAAAGTGAATGCTTTCTTCTTCTGCAGAATTGATTTTAAAAACTGATCCAGTATAAAAACAGTGTTCATATATTAGCACTCCAGTAATTTGTGATAGTCGGCAGGAGCTTGGCAAACTAATGTGATGCTGAAAGCCTGCCTCCTCTTAATGGGGTTTTAATGGCATTAATGGTCAGTTCCACATGGTAGCATCAAAGGCTGTAGTCACTCTACTGAATGCTCCTATTTTTCTTGGTTCTTCTGCTTCCTGTGTAGCTGCGCGCCTTGTGGTCACATGGCATAGTAGTTCATACCATTTTAACTCTTCTAATTGACCTTTTTTGAGTTAATTTGATGCAGTACGTTCGTCTACACTCCTCAAGTGGAATATATCCCCTTCCTTCCTTCCCTTTTCTCTGCCCCCCCCATCCCTTTGAAAAAAACTTATGTAGGTACATTGCTGTGTTGGTAAAATGTCCTTGCTGGCCACATAATGATCTGGCACATTTCTTCCAAAATTTCTGTGCTGCATTACCCTCTATGGAGAAGAACCCACAGCACATTGCAGTGGTGGTCAAAAGACTGTTGGAAAGAGCTTCCCAAAGTGCTCACCATAGTGCCCCTCACCCTTTGTGGTGGTACATAGCTCCCTGAGGCACTGCCAAACCAGCCAGGATGCTCTTCTCTTTTTTACCACAGAGCCCATTGCTGCTGCTGCTTCTACTGCTGCCGCTGCTCTTTTAGCCCCAGCTCCTTCATGCTTCTTTGCTTCCTGTTCATCCCAACACCCCTTGCCCATCCCATTGTCCTGCCACTGCTGCTTTCATTGGTCAGGGAAGTTGTGAGTGGGAAATGTTTGGGAACTACTGCAGTAGAGAGATGCTCCACATGCTTCCATTCTGCCAGTCCCGGGGGGCTTTGGGTGTGGGTCCTACTACTATACCTGTCCCCTCTATTTCTCCGATAGCTTTCACTGTCCTCCTTCAACTTCCCCCTTTGACCTCTTCTCCTTTACCATCCCCAAGTACATCAAGCCCCATTTGACAGAAGTATACCAATGCACTGACACACCCATTTGAATGACAGCAGGCCAGATTCAAGGAAAGGACAGTTCTACCGCCTGATGAAACACAGAACAAATTAGTAGCAACCTTCCAGTGGACTGGATTTGATGTGGAGATAGCACCGAGGGGAAAACAAAAGAATTGGTCATGCATTATCTGAACAACAGAGGCAACAAAAGGGGGAGGTTTTTGAAATTTATGAGGAGTCTCTCCAAAACATTTGGTTGACGTGACCTTGGCTAAAAATGGGTACAGTTGCCATGTGCATTCCTGTGCTCTGCTTTGGAAATACATGGTTGGTTTTGCCTTGTGGCATGGCGAATACACTCTCATGCTGAGTTCATACCCAAAGGGCTGAAGGCTTTCTCATCCTTCTATCCTTCCAAGGCTGGTAAATTGAGTACTCAGTGTGTTGATGTGGATGGGTGAGCAATGCATAATTCTACTGCAAATAGCCCAGAGAATGCTTTAAGTGCTATAGGGAGGTATATAAGTAGCACACTTTGCTTTTAAACCTAGGAGACATCTTAAACTATTACCATATACAGTGGAACCTCGTATAACATACAGCTTGTATAACGGAAAATCCGTACAATGGAAAAAAATTCCATCACTACTCCCCCTCCAACATGGGTGCAGGCAGTGTCTGGGGCTCTTTACCAGAGATGCAAGCTGGCAATGGAGGAGGAGGAGGAGGGCTAGGTCAGCCCACTCAGCTTGGCTGGGCACCCACAGCAAAGTTTCCTCAGGGATGCCTGCTCGTCTCTTTTCCTTCCCCCTTTCCTTCTCTCTTTCTCTTCCCCCTCCCCACAACTCTAACTCATCCCCTTCCACACCACCCGTGCACCCGGTGGCCACGCCCGGTGAGCCCAAGCCGTGCAGCGCAAGAGAGCCGAGGCCTCCTGATGGTGCTGTGGATCAGCGCTGCTGGAGCTGGCGCCAGCGGAGGAGGTGGTGGAATGCGCCCCGGGCGGGCGGCGCAGTTGGTCCGTTCGCAGAGCCTGTGCCTCTGGCTGCTGCTGCTGTTGCTCAGTCCTGCAGGCGGGTTTACTTTCCTCCTGAGCAGCAGCAGCAGAAGAAGCACCTCTGCCGTTCCTCCCTCCTTTGTCTCTCTCCCAGACCCTCATTCATGAGTTGGAGCCTCTGCTCCGCAGGCTTCAACTTGCGTGTTCCCCTCCCTTGCCGGCCTCCGGAGCCCCGGAGCCCCACTCAGGCCAGGTGCTGTGTGTGTGTGTGTGTGTGCACGCGTGTGTGTGCAGGGAAGGAGGAGACGACAGAGGATGGTTCCTAGGCTCGACCTGCTTCCTCGCTACTGTGCAAAACCTCCCTGCACTGCTTGTGCAGTGGTATGAGCCAGAACATTTGGATACATTTCTTACATCCTCCTCCTCCTCTCTCGAGCCTGGAAGAATTAACCCTTGTGCTGCCACACTCTGCCCGAAATCAGTGTGTGTGTGTGTGTGTGTGTGTGTGTGTGCCTGTTTGCATTTTTGCATTTCTGTTCCCCCAAATTATACATGTACTGTACTGTAGTTTGTGTCATTTTTCTCTGCATAGGAACAGATTACTCCATTTTCAATGCATTCCTATGGGAAATTGCAATTTGTATAAAGGAAAATTTGTTTAACATAATTTCATTTGGAACAAATTGATTCCTTTATACAAGGTACCACTGTATACTCGAATATAAGCCAAGTTTTTCAGCCCTTAGTTTTGGCTGGAAAAAAAACATCCTCGGCTTATATTCGGGTGAATATGGTAGCTGTCTTGGGGAAGGCAGCAGAGGGAAAGCCCTGCCTGTTCTGCTGCCTCTTGAGCACTCAGCTGGGAGGTGAGTACAGCCCATGACCCTGGATCACCCGCTGGGTTGCCGACCATGTGAGCCCAGTGTCAGGCGAGCAATATAAGCTGACCCAAATATAACCCCTCAGCTTATACTCGAGTCAATAAGTTTTACCACTTTAACCGGCCTTGGCTTATATTCGGGTCTGCGTATATTCGAGTATATACAGGTAAGTAGTTTGTAGTACATTACAGAAGAATATAAAAATTGACCCAGCTTTCCACCATTTTAAATCATTGTCTCAGTCTTGGGAATTTTTGTTGCCATTTAAAGCAAGTCAAAAAGTGTGACAAGTGAATCAAGGTGTGTTCTGGAAATAAAATGAAATGCAAAAATCAAAACATCTTCAGGTTTTGAACATGAAAGCAGCAGTAATAGTTCACTCCCCAAAAAAGGCATATGAATTGCTATTCATAAACAGTTGAAACTGTTGTGTTTTATAGATATTAGCATTTGACATTGTGAAGACTTCACAGCATGTGTGTCTGGGCCTTACAGTTTCAATATTTATATGTCATTCAACAGTTTATGAAAGTGCCAGAAAGTCTATTTCTCCTGCTGATTTCAGATATTCATTTCTTCTTTTCATGTTGTTATTTATTATCACTTAAGCAGAAGAGATTTTCTTTCCCACAGTTTACTTGGCCTTCAAAAACATAAGAGTTGGGCTGTAAACTTTTACTTGTGAAGAAGATGCATTTTTTTAAAAAATGACAATATTTTAGTGAAATGTATTTCATATTTCAGACATATTTCAGAGCTAAGCTGTCAAAAGGCCTTGAATATAAATGTTCAACCCTCTGGTTGCATGTAAACCACAAGAGAAGCATCTTATGCTTATTCATGCTTACCTTTTCTGAAAGTTAGAGAATTGTCTCCAAATTATCTAAAAAAGCTGTGGTCTCAACTTTTAACCACCCAGAGTTGCTGTTGGAAGATGGGTGGTATAGAAATGAAATAAATAAATAATAACATAAATTTTAATTCTTGAATATAAAAAGCCAACACTAAATTCATAATTTTTGATGATGGCCTATCCCTATAATCCACTCAAGCACAGAACTCCATTCCAAATGAGACCTAATGCCTTACATCTTATTAATGTCCTCATACTTTCTCATGCTTGATGAAAAAAAAAGAGCTTTGACAACTCAAGGCATCCTATCAAAAATGTTGCAAGGCATTTTTGTTTGTTCCCTTTTGTTTTCTGCTCCTCCAAAGAGAGCAGCACTTTCTAAATAGACAGCATTAATAGAACAACTGTTTTTGTGTTAAAAATTTGCAGTTTCCACTAGAAAACTTGTTTTCTGAACAAAACACAAGGTTCTCTATTCTGCATACAAAGGTGGATACTGTACAAGCTTTTCTGGACAAAATTCCATTTTTAATTTTTTTATTTATTTTAATTTTTTGCATGCACAGACATACACTTCCACAAATGCCAGGAAATACTTCTTGGTTAAGATACTTTATTTTTTGCTTTATAAGATGCACTCTCCCCTCAAAAGTAAGGGGAAATGTCTGTGCATGTTATAGAGTGAATACAGTAGTCCCCGCTACATATTTTTCACAGATTTTCATTTAGAGACAAGTTACCTGCACAGATCCTCTCCCCTCCCTTGCTGCAACCGGGATTCCACAGTTCCAATCACCTTGTTTGCAAAGAGACTTCCTCCAGGGAGCCTCTCCCCCACCCCTCCCCTTCTGCAGCCAAGATTCCCCAGTCAAAAAATCACCTCGTTTGCAAAGAGGTCTCCTCCATGGAGCCACTGCCCTCCCCATCTGAAGCCTGGATTCCCCAGTCCTAATCCCCTTGTTTGCAACCCTCCCCTTTTGCAGCCTGGTTTCCCCAGTTCCAATCACCTCATTTGCAAGCTTCCCATTTTGCAGCCTCGATTCCCCAGTCAAAAATCACCTTGTTTGCAAGAAGGTCTCCTCCACAGAGCCTCTGCCCTCTCCTTTTAAACAGCCAGGATTCCCCCACCATGAAACATTAGGCTAAACATTTTTTTCTTGTTTTTATCCTCTAAAAACTAGATGCATCTCATGGTCAGGTGTGTTTTATAGAGCAAAAATATGGTATGCATATCTGCCCCTCCTAACAACAACAACAACAACAACAACAACAACAAACAGTGTGCAAATAATTGGCAAACATTCTTCCAGCAGGAAGAAACTTTTTAAACTTTTTGTTGGTTTATAAAAATAGATAAGTGAAGATTTATATCTTTGTTACTGCTGCTGTTACTGCATTTAGCCATTCTGCTTAAGCTAAATAGACCTAACACTAACTAACTGAGTTGGGCATCATCTTAAAGCAGTGCCAAGCAAATATATGAATGGCTCCACTTCTCTCTTCTTCTTGTTCCCCGAAGCTTCGAGATGGCACATGATGTGAACTGTCCAATGGCAGCTGTACCTCTCTGTGTTGAAAGGATTGTTATGGCTAATTTCTTACATTCCACAGATAAAGAGTTCTAATGCAGGATGAACAGTGCAGTTAATATAACAGCTTAAGAAATCACTCTATATCCCATCATCCCTAATTTCCTTTCCCAGGATTATTTTACAGTATCCAGGGAATCCTGCCTCCTCATGATGCAGCCAAAATGGGACAGTGTCAGCTACAACATTGGCCTCAGCCATTGGCCTCAGCCATAATGATCCTATTCAGGCTATTGTCAACCTAATAAGCCTATTCAGGCCATTGTCCATCTTATGAGGCTATTCAGACCAGGGTGATGTGAAATGAAGGTGAACTATCAAATGGAGGAATCACCACTAAGCTTCCTCAGACTGATGAATCTTCTCGGATGAGCAGCAAAACGTTTCAATCTCTCAAGAAATGAAGTTCAGTTGCCATGACTCAACTTCCAGATAAACTCACCTGGATAACTGAGAATCTTCACAGACATATCCTTGTTCAATATAATTTTAGATATAAGATCTGAAGGAATAGCTTTGTTCTATGAATATGTCCCTTTAACACAGAATATTTCTTGGAGAAACACATACTCTACCAAAGTGATACCTTGAACAGTTGGGGAGGATTGAGGTTGTGTTCTGTAGTCAATGTGTGATAGACATATGTTCATTGTTTGAAATAGTTAAAATAAAAGAAAGTGCCAAGGGCATATTTAACCTCAATGGGTCAATGATGAATCACTAGGAATACTCTCTTTTGTCTCTCCTTTTGTTTCATTCAGTTGGTGAGACATGTTTTGAGTGAAGAAAATACAGATAAAAGAGTTATTATAAAATGGTAATTGCACAATTAATATGTTATATTGCAGTGATAATGACACACTTGATCTATGCTTGGCAAAATCTAATTTAAGAAGAGGAGAAAAGAAGACGAGACTTTACTTATGCTCAAAATTATTATATAAAAATCAATTTATCTTTTAAAGATCTGCTACCTAGTTAAACAAATGAAAATGTTGCCCCCTCTTCCTGTTAGAAACCAATGTAGAAACCAATCCCACTTGGCAACTAGCCACATTCTTCATGGTTCAGCAGTGATGGAGGATATCACTGATTTTTATACTTGATGAGTTTTGTGTCATCTTAAAGAATATGTCCAATACCATAATCTGTACTTATGCATATGCGATGTCAACTGCAGAAGCTGTCATTGTGATCTGACAATGAGCTGTTTTTCACAAGCAGCAACTTCTGAGACAGACATGACAGCACAGAAATGGAGATCTTTGTATAAATATTCAACAGGGCAGTGGTCTAATTTTTGTTTGTTATACATTCTACTTCCTTCTTCATCATGTAGAATGTAGACACATCTGAGAGCCCTAGGAGTGTTGGAAGCTTTAGGGGCCATGTTTTACCCACCTAGGCTGTTTTGGTGGCTATTCACACAAATCAGAATTGCTAGAAGTCATGGTGCAAAGAAATAGAAGGGATTTAGAGATACCACGGACTACCAGAAAGGCAAATAAATGGGTCCTAGATCAAATCAAACTGAACTCAAACTTACTCAACTATTGTACTTTGAGCACATCATAAGGAGTGAAGGCTCACTGGAAAATAAGACGGGTAAAGGCATCAGGAAAAGGAAAAGACTACATATAAGACGGACTAACTCACTAAAGGAAGCCATGGCCAAAAGTTTGCAAGAACTGAGCAGAACTATTAGTAACAAGACTTTTTATGAGCACAGGAGTGATCATAAGTTAGAATTGACTTGATGACACATAAGAACAGCAGAGGTGGTACTAATGAGAACATTCTGGTTGTCCTTAACACCCCCCACCACCAAAATAAAATAACATTAATGTGAACTGTTTTCCTTACTTTGATGCCATTGAACTGCCAAACGATGTTAGATTGTTGCAATTTATGCCATCAATCAGTTTTGGATCTATCAGCTATTCTTGTATAGCATTCGTCTTGGCTGAAGGGTTTGCAATTTCCTTTGCAGGAAGCATGAGCGAGTTCTTCTTATCTTCTTCAAAGGGGTTGTCAAGCTCTTCAATCACTTCCAAGTGGGAACGAATATTTTTGACTACTGCTGTCGGCTTACCAGGTCTTTGATCATGAGTGCATATTTCCAATGGCACACCCATCCCCCGAGGCTGATGGTCTTCCTCCAATTCTGATATCACTCTGACATCATCACCATACCAGGATTATCTGTGAAGCCAACTGTATCTTCCACTTCTTTGATTACAGCACTGGTCTACTCAGGAACTTGATTGATAGAGATGAATGACAATGTTCCATTAACTGCACAGCAAAGTGGCTTGCATCAAATTGTTGGAAGCTTTCAGAGTGTTAGCTAATAATTCAGCCATATATTCACAGAAGAACCGAGTTCTAGTAAACATAATTGATATGAACCAACAAAAGGAAAACAGAGAGTTCTATCAAAACATCTAGACACTTGGGGAATGGAACCTTTCTCAGCCAGTACACAAAATACTTCACTTCCTACCACAGCTATCCAATACTGAAACAAAGGAAATGTTTTCTAATATTTTAACAAAATATTATCAATGACCCTTGTAAATAACAAAAACAGCCCTGATAATTGCTTTGTGTTTGGGTGAGTAGAGGTTAACAGATGAAAAATTGAGCCAGCTGCTGGGAATCCCTTCCCCTCCGCACACACACACACACACACACTTGTTGTCTCTTTGGGAATGGTAGTGAACATATGAGGGCATTCTGTAGACCATCTCGACTGGTGTTGTCAGCATTCAGGGTGCTCTTTGCTATGTAGAGCTTGGCAACAGGGCAAAATATTGTGCACCAATATCAGACCATTTCCTGGATTTTTGAATCATAGGTTCAGAAACACGGTACTATATCTCACGTTCATATAGTGGAGAGATTTATTTTTGAACAATTGAATTTCCTGGCTTTTAAAAACAGAATTAGAGTATTTTCTTCAAGTGAAAATTTTGGTTAAACTTTTTTTTTTTTGCTTTGGAGATGGCAAATACTGAGCTGCATAAAAGGCTTCTTCTGTCGAATAGTTATGTATGATGTTCTTTTTGATAAAACTCTACACAAGATGGCTGGTTTTAAGATCATACATTATGGCCATCTTTCCCCTACTGTAGTTGTTTCATTTCATTTCATTCTGTTTTGATTTTTATATTACAAAATTAAATGTTCACTGTTAAAATACTGATGATGACATACATCAATGCTGGTCTTTAGAGATGGGCACGGAACAAACAATTTTTTGTTTTTTGTTTTGTTCATTTTTTCATTTCGTTACGCAACGAAATGACAAATGAAATTTTTCCCTAAAATGAAACGAAACAATCAGAAATGCGGGAATTTTTGTCGTGCATTTCATTTCTGTTACTGCAATGAAGTGAGCATCTTTAAATGCTAAAAAAATTCATTAACATTGCAATAAATGGTAACGAAACGTAATGAAATGGTAATGAAATGAAAATGAATTTTTTGGAAAATTTCACAAACGGAAATGAACCGAAACGGACCTCTAAACGACAAACGACAAACGAAACTCCCTTTTTTCTATTCATGCCCACCTCTACTGTAATGTAACTGAAATTGTGAAGTTACAAAATTGTAATTTTGCAAAAATTCTCTCCCCTTGGTTTCCACATACTAAAGCCTTTATTTTCTACTGGTTGATGGAAGATAGATTATTTGTTTTGTATGCAGTCAGATTAAAAAAATTGTATCCCCTTAAGAGTGTCTGTGAAGATTCTCAGTCATCCAGGTGAGGTTATCTAGAAATTGAGTCATGGCAAGTCGACTTCTTTTCTTGTGAGATTGAAACGGTTCGCTACTCATCCAAGCAGCTTCATCAATCTGAGGAAAGTGAGTGGCAAGGGCTCCAATTTATTATTCATCTTGATTTCATGTCATCCTGGTCTGAACAGGCTCATTAGGTAGATGGTGGGCAGAACAGGCTTGTTAGGTGGACAATGAATAGGCTCATTAGATGTACAGTGCCCTGGGGTGCATGAAAGTCCCACCTATGCAACCCTTCTCTATATTTATTAAGTATGGGTCATTGGCTGTGCCCTTCCTGGTGGAGGTGTGAAGTGCTTCTGATTTGTCTGGGGATCGATGAAAGGGCAGACAGATTGTGCCTAACCCCCCCCCCATTGATAGAGAGATTTTCAATACATGCATGAATTGTTTCACTGACTCCTCTCTCAAACCACCTGTCTTCTCTGTTTAATATGTGTGCATCCTCGTCTTTGAATGAATGTCCATTGTCCTTCAGGTGAATGTACACCACTTATTCTGGTCCTGAGCTGTTGCCCATCCTCTTATTTAGTGGCTGTTTGGTTTCTCTAATGTAGAGCTCTGCACACTCCTCACTGCATTGGACTACATATACTACATTTTGTTTCGATCTCACAAGAAAAAGAAGTCCAGTTGCCATGGCTCAACTTTGGGATCCACTTAAGTGCTCTACCATTGAAAACTGCAACAGTTGCATGACCATTTCAAAGGTAACAGTTATTTTGTGTGTGCTGAAGATTTTTCTCTCATTTCCAAAAATACTCTAGATTAGACATGGGCACGACTCAGTGAAATTTTTGTTTCCATTTCCGTTTTTCATTTTCGTTACGCAACGAAAACGAAAACGAAAATTTTCAAAAAAAACAAAACGGAAACGGAAACGAAACGGAAAACTTTGCTGTGTTTTTTGTTTTCGTTGCAGCAAGTACATTGAACTGAAAAGAATGCTAACGAAACAAAAACGAAAATGAAAAATTTGCAAAAACCCAACGAAAATGAAAACGAACCGAAATGGATCCCTCAACAAAAAACAAAAAACGAAAAACGAAAAAACATTTTGTTTTAGTCGTGCCCATCTCTACTCTAGATCTGTCTATTTCATCTTATTGTCTTCTGTATGACGTCTCATCCAGCAACACTATAGCTAGAGAGAGAGAGAGAGAGAGAGAGAGAGATAGACCCATTGCGGTGCAGTGGATAGAATGATGGACTAGGACTTAGGAGGCCTAGTTCAAATACTTACTCAGCCATGGAAACTCACTGAGTGCGTGGAGCTAGTTCTATAGAGCGGAGCATCAAGGAAACAGTGATAAATTATTTGATATAATTAACCACTTCAGATGGATACAGATCTATTAAATCTTAAGTGCCTGCTTGCCTATCAAATCTGCCCATGATAAGCTGCCTTCCAGTTCCTGTAGGTAAATTAACTCTGGAATGTATATAATTAGCATGACAATGGCTACTTCTTTTAATTGCCAGACCAACCAAATGAAAGCAGGCTATCCTGTGGAGAGATGGGGGTGGCAGGAAGTTTTTAAAATGCAGACTTTAGACAAAGCAACAGGAATTGAAAGGCTCAATGTGAAGTGTTTGACTTATTTCTGGGAATACAGTTCAGTCCACAAAGACCTTCTAAGCGAAATAGCTTGATTTTCTTGGCAATAAATCACACAAGAACACTACATATAATTTATAACAATTTGTCTCTTTTCACAAGAGTACTGAGATGAAAATAGCATACAGATCAAATTATTTCTCACTTGAACAGGGCTGGGATCTTTATATTAGAATGGAGTTGCTGGCGAGAAGTAGCAATTTCTGGTAATACATTAGGTCTTATCACTATGAGACTTTGCTAGAGCCTTTATTAGCACATCCCCCCCCCCAACATTCCTGCCTTTTCCCCTTGTTTCCTCTCAAGAAACTGTTTATTCATGAAATGTAAAAATCTCAGAGAACCTTCAGATAAATGTGCAATTAGACAAAATTCCACTCTAAAGGTGGCTGAAGGAGATAAGAAGAAATATAGATGGAGGACTGAAATCCTCCAGCATTAGCCTCTAATAAGAGTACAATTCTGAGCTATTTAAATAACATGGTTTAACTTTAAGGATATTTACTTGAGCTGTGCTCACCAATTTGTTTATTTAAATACTGCTGTGTGAATTACTTAAAAAAAATGTATAAGCTCAAGACCAACCCTGATGTCTTCAAAAACTATGATTTTTCAAGTGCTTAGATGGCTTTACACATCAACTAAACCATTTTAGGAGTGTATTCATATTAAATTTTAGAAGACAGCCAAGCTATTGATGTACAAAGACCATCAGAGCTATCTTTGAAGCCTTCACTGGGAAACATACCATAGTGCTGACCTAAATTAATGAGCTAGCTACACGTAGTCTTACCAAAATGCTCATCTCACGAGACCTAGGACATTATCCATAGTGAGAAGATCCTCTTGCTTATTGTACCTGTTATCTATCACCTTTGCCCAGCCAGCCAGGAATAATGAAAGGTTAAACATGCCCTTTCAAAAGGGGGCCTACAGTTAATGCGAAAAAATGATCTGAATCTGTCCCAAACCCAGATCTACTTCTGGTGAATTGATCTATTAATAGGATAGGACATCAGTTAACTCATTATTGCCCCAAACCCAGATCTACTTCTAGTGAGTTGATCTATTAATAGGATAGGACATCAGCTAACTCATTATCTACCCCAGGGATGTGCCATGCGTGAAACACAATGTTGCAATGCAGGCAGCATAAAATAAAGGCCGGAACCAATACCACAACTCACTGAGACTTTGAGGTGAGTGAATTAACCACAGGAACCACAGCTTGGTTACTGCACCAAAAGTACTGCACCTGCCCACAACCACAATGCCCCCATCAGTGGAAATAATTGCAGAAAGGTGGGGTCTCTCATAGTTCCTATCTCCACCTATTCTGCTGGTCAAAGTCTAGCACACCATCTACCCTGAAAATATATGCAAAAGCCACGGGAATCTGGTGTACCTGTCTGAACTTGAAATTCAGCCCCTAATCTCAGCTCAGACTTCCAAAAAGAAATCACATGAAATTCTTCCAAAAACAATAGACACACCCTGATGTCCTTTCTCATTCCAGCTGGACTGCCACAGAGTATATTGAGCTTGATACTCAGGTAGGTCAATACTATTGACCGTCCCTCTGTTATTTTCCTCGGGTAAAGGGACATCTAACTCCCTTGTTAAGCTGTGAAGAGCAATAATAAATTCCCTTCATCGTGGCATTCCCACTTTTCCACAGGACAAAAAATTGTGTAAGTAATGCTGCAGCCAGGTCCTATGCTTCAATGCCAATACTAAAAAGGAGCTGAAATGCTCATACGTTTCACATGAAATCGAGCAGCTCATGGGCAATGCTCTATCCTTGTAAAAGGCACCATCAGAGGTGGAAACATAGCAGATCAAAGTCCTTGGGATGAATGGGGAGAGGGCAAAATGAACAGTTAATGACACATTTTGCCACATCTATCCCAACTACACAGCTGTGCGCCATCCACACTACTGCATCAAAGGAAATGTACCAAACTCTACAGAGTTCCAGGACATCCCATCATTCACAGAGATGCCCTCCAAATAAGACAAGTGGTGAATTAAATGAAATTCACCAGATGTCTTCTTGGGTATTATCTCTCAGATTGGGCACCAACCATTTGCGTTTGTCAAATGGGCACTCCTGCTTTAGCTACCTCCTTGGATATTTTGGCCCACACAACTTCTTCAAGTCCCTGAATTGATTTTAAAATCTTGAATAACATTGCAAATTTAGTGCTCACAATAGAGATAGGAAAGCCCAATGTCAACCTTCTTTAAAATGGTCTTTAGAATGCATGTTTTCCAGGTTTTAATGAAAGTTCTCTGTACATTCAGTGGTAAAAGACCTGCATAAAATACCCCACTTTTGACAACTGATTGGCTGTGTAGGATAGGGCTTTTTAAAAAGTGTATGGAAGGTTTGTTGTTGTTGTTGTTGTTGTTGTTGTTGTTGTTGTTGTTGTTGTT
>JAHTLZ010003526.1:62596522-62612025 GCA_023846285.1 Phrynocephalus versicolor
TTGTTGTTGTTGTTGTTGTTGTTGTTGTTGTTGTTGTTGTTGTTGTTGTTTATTTATTTATTTATTTATTTATTTATTTATTTATTTATTTATTTATTTATCCTCAGAGGTTTTTGAAATGGTTCCTAAATTGCTTTAATTCAATATTTCTTTTAAGATAGCCATGCCTTTAGCTGTGTTTTAAGCTTTACATAGTATTGAAGCCAGCTTATATTGTCAAAACATTACCACTCCACAGGTGAAGTGCTCCATTGTTCATGAGCTTAAAGCTGTGCTATTTGCCCTGGTGGATGCAATGGGACTTATGCCTGTTT
This sequence comes from Phrynocephalus versicolor, assembly GCA_023846285.1. Taxonomy (NCBI): domain Eukaryota; kingdom Metazoa; phylum Chordata; class Lepidosauria; order Squamata; family Agamidae; genus Phrynocephalus; species Phrynocephalus versicolor. The sequence goes on from JAHTLZ010003526.1 coordinate 62,596,837, forward strand.
TGCACCATTTTGTTGCATTTTGGCAATGATGGACACAAAGGGGCCATTGAGCATGTGGAAAAGAGTGCTGTGTGTCTGGCAGTGGTGGTGGGTAGAGATGGGCACGACTCAGTGAAATTTTCGTTTTCGTTTTTGTTTTTTTATTTCATTTCGTAACGAAAACAAAAATGAAAATTTTTTCAGAAGCAAAACGACAACAGAAACGAAACGAAAAATTTTGCTGTGTTTTTCGTTTTTGTTACGGCAGATACGTTGCATTGAAAAGAATGCTAACGAAATGAAAAATTTTCATTTTTGTTTTTGTTTTTTCATTTCATTTCGTAACGAAAACAAAAACAAAAAATGTGCAAAAAAAACCCCAAAAAGAAAAATGAACTGAAACAGACCCCTAAACGACAAACGAAAAATCATTTTTTTGAGTCGTGCCCATCTCTAGTGGTGGGAGTTGCATCTGGAGAAAGGTGGGATATGAATACATGGGAAGGACTATTTTCACAAGGAGCACCTCAGTAATTCCTCTGAATAGCACATAGGCTTATTTTATCCTGCAAGAAGCATGCACCCTAACTTCTTCATGGAGATAAAACATGTAGACTCTCAGAACTTATAATGAGACTATAGAAAGACTTTTTATAGGTAAGTTAGAAATAGCTTGGCAAAGATATGCAGACTCACAATGGAGAGGCACTCATTACCCTTCTATTTCTTGATGTTACACATTAAACCTGACGTAAGAATAACAGATAATGCCAGCTCTCATTGTGATCCATCTATAATAAAACATGACACACTCTTCAAAAAGAATGCTGACCATTTAAAACTGTCTGGACATCACAGTAGACAGAATTTTATCAGTTATGTCCTATCAATCTGCTAATTGCTAAACTTCATCAAAAAAACACCTTTGGAAACAGCATTTTGAGCTTGAACAGACAAGTATTAATCTGACAGCTTGGAGCACTGGAGGTCAATGGATTGAAAAACACTTAGCGATGTTACTATGAATAAAATATTGATCATATTCAGTGACAAAAACTATATCTAGATAAGACCTTACCCGTGAATGTGTTATAATGAAGTATAAATTTCAGTCTTCCAGGTGAGGTCATCTGCAAGTTGAGTCATGGCAACTGTACTTCTTTCCTTGAGAGATCAAAATGTTTCACTGCTCATTCAAGCAGACTGACAAAGCTGCTTGGATAAGCAATGAAACGTTTCAATCTCTCAAGAAAATACTGTAAGTCCAGTTGTCATGATTCGACTTCCAAATAACCTCTGCTTTTGTTTCACATTACTGAGACTTGTAAATAAAGCTTATTTTAAATATTCTGCCCACTCCTCTATGCACATATCGTAGCCTGGGCATGTATATTTTGGTTCCCTACCCAAAAATGTATTACCAAATGAATGTTCTTTGTACTTTGGTGACGAAAGGGATGGGGGGGGGGATGATCAAGGTGATCTTGTTGACTACCAGCTTGACAACCGTTATATTTTCTCATGAATTCTTTATTCAGCTTGAGCAACTCTCCATCACTTTGTATTATCTTGAAGGCCACAGGAAACTCATGTTTTTCAGTAGAGGTGACTCTACTGAAGCTTCCTCTATCAAGGTGACTCGTCCCTTTGCTCAGATGATGGGCCACCTACATTTTTTTCTCAACTCCTATCTCCTCCATTCCCTGGGTTCTTTAATCTTGGGGAGAGATAATATCTTGATGTATGTCATCTGCCTTTTTAAAATGAAACAAAATAATCTAAAATGCATTGCGGTTCATATACTGCGGTCCCGGTATATCATGGGGTTGCAGTATATGAAATGCAAGGCCCCCTGGGGCAAGCTTCTTGGGCCTGTTTGAGGCCTCTTGCACTTACCCCAGGCCCAGTGCTGCCCTGAACAGGCCACCAACAGGCTTCCCGGGCCTGTCAGAGGCCCCAGAATTGGTTTCCAGCAAACCAGAAGTCACTTCCAATCCCACCATCCACATATCTTGGATTATCCATTATCAAGGGTTGGGTCAGGTCCCTAACCCATGTGATAGGTAGGGGTTACTGTAATGAGATATAAAATATTAATCTTGGTGAAATCCTATCACATACCCCTCTCAAAATACCAGAGGACATGTATTATCTTAATGGGGTCTACAGCTGAATGGTTCCCCCCCCCCAGAAAAACAAAATCAACTGCTTTGAAGCCCCATTCTTTGCCTACTGATTTCAGCACAGACTGCAGCTACATAAACATATGCTTTTTCAGGAAAGCAGCAAAAGGGGATATAAAAACCAGAAAGAACACTTCTTTTGGATAGAAAGAATTGCATTTTCTCAGTCGCAAAACCAGAGAAGAAACACCGGCATTTACTTTCACCTTGAAGATTCCACTAGAGCTGTCCCCAGATGTTCTTGAACTAAAAGTACCAGAAGTCCACACCACTAGCTGTTCTGGCCAAGATTTCTGGGAGCTGTAGTCCAACAACATCTGGGAATCCAAGGTCAAGAACCACTCTGTTAGTTTTCTGTCTGGTTAATAGCCTGGGAAACGCATTAGTAATGTGACAATAAATAAACTATTGGTCACATTCAGTAACAAAACCATTAATTACGAATGAGGGGATATGGGACATGATTAGAGGTACAATATAATGTTTGGAAAGCAAGTATCTTAAACTGGTGGGTTTAATCTATTTGAGCTTAGTACTATAGTTCCTTTGCTACGCTCACAAAAATTCTCCACAATGTTCTTTCTTCTGGAGTATTCCTGTCCTCTTCAGCTGTTGTAGGACTCTTTGATCGCTTTGATCACTGCACCAATCTAATCCAATCTCCCTCTCTAAATATGTCCTTCTTTCATATTGCCCTCCCATTCTGTTATGATAAGTCATACCTATGTTAACTGGCTGAGAAATTCAGAAGTCATTGATTCCATTTTTGTACTGCTTCAACAGTTAAGACAGTTTTCCAGCCTAAATATCCCATCCTGCAGCTTAAGCCTATTAATATTCAGAAGTGGTTTACTATTCCTTTCTTCTAAGGAGTTTCCTAGGACTCTGTAGTTGTTGAAGGCCACACAGGCTGACTATTATGGGATGCATGGTGGAAAATTGATCTCCCAACCTCTGGCTCTGCAGCCATATGCCTAGCTCACTGAGCTCTCCAGCCAACTGCAATGCCATGGCCGAGAACACCCTATAGTTTTTAATGGACAATAAACAGCAAAATATGGCAAAACAAGAAAATTGAGTGAAGGACAATGCAGAGAAAATGGCACATACTCCCCCCACCTTCTGCCAAATAATATGCAGTTCAAGAAGGGTACACAATATGTCCTTTCATGTTGACATCTTACAAAAAAATCAATATGGCGGTTGCTTCACATACGTCTTTGTTCCGCAACTAGTTTTGTACCATGACAGCGCTGGTCACAATCACGTGGTTTTGTCCCTGTTTCAATGTTCCCATGGTTGTGATAATGTGTCTCATGACAAGTGTTACCTCACGGTCTTGTACTGTGACAAACACTGAATTTGTCTAGCTTCCTTTTTCCTTTTTGTGGGGCGGGGGCTTAAAAATTCTTTTTCAATATTTCACTTCTGAAAAGTCAAAATTAAAAAAAGGACATAGTTACCTGAGGGAAATGAACACTAACAGAGACAAAATGGACATTAAGTAACCGCCTATGTTTCCCCGTCTCTGCCAGAAAGTCTTCAGTTATGTCCAAGATGACACTCCATCATTACCACCATACAAGGGACTTTCTGGAGATTCCTGTACATAAAGTTCTACAGAACACAGCAGCAGCAGCAGCAGCAGCAGCAGCAGCAGCAGCAGTAATAATGAGAGATCAGAGGGTCAAGTAAGGAAGCACATTCAAGTTGCTCTCCAGTGGATTTTGCGTATAAAATCATGACATCATCTTCTAGAACAATGGCTCCCAACTTAGGGTCCCATCTTGGACTAAATTTCCCAGAAGCCTTGACTACTTACTGCACTGGCCAGGATTTCTGGAGTTGTAGTCAAAGAACATCTAAGGGCCCAAGTTTAGGAACCACTGTTTTAGAACACACAATGGTATCTACTAGCCTCTCATAAAGGCAGAAATCTTAGGCATGTTTCCTTGAAAGCTCGTGCCATTGAACAGGAGTTGTTACTTTCCAAATATCTATGCATAGAATTAGTTGGCTAGATAGCTCAGTGGTTTAGGTAGCTTTCTGTGGAGCAAGAGTTTGGGAGCTTAATTCCCTGCTCTGCCTCCTCATGTAGACCCAGCCTGTGTAGCCCTGGGCAAGCTTTGAAGGCCCAGGCCACCCCAGAGGAAGGGAAGGGCAAACCTATTATATGTTTTCTCTAACAAGGAAACCCTGCAAAGGGTTGCTGCAAGTCAGAATTGTGTGGAAGACACATGATTATTATTAATTTGCATATAACTGCTTTGCAAATGCTTCCCCCCCATCCGCAAGTGCAGGAGAAAATAAAAATTTAAAAACAGAATTTCATAACTTGATCTTATAAGAATTTCATGAACTTATAAGACTCCCTACATTGCTGTGTGAAACCACATTCTAAGAAAATCCTTGTATTATACCATGTATTGATTTTTGTCACCCTTTGAAGGCCCTTCGCCTCTTTTTTTTTTTGTCTTTGGTTTTCTGTTTTGGGTTTAGGTAAAGGTCCTTGTATACAATTAAACTAATAGCTAAATGGATGAAAGATAAACTTCTTTTTAATCAATTGATGCACTAGTGTTATTGAAAGAAAGCATATAGGAAGCATTTGTTAACTTTTTTTATTTTAAAGATGGATTTTCTCCTTCCCACCCACTCCCTCTTTATTAGACTTGCATTGCAACCAGACAAGGGCAATCGGTGGGATGATGAATGAAATGGCAACCATGTTATATCAATGTGACCCTGAATGGCATTGACCATGCACACGCCTGATTTGGAGGAGACATACCATTTGCAAATGACAGCTGGGAAGGCAAAGCAGAACTCAATATATTTGTTCATATCAACATGTCAGACCTGAATAGCCCCACATTTCAACCATTTAAGACAAAGGCACCCCACTCTTTTCTGCCTTGAATTTAAGGGGAAAAATATTTCAGAATTGGTTAGAAAGCTCAGGACAGCTTAGATGGAACTCCTGTCTGGGGTCTCCTGTTGCTGCATTGATTCACCTTTCTAGCATTCACTCTACTACATTAACTAGTGGTGTGCGTTGGTATCAAGATATCAAAAACCTATTCCAGTGATCTTCAATCCTGCCCAGAGCAAGTTTTAGGGAACACAACGTCAACTCCACTCTATCCCTGTTGTTGTTAATTGTCAGGTCTGCCTCTAATAAATCCCAGCTTATCCATGAAATGATTCTGGATGAAGAAGCAGATCTGACTTGCATAACAGAAACCTAGATGGGCTCAGAAGGTGTTGTAGCCTTAACCTTAATCTGCCCACCTGGCTATTCCATCCAACACAAGGGTAGACTGATGGGGTGAGTGGTGGCACCCACTTTTTATAAAAGTTCTCTAGAAGATGTCAGTCTCTCTGCATTGGTGATCTCAGGTCTAGAGGCTCTTCTCATGTTGAGGAGGGCGAGGGAAGGTTTTTGGATTATGCTGGTTTACCAAGATCCCCAGCACTATCTTTTCTGGGGCAGGCAACCTTTGTCGCTGGGGCACTGTTGAGGTTCCCCAGGCTCTTAGTGCTTGGTGACTTCAACATCCACATGGAGATTCAAGTCATGGGTCCAACTCTAGATTTTGAAAACCATGGCTTCCTTGGACTCACTAGCCTTGGTGTGGTTCCATTCCTTCCTGGAGGACCATTCTCAGAGAGTGTAGCTTGGCAAGATGACTTCCACCCCTTGGACCCTCAATTCTGGGGTCCCACAGGGGTTGATCATCTTGCTAATGCTATTTAGCATCTATATGAGACCACTGTGAAGGGTCATGGGGGAGTTTGAAGCTTCATGGCATCAGTACGCTGATGATACCTAGCTCTATTTCTCCTTTTCTCCATCTGAAGTGGATGCTATCCTGTACATTGAGCGCTGCCTGGGGGCTGTGCTGGATTAGATGAGGGCAAACAGACTGAGGTTGAATCCAGACAAGATGGAACTCCTCTGGGTAGGAGCTCCAGTGTGTGAGTTAGGAAACTCCCTCTCCTTTGGGGGTGGTAACACTCCCTACTAAGGCTGAGTTATGAAGCTTGGACATTCTTCTGGACCCAAGGCTCACCGTGGAATCCTAGGTGGCATTTGTGGTTTCATCCACACATTTTCAGCTGTGGCAGATTGTCCAACAGGGTGCCTACCTGGACAACAGGGCTCTCACCACTGTGGAATCCTATGTGGCATTTGTGGTTTCATCCACACATTTTCAACTGTGGCAGATTGTCCAACAGGGTGCCTACCTGGATAACAGGGCTCTCACCACTGTGGTTCATGAGCTGGTTCTAGACATGGGTGTTTCATATTGCAAGGGGCCCAGCTCTGAAACGAAACACACCAGCACGGCTGCTATTCGGAACCGGGATGCACCATCTGGAACAAAATCAACCACTGATTTACCTTCCTTTGGATTGTGCCAGGCAAAACGCCAGACACAGGGGCCTTCCATAGAATGTGGGCCTCTGATTCTGATGAATAAACCATGGAAGTGCAACAAATGGATCATGGCCAGAGTAGACACAGCCACATTCCCTATTTTCCATGTATATCTGTGAGGCAAAAATGCTTCAGAAATCTGTTTTGTAGATGCATTATCTGTGTTTAACAACTGTGAACAGGAACAGAGATGTGCTTGGGAGCGAATGGAGGCGGGGGTAGATTTGTGTGTGACTTTTTCCAATCAAGAAAGAAGCAGAAGAGAGGAAAAAATGAAAGGGGCCAAGTTTCGGAAGGTCAAATTATTATATAAAAGCAGATTTTGGCTTTCTTGTTCACTGCTATTCCTCTGAGTAATTATCCACCACAGGCATGCTGTCATTATTCATGAAATGGTTTATTCAGTGATTTGTCTTGTTTCCTCTAGATTAGAGGAAAATAATCCCAACATTCAGAATTTTGAGAGTAGTGCCAATTTATATAGGGATTGTCTTGGGCAGAGAGGTAGGTAGACTTTAAAATCATGGAGGGTTAAGGCAAATGTTAATTGAATGGGTTCTGGCATTAAAATGAGATTTCAAACAAATTATGAAAAAACATTTGTACTATGGGAGAATTATTCATTAAAATATCTCAGCACTGTGTGCTCAAAGAACCTGAAAACAAATCTACATGCTTATAATCTGCTTGCCTTGCATAAGAAGGAAAAGATGAAATTACACGTTAAGGGAAATGTGTTTTTCCTGGTATTGAATTTTCCCTCAAACAAAGCAGTTCTTTTAAAGCTCCTTGCCTCAGCAATCTGTTCTAAAATGTATTTAATTGATTTAAGAAATTTTCTGTCCAATTCATATTTCAGGAACAATGCAACTAACATTATACAAAATATAACCCCAAAGAACTGACTACTAGCAGTTAAAATAGAGTTTTGAATTGTGTTTAAACTCCTCTCGCTGCACAGCTGAAGTGTAGGGATTCACAGAGGAGAATAGCTTCATGTTCCCTGGACTAGTCTACCACTTCAACTGGCACTTATAGTCTCAATAACATGCTCTGAGAAAGAATAAAACATGTTTCTTTACTTATAACAGATATACAGGAAAACTAACAAATATGGCTGCAGTTAGCAACATGCTTCAACAGACTAACTCACTCCAAACAGACAAAAGAGAACAAAAAAGGCAGAGCAGAGAGGAAGGGCTATCTCTGAGTTAGGAGGAAACCATTGGTTACTGCTGGACAGATTGACAGTCACCCCAGCCCAGAAAAGTCCCTCCCAGCCACACCTACAAAAGGCAACATGCAAGATTGCAATAGAGTTGATAAGCACCATCCAGGCTCCCATACTACCTTATAACTAAGCTTTAAATGCATTTGAACCATGGCTTTTGCCATTCCATCTCATGGCACCCTGAAGTCAAGAACTGTATTCTTCAAAGTAAGACACTGAAGTACTCCCTTTTGGTTCAACAGCAGAACATGCTGTATTCTGCCTTGCAGCAGATCTTTTACAGTGAGCGTTTTACAATGTAAATCTTAAGAAACTATCTAGACAACACAATAAGAAGTGTGTGTATGTGCATGTGTGTTTAGCACTGAAATATTAATTCTCAGAGTTATGGTCTTCTCCTATGCATCTACTTTAAAAAAATAACAGAATTTTCAGTTTACAGAGAATAATATGTCATAAAAGCTTGGATTAAAAAACCCATTTTATAGTTAAAATACTGCCTAGTGTACTAGCTTCATCTGGCAAAAGATGCCCAGTTCAAGTGCTGCCATATGTATACTTAGAAGGTGGCATTTCAGTAGAAAATAAAAACTTTTATAATACCATCATAGCATTCCCAGAAACTGTGGAGATACTTTCAACGAAAAGACTTCATTTTGCCAAACCCTGTCATAGCAACTTAATTGTCAGTGATAAAGATAATGCCTCTGCATTTGAGAGTGTGTGAAGAACCTGCAAACAATGTTGCAGGAAAGCAATTTCGAGAATTTCTATGGAACTGAAAATGAGTGGTTGCTCCAGAAGGTGCTTTCCTGTACCCAGTCAGCAACTCCATTAAAACTGAGGTAAGAAGAAGAACATTAATTAAGATCTATTAGCTTGGCAACCATAAGTGCCTTTATAACCTTAGGGATGTAAATCCTTCCATGCTTTGCCCTTGCAGTCAAGCACAAGGAATTGGGGGTTGGGGAATATCCTCATTTTGCCTAAGAGAAAAACAACTGACACTAGAGATGGGCACGAAATGATTTTTTTGTTTCCATTATTTGTTATTTTGTTTCATTGCGTAACAAAATGAAACGAATAATGAAAATTGTGATGAAATTGGAACGAACTGAACAGAACCATGAAAATTAGGTTTGTTACATTTCGTTTTCGTCAATGGTGATTCGCAATGAAATGAGCTGTTTTTAAATGTTAAAAAACATCCTGAATATCTGTAAAAACACAGCAATAATTATTTATTCTGCCTGATAATACCTAACAGGGGGTTGGGGTCCTTAAAACGTGCATTTATGTCTTTTCTCAGATCGCTGAATTTTTTTCCTTTAAGGGGAGTTAGGGGACATCAACCCAAAATGGCTCCCAGATGCCTAATATTGATTTCTTGGGTATTAAAATGCCCTGGACATCCATAAAAATGCAGCGATAATTATTTGAAATTATTACCTACCAGAGGGGATTGGGGTCCTTAAAACTTTGTTTTTGTCTTTCTCCCATCGCGATGTGTTTTTTTCTTTTCCCTTTGACACAAAATGGATTCCAGCCATAAAATGGATGCAAGCCATGTGATGGGATCATGTAAATTCTTGGACATCTTCAAGCAATAGCATGCACAGGTTGCAGACCTGGCAGCTGTGGCAGCCACATAGGGTATAAAAAGCTCTGGCATTCCTCATCCTCCTTGCAGTCTCTGGTGGGAGTTAGGGTGGGATTGCTGTCTCTGTGACTCGTTATTTTCACTTTAGGCCAGCCAGGCAGGTGTGTGTTTCTGTGTTCCTGCCAGCTGCAGCTTGGCTCTTAGGGGAGAGAAAGAAGAGATTTCTCTCTAGCTTCAGTCCTGCAGCCTCCCTGTGTGCGTGCATGTGTACCTCTCGGTGAGTACCCTCCCCTGCCCCACAGTGCATTCACTCTGTGACTGCCTTGCACCCTGGGCAATGCCCGCCGCTGCCTTTGCAGCCTTCCTGCATACCTAGTCTATACTGTGTCTCTGCCAGCATCATTTTTTTAGTGTTTTCCCTCTGGTCTGGGGTGTTGGGGGATGCCTGCACATGGAAATGCTTTTAAAATCGCGCAAAAAGCAGGTAAAAACAAAAAACAAAAAACAAATAAAAGAAAACAGTTTTTTTTCAAAAATTCACAAAAAATAAAAACGAACCGAAACGGACCCCCTCAATGAAAAACGAAAAACCGAAACACCATTTTTTCAATTCGTGCCCATCTCTAATTGACACTGCTATAAACATGGTGATTTTTGTGCAAACAGTACATCTTGCACAAAAACTGATATCTTGCACAAAAACTGATACCTGAATAAATAAATTAATTACTTTTCAAGACCCTGCTTTTCTGATGGGTTAATTTGAGGATAAACAAAATCCAGAAGTGAGGGACAAAAGCATGCTTTACTTCATATTCACTCTGATGTGTGGAGTAGAGATGAGCACGAAATGCCAAAATGGCGTTCCGCGTTCGTTATTCGGGCCCTGGGGCCCGCTTCATCCCATTTCCATTTTTTGGGCCCCTGGGGCCTGCTTCATTTCCGTTTCTTCATTTTTCGGGTGTGGCAAGCTGTGGCCTCCTGGGAGAGCCGTCCCGCAGCCACGGAGAGCCCTCCCGGGGCCGGGCATCGCCAGAGACAGTGGCAAGCCTGCAGGGAGAGCAATCCCATGGCCACGGGGAGCCCTCCCAGAGCTGGGCGCTGCTCCGGTCACAATAACCAACAGGCTGCCACCCCCAGAGCACTGCCGAGTGCCGCCCTCCCTTGAGCCCCCTCCCCAAGGACCGATCTGCCGCTCTGTCTTCCACCCCCATTGGGTTGCTACCCAGGAGCCCCACTCAGTGCAACCCTAACTGGAGCCCTTCTCCCCGGGAACCACTCCACCTCGGGAGCCGCCACCCCAGGAGACCACCGCCCGCACCCCCCTCATCAGGCCTAGACCTGGGAAACCTGTGGGGGGGTGCCGCTGTACTCCCCCCGTGCTCCAACAACACCCTCCACTCCTGCTTCTGAGCCGGATGCACCATCACCACCTTGCCATGTGGCCAAGATGGCGCTGGGTGCAGCTGAGCTCCAACGTCCTTCCCTCCAAAGCCTGCCGAGTGCCGACGAAAAGGCCGATATCCCAGATCCCAGCCCTCATAAGGGCTTGGATTCCACCTATTCTCATGAGACTGGCAAAGTCTCACATCGGCTCCAGCGGGGAGGGGGCAAAGAGGCTCCACCAGGCCCAGCCCCCTCTCGCCGCCCTCCACTGCTCCATTTCTCATCATGTGAGTGGAGTGACACTAGTAACGGAAACAAACAGAACAGGTTCGAGCCTGCCCCATTGCAATGGTCGTTATTTGTACCGTTACGTAATAACGAAAAAATGGTTGTTTCGTGCCCATCTCTAGTGCGGACTAGAGGAAACATTTGTAAAAATGTTTATTTTAAAATTCAAATTCATAGTTCTTTTTTGCACTGCTATTTGCAAAAAGCTAATACTGAATAGCCATCCAAAGATGGAAAAGGACTTTGCCCCCTTGCATTCCATTCCTTTTCTGTTCATTCCTCAAGAAGAAAAGCACAAATGAAAGAAAAAAAACTTGCCTGGAAATTACAGGCCAGTTTATGCCTCATCATGCTGCTGGGCTATCATGTTTATATCCCCATCTGTGTTTAGAGTAACCGGGATCACTTGGAATCAGGCTACAACAAACAGATTCTGAGAGATGACAGGGTCATATAGTATCTTGGGATAATTTCCAGCAGGTTGCATGCTTTTGGAAAGATTCCCATTATATATGGGAACAAAGCTAATCTATGTTGATAGGATTATCCTTTATAGAAGCAGAATTAAACTAATTTCATATGACTGTTTTAAAAGGAAGGCTCCTCCTCCTCCCTCCAATTTTGAGCAGCATGCCATCTGGCTTTGTCAAGATTTTCTTTAATTTGCAACTCCCGTCTTTGTGGTTCCATGAGATATAATAACAGCCAAGAAGTCTAAAACCCCCCAATAAATATCTTATGAGTAAAATGAATTGACAAGCAGACTAATTTAGGGTTCATTTCAAGCAAGAATGCAAGATGAAGATTAGAACACATTTGTTGCTTCCAAGTATAGATTTTGGCATAACCTTGGAACACATTTCACACAGTGCAAAACGGTAGGTGCACTTAAGTGCCATGAAATAGACCTGAATGCTCAATTGTGTGCTTATATCCCACGGATCTCTGCATATGACTTTCTCTAAGTTATGTTTATGTGTCTCATACCCAGCTGGTTGCAACCACATTTGTACTCCGTTTTATCATAATGCAGAGTTCATTAGATGAAACAAGGAAAAAAAGACTTTTAGAAGATCCTCTTCTAATATGCAAAATGATGTTTCAAGCAACTGAGGACTATTGTTAGCAAATGTTTATCCTTTTCCTCCCATACATACTATATGTTTTACAGCTAGCTGGACATTTCATCGAGTTAGGTATCTGGCTTTGGAGCCAGAGAGAGGAAGTTCAAGGAAGCCAGCTTTATTATGCAGAAAGCAAAATCAATAAAGAAGATAATTGTGGTCTACAATGAAGAGAACAATGCACCGGAAGCACTTATTATTATGCTATGGGATGCTTTGAAGACATTCCATAGTAATACAATGTATTGCAGAATCTGGCCACTGAAAAAGAGTATTACAAGTTTTTTTTAATCCCACTGTCTGTCCCCAAAGAGCTGGCTTATGTGGCCTTCAACAAGCCGCACAGTCCCAAGAAGACCCCAGAAAAAGAGAAAGATAAACTACTTTGGAGTCTTCACTATCCAGAAAACCCTGGAAAGACTCACCTTGGATACTTTTTTAAGGAGAAAGGTGGGATTAAAATATTTTAAATAAACAAATTGAGCTTGACTAAATGACACACAGTTATTCGGATGTTTTATAGGTATGGAACAGGTTTGACATCGTGGACAGCAAACAAAGAGAGATGACAGCTCTCTCTCAGCACAAATCCCTGAGCAGTCTCACTTCACGGTCTTCCAAACTGTCCTCATGAAAAAAATTTGAAGGGAACTCTACAGTTCACCAAGAACTCTAACTTAAAGCCGGGATACAGTTGTAAAAAAAGCATATTTCAAATTGTTTAGTGTGTTTAAAATAAATATTTTCTAAAGGTAAGTAAACAACAGGTAAGTATTTCTTTGAATAGCAGCAAGATTTTTTACTCTTCTGGGGGAAGGTCCTTTATTTAATTCAGATGTTGAATTGATGGAATTTATAGCAAATCACTATATGTTGTGAACACCTCTTGTGGCATTACTTTTTCCAGAATCTTTCCCCCCTCTCCCCAGTCTGGGGCTGGTTGGCTGGCTGCAAGTGAAGAAAGGACAGACTGTGCAGTTGCAGAGTAGAAGTAGCAGCCATTGCTATCACCAGTGCAATGGCAACAGATGCCAACACCAATGCTGCTCTGAGCAGAGGGGGCACACAGCTGCCTGAGGGGGGCCATCTTCCTGCCAGAAGGTTGATGGAAACAGCAGGGGTTGCCTCCATGCCACCTCAAATTGTGGTGGCACAAGCAATAGCAGGCACCAATATAGGCACTTCCTTGCCTCTTCTGCTCCTCCTTCTCCTGCTGCTATTCTTCCTTGAGCTGTTGAGGTGCAGCTCTTGCCTTACAAAAGTGATGGATAAGCCTTGGCTGCCTCTTCATTTCATTCTCTCTGTGTTCCCTCCTCCCCCTTCCTGATTCCCCCCCTTCCCCTGGCTCTCAAGCACTCTTGACAGAGTCACTCACTTAAAGTTTACTTTATCATTGTGTCACTTAAGCTGTTATCATTCGTCCCTTTAAATCCAGATTAAATTTCAAGATAAACTGGGTCCAAAAATCTTGTCCCCATGGCCACCAGGGTTTTAAAAAAACAACAACAAAAATACCCGGTAAAGCCCCCTTTAGCGAGCTTTCCAGAGAAGATGGGGATTTTTTTGCCTTGCTTAAAAAGCCACATTTTTTAGAGCCAGAAGTCAGTGGGAGCGCATATATGATCCAGTGTTTTGGGTTTTTTTTCCCATAGTGCCAACAGGCTGTTCCTGGGGCTGGTCAGTGCTGTTTCTTTAAATTTTTAAAATTGCTATCCTCCCCCCCAGCACCAGTCAGCTGGCCTGCCAGCAGGTGGAGCATTTTTTAAATTATTTTTTTATTTTTTATTTTTATTTTTATTTATTTTTCCTTAGCCCCTACCAGCCAGCTCTGGGGCTGTTTGGAGGTTTTTTTAATTATTTTTTTTATTCCCCTCACCCCAAGTGCCAGGTAGCTGGCCTGGCCAGTCAGGGCATTTTTTATTTATTTTTATTTATTTTTTTAGTTTCTCCTTAGCTTCCAGCAGCCAGCCCTGTGGCTGGTCAGCCATTTTTTTAAAAAAAAATTCCTCTGTGCCTGCTTGAAACAGGTTAAGGCCATGGGGACAGAAGAGAAGCTTAGAAACTCCAAGGGATGTGGAAACTTGAAACCCACATCTTCAATCAAGTAATCAGGTAAGGAGAAAAGCTGGAGTTTCTTATTTATCACATCTTCACTGATGCACAGGTTAGATTTTATTTGTTATTCTTATACTTGAAATGCTTTGGAGATGTGATTCTGGCCTCCTTTTTTTAAGAGTGAAACTATTTCTGCAGCTCAGAGGGAGTGATTGGTTCAGGATTGAGGGAAGGAAGGAGGGAGGGAGATAAAAGGAGAAGAGGGAGAAGAATGGAGAAGGACAACAAGGAAGAGAGGAATCTTCACTTGGCATGTGGTTTTGAACCCTCCTTTCTCTATCTTTCTTCTCTCTTAAAAAAACACAGGAATAAGAGTTGGTTGCAGGTAATGCACACAGTAGATCAAACACCACCTCACTGCCATCTGACTTTAAACTGATTTTAATAAAACCACTGCATATTCTGAGATATTTCTGTAATGTATCCTTACTCTTACTTCAGATGATTCCAAATGGGCTACAGGTTGGACAGGGGATAAACTTGCAGCCAACATAAGAGAGGGATGAGAAAGATATGAGAAAATGCTTGGTTACATATTTCTTTCTGACACTGGTATGATTGCGGCCTAGGTAAAGTATTGTGATGATTGCAGATCGTTAAGATATTGATAGAATAAATCAATATGTATTTACAGACTGAATAGGTTGATTTATACACTGGTGTCAGCCATGTATAAGACACTGAATCAATAAAACTATAGAGAGTAAGTCATGGTTTGATGCAATTGGCATAAAAAATGCACATAACTAGTACATGATTGGTCAATGAACGTACATATATGGCTGGACAAGGCTCCCCCCCCTCTCCTGTTACCTGTGTTTGAAACTTTAGTATAGACACAC
>JAHTLZ010003526.1:62612035-62628194 GCA_023846285.1 Phrynocephalus versicolor
CTGCTGAGTCATTTTGTCTGTGATACTGCTGTAAATATATGTAAACAGATATAGAGTTTGAGTCAAACACCTTTGAGTCTGTGTATAATTCTTCACTTAGGACTAGTGTTCTGATATCCTGCAACCTAGTTCTGTGTTTTCCTGGATTGTCCTGAGATCCACTGTGCACATGCTAAATGTCTAACACAAAATGTTCCATGGTGAAATTAAATAAGTATGTGACTTTTTATATATATATTCCTAGCTCAATCACAATGGAAAGAGCATATGAAAAAATCTGATAGATCAAAGGAGGAAAACAGGATAGCTTCAAAGCCAAAATAAACTCCCAAACTACGTAAAAGCTTCATTGCACTGGGTGGAAAGGAATCCGGTTTAGCATGTTTTAAATCAGTTTTTAAAAGGTAACTACATGATGCACATGGAAGCGCAGACAGTTTTGACAGGGAATCATGTGATTTTGCTAAGAAGTGAGGTATTTTAATCATCTGTCAGAGAGCCGTTTGTGGGTGTCAGATCAATTTATGCTGAGTTGTTTTTACCTGTGTGAATGCTTCTGTTGGTGTAAATTATGACTGTTGGCACTGATCTGCCTTCTGTGCTCCTTCTCTCTCTCTCTCTCTCTCTCTCTCTCTCTCCCTTCCTCCCTTCCATGCAAGCCTAGGAGTGTCCAGCTAGTCAAAAATGCCTGGCTGGTTTCAACTTCCCTCCCCACTTCACAAACCCTCAGGTTCAACAAAGGCTGGGTGTCTCCCTTCTTCACAAGTCTGCTGTTTGCTGGCGCCTTCATCTTTTCCTTTTGAGCAGCAGTGGACAGTATGGCAGCAAGTGGCTCCAGCCCTGGATGCTGTGGAGAGCATATGAGCAGGCAGGTGAGCCCACTAGACAGCTGATTGGCAGACAAGCAGCAAGCCCGCTGATCGGCTCACAGCGGGAAGAATGAGGCATCAGCATTGGCTCCTTCAGAGAGCAGGCAAGCCCTCTGTGCAACCGAGCAGTGTGCTCTATAAACTGTGGGGCACTCAAGTGGAGCACTTGGAAGACAGCTGTGGAGAGCCAGGGGCTGAGTTGCAGTTGTAGTGGTGTCAACAGAGAGCAAAGTTCTGTTTTAATTTTTTCCACCCTCATTTTCTTCTAGCACTATTGCAGACTGCAAGAATTTTTCTTAAAAAAAAAAAAAAAGGAAAAATAAGGCAGGCACCAAACCCTGCGGCAAACAGCTGATTAATGTACTGCCACCAGCAGGACGGTGAGTGTAGGGCAAAGCCTCAAATGCAGTGTTCTAAATGCCCATGAAGCCCCACCTCTACTGATATACAACACCATATGAAAATAGGCTAAAAGTTTTCCCAAGAGGACCCACATACTGAACTAAAAGTCTTGTGGATTTAAACCTAATTTTTATTTTAAAAAACAGCCCCTTGCTCAAGTTATTTCACTATAATTGTAGTTTCAGATAGCTCAGTTTCTGAAGGAGAAGCAATACAGAGACATCTATAGGACTAAATATAAACCTGTTTATTAAACTATCAGGTTAGCTGAAGGAAGTACAGTGGTACCTTGTATAAAGGAATTAATTCATTCCAAATGAAATTATGCTAAGCAAATTTTCCTATATATAAATTTCCCATAAGAATGCATTGAAAATGGAGTAATCCCTAATTGTGATCATTTTTATGTTGTACAGATTCGCCTCATTGATGATTCTGTTAAGCAAATTTCCCCTATCTCCGGAATTGTTTATGTTGTACAGAATTTATGTTATACAAACCATTTGTTATATGAGGGTCCACTGTATAAAGCAACGCTCACCTAATTATGAGTAAAGTCAGGGAATTTGGCTGGCTGCAATGTTGTCTTGTGCTTTCGTTTACAAAAGGGCATGCATTTCCCCCCCAGACAGAAGTGAAGAGTAGAATTCCAGCTGGTCCTAGGATGCAAAGCCTGCAGTCACTTCAGCTCTTCTTTCCTGAGACAGAGAAAAAAGGAGGGATGGGGAGGTGATGTGTTTCATCTTGTTTACTTTAAAACCTGCTGCAATGCATTGAACATCTTCCTATGTGGTTGTTTTTGCTTCTGCACCTACATAAACAGGATGCTGTTATGATTCGCTACCCTTGCATATCAAAGTCTCCCTACAGCTTTTTTCCTTTTTTTTTTAAGAGTTTTAAAATAACATTTTCTTGAAAGATGCCAGATTGACAGTCTGGCAGACTGAGCATTTGCATTTATGCACAGGGCAATAAAACAAACAAACCATCAATTCAGGGTTCCCTGCACTTTTCCAATATGACTGGATAAGGCTTCTGAAGATAGTGAGGTGGAGGCAGTAGAGGCTTGAGTCTATGACCAATCAATGACCTCTTTAATCTCTGTGTTCAAATCTAATCATGTGTCAGATTCTATAGCAGAGTTTAAAAAAGGAAGACATGGTGTGACTGCCATTATTTACTTTCTGTTGTTGTTTTGCCTAGGAAAGGGATATGATATCCAGCATTGTTTTAGTGGAATGCTTCCTATTAGACTTAATTGCCTGTATGCTTATTATGGACAAATAATATGGAGATGTATGGCTTGTTTACCCAAACATGTAGGCTATTTAAAAATATTAGAAAGAACAGGATAAAACTAACATGTGAAGAAGGAATACCTGTACACAATTTGTCTGTTTTTATTGTTTTATTGCATTTATGTTTGATTTTGATCTTTGGTTTTCACATGTTTGTTTTATGTAAACCGCCCTAGAGTTCCCTTTGGGAAATTGGTGTGGTATACAAATATAAAAATAAATATATAAATAAAAAAGCATCAAACATACATTACATGTGGTGTGGATTATCCAATTACAAATAGAGATGGGCAAGAATAAAAAAATGGCATTTCAGTTTTTTTGTTTTTTCGTTGAGGGGTCCGTTTCAGTTCATTTTCCTTTTTCGTGAATTTTTGAAAAAATCAAATTTTCATTATTCGTTTTTCATTTTTCATTTTTACCCGCTTTTTGCATGATTTTTAAATCATTTCCATTCACAGGCATCCCTCAACGCCCCAGATCAGAGGGAAAACACTAAAAAAATGATGCTGGCAGAGACACAGTATAGACTAGGTACACAGGGAGGCTGCAAAGGCAGCCACGGGCATTGCCCAGGGTGTAAGGCAGCCACAGAGTGACTGCACTGTGGGGCAGGGGAGGGTACTCACCGAGAGGTACACATGCACGGACACAGGGAGGCTGCAGGACTGAAGCTAGAGAGAAATATCTTCTTTCTCTCCCCTAAGAGCCAGGCTGCAGCAGGCAGGAACACAGAGACACACACCTGCCTGGCTGGCCTAAAGTGAAAACAATGAGTCACAGAGACAGCAATCCCACCCTAACCCCCACCGGAGACTGCAAGGAGGACGGGGGCTGCCAGAGCTTTTTATACCCTCTGCGGCTGCCACAGCTGCCCAGTCTGCAACCTGTGCATGCTATTGCTTGAAGTTGTCCAAGAATTTACATGATCTCATCACATGGCTTGCCTCCATTTTGTGGCTGGTGACATCCATTTTGTCATCCTTAAAGGGAAAAGAAAAATGCATCGCGATGGGAGAAGACAAAAACAAACGTTTTAAGGACCCCCAATTCCCTCCGGTAGGTATTATCAGACAGTATAAATAATTATTGTTGCATTTTTATGGATGTCCAGGGTGTTTTTTAACATTTAAAACAGCTCTTTTCATTGCGTGTCACCATTAACGAAAAACGAAATGTAACAAACCTAATTTTTGTGGTTCTGTTCAGTTCGTTCCAATTTCATCACAATGTTCATTATTCATTTTGTTACGTAACAAAACAAATAACGAATAACAGAAACAAAAAAGTTCATTTCGTGCCCATCTCTAATTACAAATATTTAATCTTGTGACCTCACAGGATCCTTCCCCTGCTTTGAGATCTGGGTACTGAAAAATCATGGAATTCAATATTACTAATTTAGCAACCTAAACTTATATATGTTGGGTTATAAGTCCTAGGTTTTAATTGAAAACAGTGTAACAAATGGATTGGATACAAGTAGGAAGAGTGCTTTCACTATCCTATGTGTGCAAGCCAAATTGTGAAGAGCTTGTCTTTTGTACTTTGGCATGGTATTTATCATAGAATTTCAGTTCAGAGCTTTTGGAACTAAAGGATGCCTATTTTGTGCTCAGTTCAACTGTGTCCCTGAAAGAGTCACCACCATAACAGTTTTTCTTATTGGCTTCTTTATTACACTTTCCAAGCACTAAGAGTCTAAACAATCAGAATGTCAGAAGTGGGTTTTTATACAAAATCTACTGCATACTTTGACTTCAGAGGTACAGTCAATCTTCTACTATTTCCAATCATTTATGACATAGAATGGTGGTTAAGGCATCATCTGGAGATAGCATTTCTCGCAGAGAAAAGAGCCAGTACCTGCTGTCTCCTGAATGTTTTTCAATCAGAAATTTGAGTTGCCATCAAGACAGTTGACATGTTGGGAATGCACACTCTACAAGGGAGCTAACAACTCATAACAAACAGCATCAGAGGCTACTTCCTGTGTGACAACAGCCTGCTTTGGAAACGGAAACTACTCATAATCTAGTTGCCTGAAGGCTTTTGTCCAGGCAGCTTCAATGAGCCAGCTTGAACATAGAGACCTCACATGTTTTATAATGTACAAAAAAAAATAACTAAAAGCATGCATCATCTCGGAAGACATTACTGCCCAATGAGACTAGAAATGACATACTGTGAAGAAGTGTTTTCCTCTGCAAAAACAGGGTAAGATAAAAAGAGCAGGGTGTTTGTTGTGCTAAACTGAGAATCAACCTACTACTGTGTTATCGCTCAGAACATAACCCAGAGGATGTACAGCTAAGAAGTGATTCATACATGCAAATGTATCATTTAAAAGCTAAGAACTGAATTTAGGAACACATTGAGATGTACAGTTAAATGAAGGAAATGCCCCTTGAAAAATACTAAGTTTAGCAATATGACTGATAACATGTAATGAAAGCTCCCCTTTCTTCATGAACTGAGTGTCTACATTTAGTTGTGGATTTATCTTAGAATAATTAACCTGTACTCTGTGCTCTTTGGGTGGAGACTAGGGATGGGCACAAAATGGAAAAATAGAGTTTTATTTCATTTTGTTTCATTTCTACTAGCAGTTCATTTTGTTTCATTTTTAAAGGATTTTTTTAAAAAAAGATTCATAACAAAATGAAACAATAATGAAACAATTTGTGGCGGTATAAAATGGCTTCCCTGGGTCCTAGAGGCACAGCATTTGGTGGGTAGCTTTTTACAAGGGAGACATTTTACAGCATAACAAAACCTTTCATTTTCAAAGGGAAAAAAAGAAGTGTTTCGTTTCATTTCATAACGAAAGACTGTTTCCCATTTTGTTTCATTTCATAACGTTTTGAAAGTTTACAAAATGTCAAAACAGTGGGCCATTTTTCGTAAGGTGCCCATCTTTAGTGGAGACTGAAAAGTCCCCACCACCAACAGCACCACATACCTTTCAAAATTAATAAGCAATATGTCCAAAAGAACAAGCCATCCTTAGTTAGGTTGGTATCACACTGCAGCTTGATGCATAGTCTATTTTGCTCTTTTGTTCAGAGATGCAGTCATATGGAGACTGGGGATTGTTTTGGTGCCAATGACACTAGAGATCTGCAGCAGAGCCCCCCACTC
The DNA here is from genome assembly GCA_023846285.1 of Phrynocephalus versicolor. Lineage (NCBI taxonomy): Eukaryota > Metazoa > Chordata > Lepidosauria > Squamata > Agamidae > Phrynocephalus > Phrynocephalus versicolor. The sequence goes on from JAHTLZ010003526.1 coordinate 62,617,746, forward strand.
CCTTTGGTACTGCCTTCTGCTGATTCAAGGCTCTCCTATTGATTCACTATAGATCTGGTGGCCTGTTTCAATTGTGCACAGTTTTACGAAAAAGGGAAGGTTTTCCAAAGTTCTCCCTCTTGTACAAACACATACACAATGGAGAAATATAGTAGCCTGCTCTAGTTGGTGAGGAGACTACTGTGTTTCTGCTTCATGTTGATTTCTCTCTCTCTTTTCTCAATTTCTCACTTTCTCTCTAAATCTTCTTCTGTCTCTCTGTTTATTTTTATTTTTATTTTATTTTATTTTATTGTAATTTTATTTTGTCCCTGCAGAGGATGCCATTCTAGTGCTAAACTGGAATATCAATGCAGTAATATGGTGCCATAATGCTAAACCAGTAGTTTGTTTAAAAAACATTTTAAGACTACTTCAGGGCAATTAGGGGGAAAGCTACTCAAGATTGATGTTCCCATTGCCAAACAGCATGCCCAGCTTGATTCATCACCAGAATACCACCCACAGTCACTCCTGTCCCATCCTTTTGGGGAATGAAACAACTGATCACATGGGGAAAAGTCCATTTCAATCGATCCAGGTTGGAAAAATGTAGAAGCCCTCAAAGAAAAAACAACACCTCTGCAATAGGAACAAGAAGGACTGGTTTTCATTGGCCTTTCTGTCATATGATCGGTAAATACAATTGCAAGTTCCTCTGTTTCATTTCTGCAACAAATGCCGCAGTATCAAACAGTCTTAGTTTCATTTGCTGTTACTAACAGTGTGATCTTATCATTTCTACTCAGTGTTAATCACCAATTAATGATTGCAGGATTGTAGGCTCTCCTTTTCCCCCCACTTTAGGTGTTGCTGCTGATTACTTTAGTGTTAATGAGTGTTCCTCATACTGTGCACACACCTTATTTGCACAGGCAATTCACTCTCCATGACTATACTGATCCAGAATGGGTAAGGATGTGGCACACATAGAAGGGCTTTCTCCAATTCAGGTATCCTGTCTACATCCTCAGGCTGCTTAAACTGAAGTGTATGATTGTCAAATACAGCATCCAAGGTACATCAGACCCATGACATTTCATCTTCAAAGTGCCATGCATTTTCTTCACAGTGGGCTGTCATATTCTCTCTTCAGGCATAATAGGCACTCAGCATTAAGGATATCCCCAGACGATGACTCTGTGCAGATGCAACAGGAGAAGAGAAGAATAATTTCTTCCCTTCCTCGATTGCCATGAAGTTGGAATTCCAATAGACTCCAGACTATGCGGTCAGATCTCTGCTGAGCTTTGTGTAATTGTTACTACTGTCTCTTCAGTGCACGCTTACTAGCAAACCACAGGTTGGTTTGAATCTACTCAATGGAAGGGGATGCCTAGTAGTGGCTGTGTACATAATTTCCACATTACATCTGTCAAGCAGGGTTTCTCAGGATTCATTTGGACCTATCAGTCATTTTAAACAGCCTCCTGACTCCCCAAGGCACTGAATTTCAGTGAGCACGAAGCTCGCGAGACAGTGATATGACCATGGGAATGGAAGTACAGATCATTTCTCCACTCCCCAATCATCATCCCCCTACCCTGCACAAAAAAACAACAAAAAACAGGTCCAATGTAGCAACATAGGTCGGGCCAGATACCTCCTGAGACACCCTTATGTCTGCCAAGGAAAATATGATGCCTCAAGGTGCTCTTCATGAGGTTGTAATGGTTGCTGAAGTTTCTAGTATAGCACACTTAAAGGATTCTAGTACTACCCATGAAATCAAGTTGGCTAGCTCTGGAGGGGAGATTGTTGGGCTCCCTTGTTCTGTACTATGCACCCATCTTCAGGTGTATACTCTCAAACAGGCATGTATATACAACGATGTATTATATTCCCATATTGTTATTGGATGTAATTTTTTTCCCATGGGGTTTCAGGATTGTTAGTTTTAATGCTGAAATCAGTTTAGGGTAGTGCTCACACTAATGGGGTGGTATATCCAGCCAGCCAGCCAGCCACCCACCCATCTTGTAGAATAGCCAGCTGGTGAGGGTGATGATGAGGGGATCATAAGAGCTCACTGAAAGCCTCCCCCCCTTCTGCTCCTGCCTGCTGTTGTACAGTGAAACCAAACTGGTAGAACTGGGACAGACTATCCTCCCTTTGGCTTCATCCAGTCAAGTCCAAGTAATGAAGACTGAAATATTATGATCATCCTGGATCAAGTCCTAGCTGACTCTTTTGTTCTTTTCAATTGTGGCAGAGGTCTATTGGGAAAGTAGGTAGCAGTAGGCATTTGTATAATGCAATACTTCACTTCTCATCCCTTGCTGATGTTTGGGGGAAGCTGAGGCACCATTTTCTATAGGTGATTAAACCTGGAGGATTGCTGGCTTTAAGGGCTGCTGAAATATTTTCCTCTGTGGAAGAATTGCATTTCAGATACAGCTATCATAAAATATATGTTAATAGACCCACCTCCAATGCAAGCATATTCCAATTAGGTTCATTTTTATGGGAAAAGTTATTTTCCCTAAACATTTAGTTTTCTTTTATCTGTATCTTTCCTTCACTTCTGTCAATATCACAACATGCTGCTGTATCCTGTTCATAGATTTGGGAGAAATGGATAACAGAAGTGGACAATTAAAATGACTCCTGTTTTGTTAAGATTTCAGCTTGCTAAATAGCTGAAAGTTCCTTTACTGTTTTATTTTTGCAAAAATAGGTTACAGGCAATAACTTTATAGGCCACTAATAAAAATAAAAAAACAAAGAACATTGCAATCTTTTGAGTTTAAATCACTCTTCTTCATAGCAGGTCCCAGAAGTTCAGACATAGTAAAAGATGTGCTTTACCAGGAGGTTACTTTTAAAGTCCTTGGTTAGGTGATGTTCTTAAAGTCTATGGCTAGATGATGTTGCAGCCAGGGCAGGAGTCTTGTTAGAGGCAGGAAGTTGGAGAGCAGTTGTAAAAGCAGCTTAAGCATTGGTTTTCACACCTCCGTTCTTCAAACAAAGGAATATGGGTCAGACACTGCCCCCCTCTCCCTCACCCAGCTCCATATGGCTTTGCGAGACATACAAATCCCTATTGGCCAGAGATGGGGGGGAGAGAGAAAAGGGTTGATGCAGGGAACCCCCATGCTTCATTCTGGGATTGGGGTAAAATTTAGCAAATCCACTAGGTTTGCCAATAGGAACCAAATCGATTTAAAGTGATATTAAAGCAAAAGCAAAGTGTTCTGCTTATATACCGCCCCATACCACTACAAGTGGTCTCTGGGCGGTTTACAATTTTTATTACAGTGTGCAGGCTACACATTGCCCCCCCAGCAAGCTGGGTACTCATTTTACCGACCTCGGAAGGATGGAAGGCTGAGTGAACCTTGAGCCTGCTACCGGGGATTGAACCCAGGTCGTGAGCACAGTTTTACCTGCAGTACAGGCATTTAACCACTGCGCCACGAGGCTCTTACCTAGTGGTTGCAGTCTTGCCCTTTGGTGTTGAGAGTCTTGCCCTTTGGTGTTGAGAGTCCCTGTGCCTCATTCCAGGTCTGTGGGGGAATTTTATTTTTATTTTTTATTTTTTACTATTTTTAAGAGTAGCCAGTAAATAACATGATTCTACAAATGAAATGATTCTTATAGGAGTAACAGAATTCTAAAACTGACATTTATAACAGAAAAAATGTGTGTTCTTTTATTCTTAGCTTGGAAGAATACCAACACAATGAAAATAAGAAGAAATCTCTAGTAGAATTATGACAAGGTAAAACAAAACCACATTAACATCACAGTTTCCTTCAGGCTTCACAAATTAAATTATATATTTCTAAGGAACTAGGGAGACTTTTGAGTTCCATTGCATAACGAATACCTATCTGTGCTTACCACTTTCAGCTTAGGATTTCAGAATGGCACATTTTATGCTAGAGAGAATCTGAATGATTAGCAACTTTCCAGGAAATAAAATGTCTCACAAGATGCGAAAGAATTATTTTCATTACATTTGATTTTATTTGATTTTCTTCCACCCACAAGCCACCCTGACTATCACTGTTTGACAGACATGTTGGGCACAAGATTGCTTACCACTTCAGTATCTGATTGGCAATCTCCTATGCACTTATCCATGCCACATGGTCATCTTCAGAATCTCTTCTACCTGAACCCTCTTGACCCTAGGACAAGAGGCTTCTTCAGAGGTGGGCCATTGGCCTTTGAAGGGTCAACTTGAAGAAGTTCACTTGACCTTCCCCCTCCCCCACAGCATTTTGATGCCAGGCAAATGTATTTTTATTTTTATTTTGTTTTCTTAGGTAATTGACACTCATTTTATTTCCACAGCATTATCTTAAATTTCCTATGCCTGTTGTATTTTTAGATGTTTATAAACATTGTATTGCACTGGCATGATATTTGTTTGGATGCTTATTAGACTTGGGAATGTTAGGCTTCATACAGTTTGTGGCACCACAGTGGCACCACCCTTAACACAAATATTGTACCAACTTTAAGACAAATGCATGCCACTGAGAGCATACCTGGATACAATCCACTTCAGACTCATGCTCTAATTTTAAGAAATTAATGCATTTCTCAAAGCTCACATTGAAATAAATTTGGCAGTCTTATAGGTGGCAATTGTGGCAATGATGTGTTTGCAGATATTTGTGTTCATTATTTCTCTGTAGGTGATTAGATAGTGTTGACAAAGGAGGAGAGGCTAGGTGGTCACCTCAAAGCATGGTCAGCTTGTCCACAAAGGCATCCTCTGGAGAGACCATTTAAGGACAATGCTACAGTCAAACACTTTTTCATTATTTCTGTAGACATATTTCCTGTTCAAATGCAAGCCTTCAAGAAAGTGGTGAGATGAATATTCAAAGCAATTACACCAGTGTGAAATGTTAAAGGGGATCACCATCTGTCACTGATACAACATTTGATAACAAAGATATTTAAATCAATTGAGTGCAATAAGCTGCATTGCTGATAGAACCATTATGTAATTCAGTAATATTTGGTAACTGACTGTACTGAGCTGAACTGCTGAAAAGTCTATGAAGTCTAACAGGAAGGTGTCAGTCTCCAGATAAAGTCCAACTTCCTTCCTTCCTTCCTTCCTTCCTTCCTTCCTTCCTTCCTTCCTTCCTTCCTTCCTTCCTTCAGTTCAGGAGAAACAATGCAGTTTGGAGAAGGAAGAATTTAAGACATTAGAAAGTTCTTAGCTGTGTAAATTATTTGTCTCTGTAATGTCTTGGTAACTGTAGAAGACATTTTTCATTTTTTGTTTTAAGGAAACATCTGCACATTAACATAACAATTTACTGTGGAATGTAGATGAAATATTTACTCACCAAAAGCAAAGCCAAAGATTGGAAATCTTGGAGCTTTCTGTTACTGTTTAAATCACCTCTCAGTGCACCCTCCAAAGGTATGTCATCTAAATGGACACATCCCTGTTTGAAAGTAGGATTTTAGTGTCGTGCTTTCATGAGACAGGCTCTTTCTAAATTGCACTCTTTCCTGAAAAAAGAAATCATAATTGATTAATTATCTACCATTTCATTTATTATTACACAAAGAAGGCTGAGAGCGGATATGATAGCTATGTTTAAATGTTTTAAAGGATGGCACATTGAAGAGGGGACTGGTTTCAAATGATAGGAAAAGAGATTCAATTTAATCATTAGGAAAAAACTTCATGACAAATAGAGCTGTTCAGTGATGGAATATGCTTCCATAGTGTGTGGTGGAGTCTCCTTCTTTGGAGGTTTTAAAGCAGAGGCTGGATGAGCAGCCACACTCTCTAGGAGGTGCCACAGTGAGGACCCTCCCCTAAGTCCCCATCAGGCATGAGAGACTGAGAGAAAGACCTCCTCTGAAGATCTTAAGAGCTGAGAAGACTCATGGTATAGATTTTCAACATATTAATCATCATTATTATGTCTTTGAAGGTTCTCAGTCATCCACGTGAGGTTATCTGGAAGTTGAGTCATGGCAACTGGACTTCTTTTCTTGTGGGACTGAAATGTTTTGTTACTCAACCAAGCAGCTTCATCAGTCTGAGGAAAGTTAGTGTTGAGACCTCCATTTTATAGTTCACCTTGGTTTTACATAATCATGGTCTGAATAGACTCATTAGGTATGGGTTGTTAGCTGTGGTCTTCCTGGTGGAGGTGTGAAGTACTTCTGATTAGAGATGGGCACGACTTGAAAAATTTTTTTTTTCGAGTTGTCATTAGTCGGGCCGGTTCCGTTTTGGGTCGTTTCCGTTTTTCGCGAAAATTCGCAAAAATTAGTCGGTTCATTTTTTTCATTTTTTCGTTTTCATTAGTACTGGTTTTTTTGGGGGGGGTAGCGGGCTCCTGGAGGCACCTCTGTGGGGTGGTTGCCTCCTCTGGCCCGCTAGGAATGGAAAGCGGGCTCCTGGAGGCACCCGTGGGTGCCTCCTATCCTCACCCACTAGGAAGGGGAAGCAGGCTCCAAGAGACCCCTCAACATGGAGGTCTCCCCTCCTCACCTGCTGCTGCAAAATGGCATGCATAGCCATATGGATATGCATACCAGTTGCAGACTATGAGACCGGTGCACTGGTACGACCATCCGTCCAGGAGAACCATGACTGGGTCGCACCTGCTATGTCTCACAAAGAAGGGAATCGTACTTGCGTGTAGTGCAATGCAAGTAGATCTGGCTTAGGGTTAAGGTGGGTTAGTGCAAGGGCTAGGGTTAGGCTAGTGATGGGTAAGGTTACGGTGGGGTAGTGGGGTGCACCTCTGGGTGCCTCTCTGACCCACTTAGAAGACAGTCTGTGACGTATGAGTAAGGAGTCAAGGGTTAGGGTTAGGGTTAGGGGGCTAGGGCAGGTTTTAGGGGTTTTTTTGGCACATCCCAGAAGTCTCCATGGCCAAGTGGCCATGCGATTGGTGGGATGGCTGCAAAAATTTGCATGGTCGTCCACTCCCACATGGCTGGTCACTCGGCCAGCCCATCACTGCGCAGGTGTAAATAAAATAAAATAAAATAAAATTAATGGAGGACAGAGGAGGAGAGGAGAGACATTTTGTTGCAAGAAAAAACCCACTGCTACTGTGAAAAATCTGGCAGTTTATAAATTTTCGCGTGTTTCTGTTGTGCTTGTGTGTTTTTGGACCATGATTTCAAAAACAATATTGCGTTCGCCGCCCCATTTTGGATCCCCCGCCCACACCACATGGCATGGCGACTCGAGTCTGGCTGCCCAGGACGGGGGGGAGGTGGGACCTCCCCTCCAGAAACCACCCCTCCGGTAGGTGCCCTGCGCCCTTAGTCAAGCAGGCATTTTTCCGCCTGCTTTTTGGCCCGGGAATGGGTGGAGGGGGGAGAGTTTAAAAGTTTTTTCCTGTGCCGTCCGTGCCGCCTGCTTGCGCTTTAATTGCAGCGGCCGGCGGCGAGACTGGGCTTGTTCCTGGCTGCGAGCCTGCGACAAGTCCCACCAGAGCAGCCTAGGACGGAGGAGGGGGGAGCCGGGGACCTCCAGAAACCACCTCTCTGGTAGGTGCCCTGAGGCACGGCAGGCATTTTTCCGCCTGCTTTTTGGCCGGGAACCGGGTTTTTTTAACTTTTAAAAACTTTTTTTCTGTGCCGCGTGGCATCGTGCGATCGTGCGATGCAAGTAACGAGCATGACAAATCAGACCAAAATTGTTCGTTCGTCGGTTCGAGCTCGAATTCTGGTGGAATAATTCCCGTTACCGTTTCCGTAGAGTAACGGAACCGAGTAACGGAAACGGAAATGGGAATACCGCTAAGTCGTGCCCATCTCTACTTCTGAGTTGTCTGGGGTCAATGAAGTGGCAGCATGATAAGTGGCAGACAAATTGTGTCTAAGTTCCACACCTCTGTTGAGAGAGAGATTTTCAAAACATGCATGAATGGCTTCCCTGGTCCCTCTCTTGAACCACATATATTCTCTGTCTAATATATGTATATCCTCACATTTGAATGAGTGTCCTTTGTCCTTCAAATAGAGGTACACTGCTGATTGTGGTCTAGAGCTGTTGCCCCTCCTGTGATGGGTTATCCTACTGTTTAGTGGCTGTTTGGTTTTTCCAATGTTTTGCTCTGCACACTCCTCACTGCATTGGACTACATATACTATATTGGTCCTCTTGTGTTTCAGTGTCAGGTGCTTTTGGTGGATGAGTGCACGCCTTAGGTGTGTTTTTTAGTTCGAAGTAAACGGGGATGTGGTGTTTGCTACTCCAGCCATGTAGGGAATGAACAGGTTCTTCTGTCAGCTCTGGGTCTCAGGCTGATCCATTGTTTTTCTGGGCCGGGACACTGCTTTGTTGAAGACCTACTTTCACAAGCTTTAAGTGCTGTATTCAGCTGCCTGTCTTCCTTCTTGTTAGCTTCTGTGGAGGTGGGGATGCTCCCTGCTCTGTGGTTTTGATCCCTTGGGTGCTGAAATAAGCCATTGGGTGTTGAAGATGTCAAAATCAAGGAGTCCAAGAATGGCTTTGATCCAGACTTTAAGCCTGAATTGCTATTGGTGTCCTTCACATTGCTCATGAGGCCCAAAGCCTTTGAGACAGCAAGGGCTAGCAACCCTGAACTTGAGGGCTCCTTCCTGAGATAACATCACAGCCTCTCCATCTGCCTCCAGCACTTGGATCACCTGTCCTCTATTTCCTGAAGGCAAGAAGTGCCTAGGTTCAGGTAAGAGGCCTGTCCCTTTAATGATTTTCACTTTGGGGCAAGTGGTGGAGTGTGGGGCATATAGGCATGTGTGAAAGATAGAAAGGATCTCATTTCAGCTCCGGAGCTTTTTGGAGCAAGGTGCTCAGTTGGATCTATTCTTGGTGCTAAACTTCCTGGTTTCTTTGCTATCCTTTGGACACCCATTGTGTGTTGTTTGTGCTTAGATGTGCTGGGCACCTATCTTTATATTTTTGTTTATATCTGTATTTATATATTGCTGTATTTTATAGATATATTGATTTCTTTGTTTATGGTTTCTGTTTTTATCCCTTGTTTATGCTAATTTATTGTTGTTCACCTCCTTGAGTTTGCAAGCAGATAGTATATAAATCATAAATAAAACAAAAAAATAAAACCCATGAGTGGACTAGCCTCAACATAACAAAAGGAGACTTAATATGCTTCAATGTTCAATAAACTATTCTTTCTTTGTTTGTTTGTTTATTATTTGTGAACTATACAACCATGATTCTCATTCTAAAAGCACAATACTATGGCTTACATCTGAACTAGCCAAGGAAGTGAAGTCTCTATTTCTTTTTTCTTGTTACTTTAGTAGACTGAAACCACAACAGACCTTTTAAAAGTGGAAATTTGTCACTCTTTGCCACATCGGTAGAAAATGATTGCCACCAACTAGTCACTTAAACTGTGTTTAGCTGTAGATGTTTCATCTATTACTTAAGGCAATTAAAGCTAGCAGTTCTAACTACCATGCAATGATATAAACATTGCGTTTTTGTTGAAGGTATTATTCCAACAAGGAGAGAAAGAGAGACTTGACATTTGGTGTTTTGGGTTATTAAAGCTTTTCCATACTTCAGCTGTGAAAAGGACTCTAAGCATTTTATTTTTTGGTTATTTGTTTTTGCAATGAGAGAGCACTACAGAGTGAAGATCTAATATTTGTCTTACAAATAAGTAATCAGGCCACAGATTGAAGCAAAATTAAAATTAATATTTTACCTTTAGTACGCAAGAGATTTCTAGAAAAGGCTTATTTTCTCGTGACGGACTCTTCATGACTCCATGTCCATGGAGTTTTCTTGGCAGGAATACTGGAGTGGTTTGCCATTTCCTACTCCAGGCACCTACAGCACCTGGTATTACCTGGTGGTCTCCCATCTAAGTACTAACCAGGACTGACCCTGATTAACTTCCAAAATCAATGTAACTTTCCTCAAATATTAATTGATATTTTGCTCAGTATCATCCCTTCTACGAAGAGAGCCTTGCTAACAAACTGGGGAACTTTCAGCTGACTATGGAGTGATGGAGCAGAATTTATACAGGTAGATACAACATGGAATCTACTCAGAAATACACTGTCTGCCTCTGCATACTCATGAATATGTCAGTTCTGGTCGGTTCCTTACTATCAAGATCTTTTCAGCATACATTTATTTTGGTCCCATCACCTCCATCATTCACACAATATCTATAAACTATAAAAACTAGCCTTATACTGTAAATGTCTAAATTGCTGACTACTGTGAACTGTATACAATAAGAGTATGGATGTTAGAACTTTAGACAACACAACCAGAATATTTGAGAAATGTTAGAGAAATGATGATGAGCATCAGTGGACAAAAATGTATTTATTTATTTATTTATTTATTTTTATATTATATACTGCAAACGGATTTTCTTCAAATTGGAACTCTGGGTGGTTTACAACAACAACTTATAAAACAGCACCCAAAACATA
>JAHTLZ010003526.1:62628204-62663146 GCA_023846285.1 Phrynocephalus versicolor
TAATAATAATAATAATAATAATAATAATAATAATAATAATAATAATAGAAGAAGAAGAAGAAGAAGAAGAAGAAAATAAAAAGGAAAACAAAGCAAATGAAGGAAAGAAAAAAATCATTATACAAAGACAATAATGGCAATAAAATCACAATAATAAATATTAAGAACATAAGAAGCTGCCTTATATTGGATGAGAACATTGGATTAGCTAACCTAGGCAGAGGATTTTGAGTGTTTCGGCAAGATACTGCCCTTTTCAGAGAGGCAAAGTAATTTCTGGGGAGGGGGGGGTCCCTCATCCAAATACTTACCAAGATCTGACCCTTCGACTGCTTTTGTACTAATAAAATGCAAGTTTCAAGATACTCAACATGTTGTCACAAGTTACAGTGGAGAAAGCCATGGCTAAAACTTTGTGTTGACCTTTCACTGCATCATTGTGCCAAAATCAATCCATTAGTATGGGCTCTGTGCTTTCTGCAGTACACTATTTGTATTCAAACCAGAGCTTCTACTTAACCTTTGTCTGGTGTGCTGACCTTGGCCATGCCATGTTGGTATTATACTTGGGAACTAGGGCTGTGCATTGGGTACAGTGAAGAGCAAATAAGAAAATGTACCTGAATGACATATTAAGGACAACACCTGTTCTTACTGGCTTCTGCAAAGCAATCACACCATCATAGATCTTGCTCTGGGTCTAATTGACTAGCAAACCTTTAACTAATTAGACTGTAGGAGACATTGTAATTCACAGCAACAGAGGTAAAATCTGAAGAGTGCACCTCTTGCTGTAGCAACCATTTTCAAACTTTCTTTATTTAAAGAAGCCCTGGCCTAAACATCTGACCATGAGTTTCCTATCTTTTCGATTTCCTCTACACCACCCCTAGTTGTGCAGTGCCCAGCCTGAAGAGGTCCTCACTTATGTTTGCATTTTTAAAGTGGTTTAAAAGTTTAATTCATTGCCTTTAGAGTTTAAACAATTTACAGGACATACGCAGCTCCAGTATGGGAAGGCTGCTGCAGAATGTCAGCCATTGTTATTCTTAAGAAAGCACAAAAACCATGATTTCTCATACCATTTATGTTTTATATTCCAAAATATGAAGTGAGGAAGATATAAAAATCTTTTTAAAATGTTTTGTTTTTGTTTTAGTACAGGCTGGTCCTTCCTGCATTGGTACAGTTTTGTTCCTCTGTGTGTGTGTGTGTGTGTGTGTGTGTGTGTGTGTGTGTGTGTGTGTTTTGCTATAATACTTCCATTGTTTCAACCAGCACTATCTTAAATGCTCTGAAAAGGGGTTACTACAAAAAGATGCACTTGGAGATGGACATCTACAATGGTAGAACATGAGACAATATATTATGCTCAGCAGTAGCGGATTAAATTGTCTCATCTCCAGATACTCCAACATCAAATAAATAGACTGGGATTCAAGATAGCATTAATCAAACACAGCAAATTTTACATGTTTTATTACTAAATTGAAATATAATGGCTGGCACTCTTTTCTGCTGTAACAAAAGTCTTTTAACTTTAGTGAGACTTTTTAGTAGCTGAAAGAACATGAAATGGGGCCCGTCGCTCATACATTTCACACATCAGTACTTTGTGTTTTCTGAGGTCAGAAGAGATCAGTGTCATAACACAGGTGGGTCCTCCTAGTTTGTACCCTGCACCAATATTTAATTAGATCTCTGCTAGATCAGATTTCTAAACATATGGAAAGGTGTTAAAAAGAGGAAGGGAATAATATTAATAACTGACACCAAATATCATTGCCAGTAATTGGATTTTAAAGCTTTTATTTTTTAAAAAATGTGATTTACTTCCATAAAACCAGATTGCTCATCATAACAGATTACAGGGCAGTCAAGAAGCCTTGGGGCAATCCTGAGGACCAAGTAGTGAACAAACATGCATGCTACATAAATAGAGAGACAGAATTTATTTTTTATTTCTTCTTTTGATATATGCCAAGAGCCAAGAAGACAGCTTTTATTGTGTTTCTTTTTCTTCAAGGACTCATAATTAGGGATGGGCACCAAACAAAAACTAAAATAATGTTTTGTCATTTTGTTAGCTAACGGGGAAGCAGCATTTCGTTAGTAACGAAAAAATGGCTTTTTGGGGGGGGGGTATAAAATGAACTGATTTGGTTTACTGTGAAAGAGCTCCCCTGGGACCTAGAGGCACCAATTTTGGTGTGAACCTTCCATGGAATCTCCCCTTTAAGCCCTCTAAATTTGGAAAGATTTGGGGGTTGAGGAAGCCACGTTATTCAAATTCAAAGAGGGTGCCCCCAGAAAAATATTTGTAATTGCAATATTATGTGCTTGAAAATTGTGATCCCAGGCAGCTAGCAGTGTGGAAATCGCAGTGGAGCTTCCTCAATCTCTTTCCTTTAAGCACCCCCAATTTGGAGAGTTTTGGGGTACAGGGGGCCAAGTTATTCAACTCCAAAGGGGGTACCCATAGGAATCCATTTTAAAGTGCTGGTTTTTGGTGTATGGTGGGGTTGGGGCAGTGGTTTCTAACTGCCTGCTGGGGCTAGGATATATAAAGAGGCTAGCTGGTTTTGTTTTCTTTGTCATCTGTGGGAGTGAGGGGAATTACAGTTGGCTCTGGAAGTCCTGCTAGCTTGCAGTCTTACCATTGGGCTAGCTTCACTTCTGCTGTCCCTGTGTGCTCAAAGCTGCTTTGTGTGTTGTGTGAGTGGACAAAGAGAGAGTGGTTTGTGTGTGTGTTGAAGAGACAGCCTTTTTCTCTCTCTGTGTGTGTGTACTGTGTGTGTCTGTGTTCAGAGAGGCACTGCTTTTCTGTTCTTTTTGGGAGGGTTTTATTGGGGGAGGGATTTTGGGCAGGCTTTCTTTATTAGATTTTATATATCTTTTCCCCTCCTAACCCCTTGAAACTACATTCCTCCCCACACACACACATTGCTGTTCCCACCACCAACCAGTGCCAGTTCCCCAATTCTCAACTGGCACAATACGAATGTGCCAAGCTGTAACCCTTAAAGATGGCCCCATTTAAAACAACAACAACAAAATAGAACTGGAGTCCTCCTATTCCATTATTCCTAGCTGGAGTATTCTTGCAAACTCCTGCTTTCCTCCCAGGCCTGCTAGCCTGCCTGCATGTTATGGGTCTGAAAGACCCACTTATTTCTAAGACCTTCCTTGGTCTTCTTGATGATGCCAGGGAGATCCACACTCTCCCTTCATACCTGAGGATCTGAAATGGCCCATAATATTTGTAAGAGCTGCCCTGGACACAGAGGTGTCTTTTATACCTTGGATATTCAAGGGAGTTCCACTCACACTCTCTCTTCATACCTGAGAGTCATATGGCCCAAGCCCGATGTTTAATTCTTGCCCGCCTGGTGGAGTGCATTTCTGATAAAGCCCAATGTGCCTTGGTGGGCTTAAAGGGAAGAGCTTGAGGAAGCTCCACTGCAATTTCCATGCTGCTAGATGCCTGGGATCAGTATGTTCAAATACTTTTAAATTACAAATGATTTTTTTCAGGTGGACAGCCATTTTGGAGTTGAATAATGTGGCCACCTTCACCCCAAACCAATCCAAATTGATTTTTTTTCTTGGGGCACCCCCTTTGAAGTTGAACAACCCAGCCCCCAGAACCCCATTTTTTCCCAAATTTAGAGGGCTTAAAGGTGAGAGTCCAATGAAGATACTAACCAAATTTGGTGCCTCTAGGACCCAGGGAATCCATTTTATAGAGCAACAAATTGGTTCATTACTGTTTCATTTCATATGAATTCATTTAAAAAATCATCTCTAACTAAGAGCCTTTTCACACGACGCCTAAGATCCACTGGCCACTTAAATTTGGACCAGAGATCTTAGGGGTTTGTCGCTATTCCTGTGTTCCCACCCCCTCCGCACTCCTGGCTGCTGGCTGCGTGAGGGGAGGGAGAGAAAAGGAAGAAAAGAATGCTGCTCACCTCCGTTCTGCCATCCCGGCACTGCATTCAGATCTCTTAAAGGGGCGGGGGGCAAAAAAAGAACATACAGAAGCAAGGAGAGCCCGGCAGTCACTACGTTATATCCGCATCAGGAATTTTCACCTCCGGAGAGCAGGTACCTGAAAAGTGTGCTGGGATGCGCTAAGGTGGGCGTGGTCGCACTTAATTATCTGTAATCTCCGGAGCTGGTGGGGAAACAATTCTAAGCTCCGGAGCTGGGAGCCATTTGCGGCGGAGTTTAGGGGTCATGTACAAATACCCTAAATGAAGCACATGGGGAATGAAATGAAATGAAATGAAACACAATTTTTCCATTTCGTTCCCATCACTACTCATAATAAAATGATATAAAGAGTAATAAAGAGAAAACAGAGGATAGCAGAGGGAAAGAAACAAGATACTTCTTAAAAAGTAAGGTACTCTTGAACATAGAATAAAACTCTTTCATAGGAGGAAGTCAACCTTTGCACTACCCTGCATCTTGGGCCATCTCATAAGGCTAAGGCATATGTAGTTTTGAATTTTAAAGAAAGTACTCATCTATGTATATTACAGAAATCGTTAACTTGCTTTTCAATTCAGCTCATTTATTTTGATGCCTAATTTTTTTTAAAAAATAATTTAAATAAATTTGGTTTTAAGCCAAATAATAAAACGCTTGCCATAAACTTAATAACATGCCTTTCATGCTATTTTATGGGGAACTATTTAAACTCAATTAAAATATTCCCATAATATCTTCTCATTTGTGTTAACACAGTTCAAAATGTAGACAAAAATGAACTAAAATAACAGCAGTGGCAAGCTATGTGTACCAGATATTAAAACTAGCAACAGCTAATGAAGCATTTCAGAACATTTGGAAAAGAGAATAGCAAATAGAAGTAAGATGATAAGTTCTTAGTTAGGCAAAATTCTAAAGAAGTAGAGATGGGAGATTTATATTAATTTTTCTTACGCATTTCCATTCCAAATTTGGAGAAAAGATAAAGCTTGAAATCTAGTAGCAAGTCCCAATTAGAGCAGGCTCATTGAGTCAATGGAACTGATACAGCATTTGACTCACCATTTTTCCACGGATTGAATCGACTTATATAGCTGTGACTTAGTAGTAGATTTCAGCAATTGTCTGTGATTAGCATGAGGTAAATGTTGCATGTCAGAGGGGCTTAGAAGTGGCAGATGATCAATATTTGATACCCATAAACCAGTTTAGGACCAGAGCTTTGAAACATTATTTTTCTACTACAACACCCAGTGGCCTCTGGTCAGCATGAGAGTTATAGTTTACAAGATTCTGGTGGGTCTGGAGGTTGTATCCTTTCCCAAATTTGTTTATGATTGCTATGATAATCTGCCTCCAGTTCCAACCACTTTATCTATGGATAGGTTAGTCAAAATATAGTTTTCTGGTAGCATGGACTCTGATGCTAATTGCACATTTCAGGATCACAGCATGGGATGGGACAGCAAGAATTCCTTATCAAGGCACAGCTAGAAGAATCCCCATTATTATTCTTCATTGCCTGGCACTGCTTCACTTCAAATGATTCCTTGTTATAGAGTTTAGAATAGCCATGGATTTCAGAAAAAAGTTTCAGAAAAAAGTTAAGACAGATTGCTAATAATAGTATTTTTTTGTTTTTAGAGAAAATATGCTTGCATTTTAAATCTATCCTAATTTGTCATTCTATTTTGAAATAAAACTTCATTATAATTTACTTTGCCTTCAAAGGATTTGATTTTTGGTAAGTTAAAAGAACCCAGGAATTTGCCTTGTGATTAAAGCATAGATTTCTCAGCAGAACACAGACATTTGCTTGTAAATTACAGTTTAGATGAGGAAGTTTCCAAGCATTAGTCACAACAGTCTATTTTAAGTAGAGATGGGCACGACTTAGCGGTATTCCCGTTTCCGTTTCCGTTAGTCGGTTCCGTTACTCTACGGAAACGGTAACAGGAATTACTGCCCCAGACTTCGAGCTCGAACCGACGAACGAACAATTTTGGTCTGATTTGTCGTGCTCGTTACTTGCGTGACGTCACGCGATCACGCAATGCCAAGCGGCACAGAAAAAAAGTTTTTAAAAGTAAAAAAACCCCGATTCCCGGCCCTAAAAGCAGGCGAAAACTGTCTGAGGGCACCTACCAGGCCAGAAGGGTGGTTTTTTGGGGGGGTGGGGGTTTCCTCGCCCCCCTCTCCTTGGCTACTGCTACTGCTGCGCTGCTGGTACCAGGCCGGGGGGGGGGGTCGTCTCGTCTGCCTTTGCCATGCGGTGTGCGGGCGGGGGGATCCAAAATGCCGACCACAATATTTTTTTTAAATCGTGGTCCAAAACCCCACCAAAGCACCACAGAAACATGCAAAAATTAGCTATTTTAAATGCTTGAATTTTTACAGTAGCAGCAGTGGGTTTGTCTTGCAAAAAAACGTCTCCGTTGATTTTATTTTATTTCATTTCATTTTATTTTTTTACACCTGCGCATTTGCAAAGATGGGCTCGCCCATGGGAGTGGACCATGCAAAGTCTTGGAGCCATTCCACCAATCGCATGGCCAGGTTTTGCTGACTGAACCAGGCTGGGAGGGCGTCTCCATTTGCCATGCAGTGCGGGGGGATCTAAAATGGCGGCCGCAATATTTTTTTTAAATCGTGGTCCAAAACCCCACCAAAGCACCACAGAAACATGCGAAAATTAGCTATTTTAAATGCTTGAATTTTTACAGTAGCAGCAGTGGGTTTGTCTTGCAAAAAAAACGTCTCCGTTGATTTTATTTTATTTCATTTCATTTTATTTTTTTACACCTGTGCATTCGCAATGATGGGCTCGCCCATGAGAGTGCAACATGCAAATTTTCCACCAATCGCAAGGCCACTTGGCCAGGTTGACCACAGAGACTTCTGGGATGTGCCAATCGGGCATAAACAGCCCACTAATCGTAGCCCGAAACTGAACCCTAAGCCTAAGCCTAACCCATACACCAGTACACTGTCCTTCTAAGTGGGTCAGAGAGGCACCCAGAGGTGCACCCCAATACTCACCCTAACCTCACCCGTCACTAGCCTAACCCTAGCTCTTGTGCACTGCTAACCCATCTTAATCCTAAGCCAGATCTACTTGCATTACACTACATACAAGTATGTGAAACGCAGCATGTGCAAAGAGTCTGCCAGTCCGTCACTTGTGGCTCTGGCTGACTCCTGCAGCTGCCTCCAGGAGCCTGCTACCCCCCCCAAACCAGTACTAACGACAACGAAAAAACGAAAAAACGAACCGACTAATTTTTGCGAATTTTCACGAAAAACGGAAACGAAACGAAACGGACCCTAGCCGAAAACGAAAACGAAAACGAAGGTTTTTTCTGAGTCGTGCCCATCTCTAATTTTAAGTATAAGTACTGTTGGAGCCAACCTTTACTATTTGGCCTTTTATTTGAGTTAGCAATAGGGAAAAGGGAATATTTCAAAAACTACAGTTTACCAATGTAGGGTCATGAGAGAAAAAAGGAAGCCATTGTAACATATTTCCCTTTTAGAAGTGCCTGAGAAGCAGAAAACCATTTGTAGCGGACACCAGTCAAGCCAAAGAGAGGGTGGTCTCAGATAATCAAGGAAGGGACTTGGACCTTCCTGTTGCTACATTATAATGAATTCATTGGCACCCCCATGGAGCTGTGACTTCCTCCCTAAGGACTCGCTGATGGGCTTTTCTAGTGCCCATCAGGAAATCCTTTCTTCTCACAGAGTCTGGGGGAATCTCTTGCACCTGAAAAATTATACCTCCTCCCTTTGTCTCATTCCTAATCCTTCGCCCCTCCCCTCTTCCCACTAAGGAACCAGGCAAGACAAAAAAACCTCTGTTTCCTATAAAAGCACCTTGACCCTGTTCTTGGGGGTAGATCTCTGTCTTTCGCCTCTCAAAGGCAGGGTCTGTAGTTCCTTTTTTGGCCAATAGATGAACCATTTATCTGAACTCTCATCAGATCTTTATTGGGAACTTAGATCTGGTGCTTTTCCGGAGGCTAGCTCCATGACCCAAAATACTATTGGCTCCATGAACCCAACACCAAGGTGCTCCTTTGATGGAATAGGTAATTCCAGCTTGTCTTCTTAAAGAGGGGAAAAAACAGCATTACAGATGTGTAGTTAGGATTGGCTCCGTCCATGTTTCTTGTTCTTGTTTCATATTTGGGGCTTACTGCATTAACGTGAGCTCTACTAGATTGATGTTTGTGTATTTATATTCCCTGCTGCCCCCAGGCATTCTTTAAATTGCATGTAAAGCTTCTATGTCAGGAAGCAGGAGTGCTGTGTGCACAGACTCCTATAACTCATGAGATCTAGGCATCTGTATTTTATGCTTCTCAATCTACCCTCCCATGCTGAGCCACTGTGATAATGAAGCATTTTCTGGTGGCTTCACCATGAGCGGCTGGCAAAACATGCAAACCAGCCCTCATATAGAATTTATGGCTTCTAGGCTGCCAATTTGGTATTATAATTAGGTCTCGTTCCTTCCCTGGAGAAAAAAGACTATTGGCAAGAATGTACAGTGTCAGGAGACAAGCACCAGTAAGCTTGCCAAACGAAGTGCTGTCATCGTTACTGAGCCCATAAGCACAGAAACTAGATGCTAGCCTGCCATTTGGAGCCTTTGCAAGATTGTATTTGAGTTTTAGATACCAGGGAGGAGGAAAAAATGATTTAGTCTTCTTCATAGCTTCTACTAACCGGATTGGTTTCTCTGCTCTCTCCCCCCCGCCCCCGTAAGGCTGATGGAATGGGTAGACTGAATGAACTGAGCTCTCATTTATTCTTTCCCCTCCCCGCGTTCAGAGTATGTTGTCATAGCTTGCTTTTCCACCCAAAATCTCATGTTCTTTCTCACGCCCCCAACATTTATCTTCCTTGCTCTAAGAGGTAGGTTAGTCTATGAGACAGAAAGAATTAAGGAAGTGAACCATGCCTGTAGTTTGTACTGCACTTCCCAATTACTTCGCAAAAAAGGGCTGAGAGTAGACTGGCTGTGGCTTTATATTTGACTGCAAAATTTTTTCCTGGTTGGCTCCAGGGATGAATCTTACAACCTTACTCAGGTATGTTAACTGTGTCATATTTTGTAGAGATTTTTACATATCTACTAGTACATTCTGCATAGAAGAAAACAGATATACAAAATGAATCTTGATTTCCTTTACTGGAAAAGATAGTGCTTTCAATTAGTGTTTTTTTTTATAAGTAATGTTAGTTGCTAGCAATGTTTTTTTAAAATATTTTAAATGGAATGTTTTTAAATTGAACATTTTAAAATCATATAAATGTTAAAAACTGCTCCCTAATTCTCAAAAAAAAAATTCAAAATAAATATTATGCAATACTGAGTAAGTATTACTCATTGAGAAGACCAGACCATAACTTCTAACCTAGTCTCCTTAAAACAGTTAAAAATATCAGTTTTGGAGTAAGCTACAAAAGAAATGAGTAGTAATGGCATTCTTTTCTATGTGTCACTTTTGAATACTGGTTTGAAATTCAGCAGAGACGAGAGAAGATGCACACAGAGATGAGAGGAGATGCACACAGGGTGTATCTCCTCCCATCTCACCATTGAACAGCATGAATAAAATGTAAGTAGTAGTAGCAAACCTTCTCATTATATCACACAGAAAAGCCAAAATCGTCTTACATGCTCATGTAACACAGATGGCAAAGCTTTTGGAAGCAAATGTCTTCCAATTACACAAGACATTATCTGCTGTTTACGGAGTGGGGTGACTCAGCACATAACATCTATGGGAATTTCTTAACTGGAAGCAGTTCACCTCCAACAGCTAAGCTGCTTGTACTATGCCAGTATAACTATGCCAATGGATTTTGGCCAATGTAGAAGACTAGTTTTCTAAACTGGTTCATTCCCTAGTCTTATTTACAAGCTGTGTTGAATGAGTACATTGTCTCGTCCTCTCCAGTCTCTTCTGCTGGTTTTGCACCAAAACTAAAGCATTTTTTTTTTTATTTTTGCATACAAACATTTTTTTAAAAAATCTATGAGCACTAAGGGCATGTTATTCAGAATTATCTGAGTTTATACCTACATTTTACAACACAACTTCTAATACCAGGAGCAACAGACAGGGCATTGTTGGTCCCTGAAAATCTGTAATCTCCTACAAGGTCCCAAGGAAGAAAGCTCCTCAGGCAATGCCAGAGGAGCAAATTGCCAGAAACAGGTGCAGGAATAAAAAAGAAATTTCAACAACACAGGAACAAAAAAGACCCTTCCAAATCCAAAAAAAATCAAGCCAACAAGTCTGAGACAGTCTTGAGGGCCAGGTGGTGACCCTCTGATTTGCCTGATAACTTTGAAGAGAGTAGGAGGGACACTGCCCCCCCATCCTTCATCATTTTCACAAAGGTAGTTACTGACTAGAATTACAAGTACTGCATTGTTCAAGAACAATATTTTTCTTTCGGGAAATGAATATGAATGATAAAGCCACATCTAGAGTATTAATAGCTGTTTTTGTTATATGTGGGATTTGCCTCTAAAACATGTCAACATATTTAAAAGTGATGTAGTACCACACTATTTCTCTCTGGTTCTCCTTTTTTCCTTCCTGTAATCTCACCCCCACCCCAAATTATGTTGTGCTTTATGTTATGCAAATATGATATAATTAAAGGAGTACAGGTCAAAAAGACAGGTCAGCTGAGCAAAAGTGAAAAACATGCAGGTTGGGAAGATTATTGATTGGAAAGAGAAACTGCCTACCAATTGAAATACATCCAGCAGGAACATAACATAATGACACTGACGACAACAAGGAAAAGAAATATATGTTTGAACAGAGAGCTATAA
This sequence comes from Phrynocephalus versicolor, assembly GCA_023846285.1. Lineage (NCBI taxonomy): Eukaryota > Metazoa > Chordata > Lepidosauria > Squamata > Agamidae > Phrynocephalus > Phrynocephalus versicolor. Next base: position 62,639,057 of record JAHTLZ010003526.1, read on the forward strand.
ATCTGTAGTATCGTACAGGGAAAACACTTCAGAGATTTGGAGAAAGCCATGTAAACGAATCATTGCCAGCAGGATATATATTTCCTTCATTGCCCTGGTCTACAGAGGTTTCTGTAGCACTTGGAGGTTTTTAAGGCCCTCCTCTAAAATTAAAAAAAAGGGCTTTGTGCTGGAAGAATCCGCTACATAAATCCTGCAAGTGCTAAATGCCCTTAAAATGGTTCAGTGGAGAATTTGTCAAGGGAGATTTTCTGAGAAAGGCATTGGCAGCCTAGTGTATAGTTCTGGCCATGCTAGGTGCGTGATTCTAGGAACTGTCATCCATACTTAACTTTCCTACAGGCCAGTTAACTCTATATTTGTGCAGCGCCAATTCTAAATAAGTGGGATGGTATTAAATAATGATTACCCTGAATGCTTACCTACCCATCTTGCCCTAGAAAATGGACATAGCAAGGAGAAAGGCTAGGTTAGATACAGTCTGGGTACATGATAATCACCTAATCGAGGAGGAATAGGAGTCATGCATTAGAAACTCTTGCTGCATCAATCTGCCAACCATCTAATATCGGTAAACCAACAGTGGTGACCAAAAGCACACCATGATAAAAAAAATCTAATTCAAGTCTTCATACTTTGAAGTCTTTGATTTAGGAAATCGAAACCTTTATGAGGAGTCTGATTCTATCTGGAAGTTGAGTCATGGCAACTGTACTTCTTTTCCAGCTGCCATGACTCAACTTCCAGATAAGTTTACCAAGATGACTGAGAATCTTAACAGATGAGTCTGATTCTACTTTTAGGCAGGAAAAATCAGAGTAAAAGATGGAGGATGAGTAATATCTGGGTCATAAAAGATAAAATGTGAGCCTAAACATGAGCCAACCATGGAATGAGGCAACCTGAGAAAGAGTGCTACTTATCGTCTATGCTAACAGACAAACAATGTTTGAAGGAAATGAAGCTGCAGTACTGCTCTGCTCAAAAGAAATCGTCACACTGGAAAATGTTCAGGGGAGGGTGACTAAATTCCTAAAAAGTCTAGAAAGCAATACTGAGAAGTGGTAGAATAGCACTCTTCAAAGTTATGACCTGTCACGTGGAATATTGAGCAAACATGTTTTCTGCAGCTCCTGAGAGTGGGGCCTGAACATACTGTGTTCAAATTATAAGATGACAGATTTTGATGTTAGGAAGAACTGCTGGATAGTGAGTACAGTATGACAATGGAATGGACTCCCTTGGAAGGTGGTGTACTCATCTTCATTGGACACTTAAATTGATTGGATGGCCCACCTGACACGAGTTCTTTAACTGTTTCCACTCAGTGACCCATACACTTCATGCTCAACCATTCTATGATTCTACAATTCTGTAAAATCTGATATCAAGGAAAGAAGAGAATCTTACCTGGAATAAATACGTAGACGTATGAGACATTTGCCTAAAGATTCATCACCATCTCTTACTGCTTCTAAGAATCACCATAGTGAGGATGCTCTTTTTAAAATACATATTTGAGATGACCATTTCAACAATATTTGGGATTCCATGTTCCGAAATGCTTTTGCTTCGGGGAATCACAACGTTCACAAAGAAATATCTAGCAAATGTTCAAAGAGTTCTGCTAGCACTGTCTCCACTTTTTTCTCTCCCTTATGTAAAGTCATGTTATGAGAAGATAAACTATAAAGACAGAAATTGGAAAGATGCCAAGACCTCCCTGGCAGATATGACAAGCAGCCTTGCTTTGCAATGTAGCGCTACATATTTTAACTTGTCACTTAACTTTGCATGTCTTCCAAGGTTTCTCCACTTTTAATAGAGTACTGACACCTGAAACAGCATGGATGCTTTCCTAATGGTCGGGAATTGGCTGGTGTGAATTTCTTTGGAAATTTGATTAGGATGCTGGTCTTTTAATTGCATTTCAGCATCAGGTCAAAGCTGCCTTCAGCAGCTCTTTGGAGTGCTGGCCTGGGTATGTGCAACGCGACATCACTGTTCACTTTTGATATTTTGCCTACCATTGTTTAGTTTATTGAGGTGCTATTAGGTTTAACCCTGTCTAGCGATTTTAGTATTTGTCTTTATTTGTGCTTTTTGTAATTTGTAATTTGTGTGGCTTTGAAGCCTCGATGTCTTGTAAGCCGCTTAGAGTACATATTGTACATATTGTAGATAAGCGGGGTATAAATGCAATAAATAAATAAATAAATAAATATCTGTTCTTTAGTGGAACAGTACATAGTTTTCAGTTACACAGACACAGGTAATACCATGTTCAAGTTATGTATCACTTCACATTCATGTGGAGGGCTAGGAATTCTCCTGTCTTAAAACCTAGAGCTGCACTGCTGACCACTCTCAACAATGCTGAGCTAGATGGTCTGCCTTTGCAAAGAGTAGCTGCCTGTGTTTTGATGAACACTATCTACTGTAGTACCTTTTACTGGACAACCAAGTTATAGTTCATAATCCTGGAGCTACACCTCACATAAATGGCAACATACTGTTTTCTGCATAAACTGTTCAAAAACCTTTTTATGCATTTTCCTTGCATGTATTTCTTCCATCTTATCCAACATTGATAAGGACTTGCACTAGCTGTATTCAGACCGATGAAGCTGTTTGGATGAACAGCGAAACGTTTCTATATCTCAAAAAGAAGTCCAGTAGCCATGACTCAACTTCCAGATAAACTCCCCTGGATGACTGAGAATCTTCACAGACATATTCAATTAACTAGTTTTGTTTTGTTTTGGATGAGGCCTAATATGTAAAAATATGTAAGAAAATTGTTGCAACACAGGAGCCAATGAAGCCATTTTTAACGAAGTTAGAACATGGGCTCATTTAGGAACACCATGGCTGACAGGATTGTGTCCAGCGCCCACCTGCAAATATCAGGATTAAGCCTTGGACCTTCAAAACTGAGAGGACATGACATTTTTAATATTTTTCACTCATAGGATCCCCATAAGTCAGAGACAACTTGACAGCCTGTGACAAAAACATACCTGAAGTAATGCAAATCTGATAATTGAAATAATTACTGTATAACATTTGGTGATATGCACAATATAATATTGCTCTTTTCCAACATCTTGGACAGGAAGCCAGTTATAGAAAATGCCCCATTATATTCTTGATCCTCTTAAAAATGCACATGAAGACACCCCAGAAATGGCACAAGCAATTGCTACTCTAAAATGAGAAACCATAGAGATCTTTCTCCAGTTATTCAAGCTTGTTGAAACTTACCATCCCCATCTTACACATGTAGAGTCATCATCTGGCTATTTATTCCTTTGGCAAGATTTCCCCAGCAATGTGCTTGGAAGCATATGAAGAAAGCGGGAGCCTTTGAAATTAATGCAGTTACACTACATAACCAAGGAGGGGGGAGCAACAGAATGTGAAAATAGCCAGCCATCTTGAAGTGAGGGACTTCCAGCTGGCATGAACCCCCAACCACCATTTGGCTCATTCTATTTAATGCATGGTCAGTGATGAATAGTGGTGATAGTTCTTTCTGTCCATGATTTAATCATGGATGAAACTCTCAGCTTGGCTCCATGTGCCATTAAGACTAGGATGGATGATTCAGTTAGTCACTCTCAGCTTAGTTTTCTCCAGATGGGCATTCATTCAACACACAACAAGGATACGTAACTACGGTAATCTTTATATCTGCTTTCCAAAAATTCTAAATGATCATGTTTACAGCGTCCTTTACATTCTTTCTTTGAGAAGGAAAAAAAGGGGGGAGATTATGGAGGATTCAAATTTGCATATTATAATTATCAATGTAATCGTCTTCTTCAAATGGCAGAGCTGGAAGGGACTGCCCTGGATCACTGAGTCTAGCCCCTGTCAAGGAGACACAGTGGAAAATCAAACTCCCCACCTTGGGCTCCACACTGATCTATCCAGTTTTTCAGTGGCCATGACATGAATCCTGTTTACCGCAGGTGTGAAAAAATAGTGAAATTTACAGGCTGCAGATGATCTGAATTGCTCTCCAGTTAAAAAGGAACAGAAGATGGCAACTCTGCCCCCTTTTCTGGATTTGGTGAAGTATATCTTTACGGGAAAAGGAAGTATTCTAACTTGAAACTACAACAAGTTCTAGTAGACATATAGAACTCTTCTCAAATCCACAGGATTGTTGTATGGATTTAATAGAGACAGTTAGCTTTTCAGTTGGCATTTATGTGCTCACAGCCACCTGAACATTCTTCCTTGGCAAGCTTGTTGAAGCTGATAAGGATTCTTCACAACAGTACATTACTTCCTTGGTAACTTAAAAAAATAATAATTTAGTTATTGAAACTATGAAGTTGCATATAGTTTCTGGGTATTGCATGAGCCTTCCTCTCCTCTTTCCCCCATGTACTCCCCTGTTGGTAATTTTTGCTAAAACTCCATTTTGAATCAAAGAATTGTGAGTCAGAAGCTGAACATATAACTACAATCTAACTAGCCAACAGGGGTCTTATGGGGAGAACATGGTGAGGAGGAGAGCTGTGTACTCTTTATGGAACAGGCCGAGTATAAGCATCTCAAAGAAAGATTGTTTGGGTTCATGGAATCCATCAACTTCAGCCATTATTTTCCAATGGCATACATTTTCTACCTTCCCTGGAATGGCATTTTTCTACCTTTTCTAAATATAATGATATACTTAGCTCATTGCAGTTAAATAAGGGTACAGAACATGTATAAAGTACAGTGGCTATCCAAATCTATATCCAGGCTTATAGGACTCCAGTAGCCTACAAGAATACAGACCACAAGACAATGGCAGAAATCCTTTCCTTAACACACTCTCTACTTAAATAAGCACAATATTAATCCTAGGGAAAGTGCCATAGGCAAATTTAATCATCTGAGACCCGACTTCTTCTTTTTTACCATAATCTAATCAGTTGAAGAGTTTCAATCTCCTGAGTGAGAGGCAACGTGCATGCCTCTGTGTGCATGCATGCATATTTAAAATGTAAACCTGTTTCCTTGTTTTAAATAACACCAGGTAATGCTTTTGCTTAAAAACAAAACAAAACCCAAAGAGACATGGACCAGAAAGCATAAAACCATTAACTGGAATCTGAGCAAGTAAAGTATGTGAGTGTGACAGCATCAAGTCACAACAATACAATGGCAGGAGGAAAATGAGAGGCAGAGGAAGATGGTTATATTCCACAGGACTTTAATGTGTGCTCAGAATACAAGGTGGGTGTCGGAGAAAAAGAAATATAGAAATACAGTTTCTGCATTTGGTGACAATACATTTTGAGTCGCATGTCTATCAAGAGCTGATTTGTGTGTGCATGTGCTAAATGTATATAATTAATCTTCAAAGTGCCAATCAACTCGCAAGTGTAAAAAAGAAGGCTCTAATGAAAAACCTATTTTGTTGAAAATTAGTGGATGTGTACAGGTACACCTTAGTCCAAAACCCATTGTCCCACCTCATCAACAGAGCTCCAGTGGTAACTTGAATTACAAATGCTCCGAGTTACAAATATTCTGAGTTACGAATAGAAAACCGCTGTTATAGGAAAATTTTGTGTTAGCAAAAATCCCTGGTTTTTTTAAGTTATGGAAGGGGAAAGGAAAGCAATGATTCCTTTTCAAAATGTCTCCTGCTTGTTTGCAATAGCAGTACTGCCGTCTTGTGGCCACCCAACTACAATGCTGCAACTGGGAAGAAGGAGCCATTTTGAAAAAGGACGCTGAGAACCGAGGCTTCTGTTTTTCAATGACGTGCATGAAGTGCCCCATTTTGGAAATATTTGGCACTATTTGGGGGACTTTTTGGGACCTTTGGTGGATTTCTCAAGTGTTTATAAGGTAGGTTGCTCATCTTCTGTTGTTTGCTTGCCTGTTAACTGTGTTTTTTTGCTTTCCCTCTCTCTCTGTGTGTGATTTCCTACTTGGAATGAAGTAATCCATTTCCAACTTGACACACTGCAAAGTTTAATAAATTAAGCTGGATAAAAAAAGAGGAAAAAGAAAATTCTAGAATATGAATTCTAGCTAACAGTGATGATAGCAGTGTTTCACTACCCAAGTAACTGCAAGGGAATATATAGGACCCAGTGACTTCACTCTGAACCCTTCCTAGAACCTCCATCACTGGAGAATCCAAGGGATAATAGTGACTTTAATGAGAGGTCAAACGGTCAGTCTCCAGCTCACCTGGATATGTTGTATATTCAATTTCCATTTCCTCTTCAAATAAGTGGATGCTGCACTGAACAAAAAGAATCAATGGGGACTTTTTGGCAACATGGTACACCCCCACCCCCAATTCAGTCTGGTTTTGCACCACTGTCAGAAAACAATCCAAAGCTCTACTGGAAATGCTAGTTTGATTATTTATCAAGACTAGTGGCTACCAGCCAAATACACACATAGCAGCTATGTGGAAATAAGAACGTTCTGCAGTCTGTTTGAAGGAAGCTGCTTAAAAACAACTTGTGATACACAGCATAGTCAGCCAGGGGGAAAGTATGAATCTTTCAGTGAAAGTTGGTTAACTAGATATAGCTTTCTCTAATATCTATCTAGTGGAATACAAATACAGTGTCATATATCATTAAATGATTTAGAAAATATACCCTAAATCATTGTTAAAAGACCCATTGGGTCTGCTCTCCTTCAATTAAGTGTTCAATTAATCTACTCTTCCTGAAATTCTTGCTTTTAAAAATGCATGGTGAAAACATTTCCTTTTAATATGTTGTGCTAGATGATTTTTGTATCCCCTTAAGCTATGATTTAATGTTTTTTCTACTTTAAATTTAGCACAGACCATCCACAAATCCACCTCACCCAACCTGCAAGTTTCAAAACACTTTGCTGAGTTTTTATTTGAGTATGACACAGATCTTACATTTCTAATTATCAAGATGTACACGGTCTGTGCCTGACCCGCCTTATGCTCCTTTGGAGATAATCTGATCTTATTCTAGTCTAGTTCCATGCCAATATTTGTGTGTTTTCAGATCTCCGGGGGTGGGGGGCACACATATTTATGAATGAGGAAAACCAACAGCTGTGACTTTGGAAAGTACACAGCACTATCAGAATTATTTGCCCACCTCAAAGTTCAGAGAACTGTTTTTGAGGAAGCAAAGGAAGAGAATTCATTCTCTCTCACACACACTCTCTCTCTCACACTCTCTCACTCTCTCTGAGACAGGTATCATGTACTTGGGCAGAGACATCACTACACAAACAAGAACAGGGAATCCCAGGGGTGTGTGAGAAACACAGACCCTGACATAAATAAACCACTCAGGATCCATATAGGAATTCAGGAATTCATTTGCACACCCATTCACACTATTAAAGTATAATTAGGCATAGATAGATAGATAGATAGATAGATAGATAGATAGACAGATAGATAGATAGATAGATAGATAGATAGGTAGATAGATAGATAGATAGATAGATAGATAGATAGATAGTATCACAGAAGTGAGTATACCCCCCTCACATTTCGTAAATATTTTAGTACATATTTTCATGTGACAACACTGAAGAAATGACACTTGGCTACAGTGTATAACAGTGTAAATGTCCTGTCCCCTCAAAATAATGCAGATACATTAATGTCAAAACAAAAGGGAGTACACCCCTAAGTGACAATGTCCAAATTGGGCCCAAAAAGCTGTTTTTCTTCCCTGGTGTCATGAGACCACTTAGTGTCACAAAGTTTCAGGTGTGAAGAGGGAGCAGGTGTTATTGCTCTCACTATCACATTTGGTGTTATTGCTCTGACTGTCTCATACTTGAAATTCCACATGGCACCTCATGGTAATGAACTATCTGAGGATCTGAAAAAATGAATTGTTGGTCTACATAAATATGTCCTAGGCCAGTGGTGAATTTTAGCTTTCATTACATTAGTTTATTCATGGATGACCTGTTATATATATAAAGATAGCCTGGAACTGTGTGCAAAAAGTCCCACTAAGATAGAATCATGGCTTAATATAGTGTGAAAACTTACCCAATATACTCAGATGAAATTTGGACTTGACAAAGGTACAGTTCTGTCTGTACAATATGTCAAGACTGAAAAACCAAACAAAATAGAGCTAAAATTGATATAAAATCATTATCCAGTGATGACAATTATAAAAATCTTGGGATACTAGATGCAGTTTCTTGTATCATCATCATCATCATGTTTGAAAATATAAGACAGTCTTTGACTCACATTATGTAACAGGTAGAAGTTTTAAGTAAAAATAATCTCAGTGTCAGTTAAAGATATTATATTACAGTTGCTCTTCCTAATATTGCCATTTTTGCCGCTCTAAAGGTGTTATTTCTGAGCTCTCCAGCTGATTATTATTATTAAATTATGCACCATTGTTCCCAATGCTCTGTGACAGTGATGGCGAATCTTTTAGAGACCGATTGCCCAAACTGTGATTCAAAACCCACTAATTTGTCACTAAGTGCCAATACAGCAATTTAACCTTAATACAGCTGGCTGTGAAGGGGCGATGTCTGGTGCCCACAGAAATGGCTCTGAGTGCCACCTTTGGCACCCACGCCATAGGTTCGCCAACACTGCTCTACGACTATGGGTACCTGCAAATGTTATTTTTAGGGGGGGATCTATTGTCAGTTCTCTGTACAGTATTTTGCTGATTTTCCCCCTTTAAATTCAAATCTACCATCCCCTGGAATGTCAATGTCAATTGTCTAGACATTTCTTCATTCTCTTACTATTATATCTGGTGCATTATGTTCAAATTGTCTGTCCGTCTGAATTTGAAAGTCCCGCAGGATCCTAACAAGGTGGTTTCCTGACACCTTCTCTTCATGATGTTCCCACAGATTATTGCTGGTAGACTTTTTACATAATTACCAGTGTATTGATTTTTCATTTGTAACACATCTAGCTTTGTTGTCTGACAGTGAAATTGTTGAATATTCACAGATGAAGTGTGACACAGTTTCATCTTTTTCTTGAATTCCTTTTTTAATTCCTTGAATTTTAGCTTTCATGATTGTAGGAAAGATTACACATGACACATTATTGCGTTCAGCAGAGGTTCCCTCCGCACATGTGTACTAGTCGTGTCCAACACTAGGTGTGGTGCTCATCTCTGTATTCAATCTGAAGAGCCAGTGTTGTGCAATTCCATGGCCATGTGGCCAGCATGCCTGAATGCATATCTGTGCACAGAACACTGTTTACCTTCACACTTTTTACAGCGCTACCTATTTATCTAGTTGCATTTATATGTTATATGCTTTCGAACTGCTAGGTTGGCAGGAGGTGGAGTTAACAGCGGGAGCTCGCTCCACTATGTGCCATCCGGGAATCAAACTGCTGAACTGCCACTTTGCAGCCAACAGATTCAGCACTATAGTCCACTGAGCCACCATACAATCTTAGATGATATTGATAATTGTTTTAACAGGTTTGACTCCATCAAACCAGATGTGACTTGAGAGATCTGTTGACAATGTTGATCTCAATGTTGTGAGTGTCCTTCGGCTCTTTTTTCTGCCATGTGACTATTTTCAAAATTCACAGATAGTCTTGGTCTGTATAGAATGTGTGTGTATTGTGTCGTTACAGTCATGATTGACTCTTCATGACCCCACGTCCATGGAGTTTACTTAGCAGGAATAATGGAGTGATTTGCCAGTTCCTACTCCAGGTGCCTACAGCACCTGGTATTCCCTGGTGGTCTCCCATCCAAGTACTAACCAGGACTGACCCTGCTTAGCTTCCAAAATCAGGCCAGATCAGATGTGCTTAGGGCATCTAGGCAGCTTCTTCTGTATAAGAATATATTTGTCCAAAACAGTGTCCTTATGTAGTAGAACATAATTCACCTCACTCACACTTAACATGTGGGTCTGACTGTAGCCCTTTAATACAGAATGCTTGAGATTTTGTTAGTCCAAAGAACAAGGCTCAGCTGGATTTAAGAGATCATTCACCATCTCACTCAAGGGATGTGTAAGCTTTTCTAGTGTTTGTTCTTTATATTTGTTCCTTTCTGTCCCTTTCTAAGATTGCTGCACTCAGTTCCTGCCAACCTAGCAGTTTGAAAGCATATAAATGCAAGTAGATAAATAAGTGCGGCCGTAAAACATGGGAAGGTAAAACAGTGTTTCCTTGCAGCCATGCCGGCCACATGGCCATGGACTTGTATAACACTGGCTCTTCGGCTTAAATATGGAGATGAGCACCGCCCCTCAAGACGGACACAACTAGCATGCATGTGCGGGGGGGGAACCGTTACCTTTACCTTTTATCTATAAGCCTAATTAAAGAGTTCCTGCGCAGATCGGCATCTGCCCCTGTTATTACAACCTTGTTGCATAAGGTGGTGCTTGGGCACTTGATTGAAGAAGTGAGGTAGGTTGGTGACAGAAGTAAAGGCACAGAGAGGCAATATAGGTAGCAGACAGATGGGAAGGAAAAAAAATTCTGCCTCAAGCAGTGGAAAACTTTGGGACAGTATTTGATGACCTTCATAACTAATGGGTTACATTTGAGAAGATCACAATGTTAGAAAGCTTCACTGCCTAAGATAGAGAAGGATGAGTTCTTTTAAAAACCATGACTGGTTTGAGGTAGTTTATGTGTGAAAAAAGAGCTTAACTTTTCCATAAAGACATAAATTTAATTAAATAACAATACCCAAGAGAATGGATGAGGAGGAACTGACAGGAGCGTATGACGGCTAAAGAACTACTTAGGTGGCAAGAAGGAAGCATTAAGTATGAGACTGCCAAGAAATCACGAAGGGCTAAAACTATTACAGGCAATCAATTAAATGGTTGGAAGATCACAAATGGGTGGATTAATTAATTGCTACAAATAAGTAAATCAAATTTCCAGAGTTTCGCATAGAGGAATGCTTTCAGGGAATTAACATGGGCTGAAAAAGAGCAAATGAAACTTGGGTTGCCACATGAGCTGCTGTTTCTAGCCAACATCTCATTTCCACATGGATCCTCTCACCCTCTGAGGGAAAGATGGCAACGTATCCGTCCCCTCAACCCCACTCCTCCAAAGGTCACCAGGAAGTGATGCAGTCTCCCTCAGAGGTAGGAGAGAGGTTTGCGGGGCCGGGCTGAGGCTCTTCCCCCTTTGGCTGCTTGGTGCTCACTTACGGGCAGGATCTCCCCTCCTCGATGACCGGCAGGTGGTGAAGTTGGAGGCAGGTGTGGTGGCTCCAGCAGAGGGGGACGGACAAGGAGGAGAGCATGCCAGCCAGGCAGGCAGGCCAAAAAGGGGGCTTTCATGACTGACATCGCTCTGCAATGCTGCCACCGTGAGAGCCCATGGCAGCAGCTGCTCTTTCGTCTCCCTGCCATCCTCCCAATTTTCCAAGCCCAGGAAACATCCAGGGTGAGTCATTGGGCTTACCCCACCTCGAGGCCTGGTTTCTTTAAAAACTAACAAAAAAATATGCACGCCTGGTTTCCTCAGAGGACTTTTTCAGCTGACAGCTTCATCTTGTGCTTCTTCACTAGGCACCTTCCTCTCGACTAGACCCTCAAAACTTGCCTTGCACAGCTGCATTTGTCACTGCCTTTGTTTTTCGTGCCTTTTATTTTCAAAGAAGCCGAGCCTCAAGGTGGGGAGTTGTTTTTACCCCCCTTTTCTACCCTGGCACCTGGATGCCCTCTGCCTGATGGGGATGGGGGACACACACACACACAGAGGCCCTGATGTGCAGAATTTCCCAACATATGGCCCCAGGAACTCAACACCTTGAGGCTTACTTTCCACACTTCCCCACCAAACTCTTCCTGATGAGGGTTGACCGCACAGTGGTCTCTCTCTCTCTCTCTCTCTCTCTCTCTCTCTCTCTCTCTCTCTCTCTCTCTCTCTCTCTCTCTGTGTGTGTGTGTGTGTGTGTGTGTGTGTCCTGCCCCATCAGGCAATAAAAAGCAATAAAAGGGGGACAAAATAACTTCCCACCTTGAAGGCCTGCTTCTTTGAAAACAAGAGACAAAAAACAAAGGCAGTGGGGAATGGAGCTTTCACAGAGTGGCAATGAGGGAAGGAGGTTGTGGCAGGAAGAAAGCAAGCATTCTCAAGCCATGTCAGGCCGAATGGTCGGCCCTCACACATTTTTACTTCAACAAATCTGACCCTCCTTGCAAAAAGTTTGGACACCCCTGAACTAATACTTTGCCAAAGCTCTGTAGGTAGCAGAAGCTTATAAGCCTGCCGATTCTGTGGGCATTAATATCAGTCGGTGCACAAATGCAGCTTGAGTTGCTAACAAAGAGTAGACAGGATGTTTCCACACTAGGATTTATTTATTCCCTCCCCCCCCCAAAAAAAAATACGTTGAGGCACATTTCATTTTGTGAGGTAAAGCCCCAGTGAAATGTATGATTTATATGACAATATGCCTGCTCTTACACCATGATTCTAAAGAAGGATTACAATGGGCCCGAGGACACATTGACAGTTACATCTGACTTGAAGGAAAAGAACCATCTGGCTTACAGACATTGAAAGGAGTGGAACATCAATGAGCGCATTGCTTTATACTGACACTGCAAGTCAATAAGTATCTTTCCACTATCATGGTCTCCCGTAACTATTCAGTTAAAACTGCCTGTAGCAAATAGTGGTATAATTGTCATAATATAGTATATATAGCTATAGTATATATTTCAAACAAAATGTGACAAAAAGTGTTAGACAATTCTGCTTCATTCAGTGAAGAAAATTCCAGACAGCTGCCACCACTTTCTAAGGAGTACAATGGTGAGTGGTAGTGGGCAAAGCTCTCTCTCTCTCTCTCTCTCTCTCAGCCCCCCACAGATCAAAATAAACTGGTGATACTGTATGTTGGGTTGAAGAACCGGGCCACGCTTTATCGAAGCTTAACATTGTTCATTCATCTTAAGAGGAGGCTGCTGTCGTGCAGGGAACCATTGACCTTCGGGTCACCATTGCACCCTGCCCAATGACATTTTCACGTGGGGGTGAGTCCTGGGACCCCTGGAGGGTTCTGTTCAAGTTGAGCTGCCCCCAAGCTGGCTGAGCTGAACATCTTCACTCCCGGAGCAGGGGAGCCATAATCTGTCCGGTCCCTGCCCCATTTGGGTTTTAAATGCCTCCTCGCAAACTTGGATTGGAGGGAGCTTGGTGCTAACCCCTTCCTGTGCAGGTGACCTGGATGTGCTCTTCCAGTGGAGGCCAGAGTGGCTGGACTCCTTGAACTCCTTGGTAGCTGCCAGGTACCCACGGCTCATGTGTGACAACAATGCCAAACCTATTCTGCATTCAGCTTCACCATTCCAATCCTCTACATGTCCTCTGATAGCTCCATGGGTTGCTGGCAGGCTCCCAGGGCTAGCTTCCTGAACTGCTTGATCTGTTGATGGGAGAGGGCATCAGCTAGGCTGTTGTTGGGGATGGCACATGTTTGGCATGCACCACTATTTTGTCTTTCAGTGCCAGGAGGACAAGAGCCCGCACAAGGCATATCACCCTTTCTGGTTTGCAGTCAGGTTATTACTATGTGTACCACAGCTTGGTTGTTACATCAGAAGCGGACAACAGAGTTCACCCAGCTCTCGGCCTAGAGGTATGGAGTGCCCAGGATGGGGAACAGTTCCAGGAAGGTCAGGTCACACATGATGCCCTGCACGTACCACTCTGCTGGCCATGGGCCATGGCACCACTGCCCTCTGAAATAAATCCCATAACCCAAGGTCCCCACCACATCTGTGTGGACCTGGAAGTTCACACCCAGGTGAACGTTCACGTGCCAGAAGGGCACACTATTAAAGTCCTCCAGGAACTGTTGCCACAGGAGGATGTTAACGCACATGCCCACAGTAATCCGGTTCCTGTGCATGGGCTGCCAGAGCCCTCATGCGGCCTTGCTGAGGCATTGCAGAAATGTGTGCCCAGGAGCTGCTGTCTTGCAAGCAAAATTCAGGTGGCTCATGATGCTGGAGCTCCCCGAGGGTGAACTTCATGCATTATGCTAAGGTGTCCAACCAGGCCTTCAGGTTGGCCAATTTCTTGGGTGGGAGCCGGGAGGATTGCTCCCAGGTATCTAGCTCCATGCTCAGGAAAGTAAGCACCATAATGGGGCCCTCTGTTTTTTCTCTGCCAAGGGGAGTCCCAACTCCGGGGCCAGTGCCTGGAAGGAGGATAGCAGGTGCTGGCACTGTCCTAATTCTCAGGCACCACAGAAAATAAAATTGTCTAAGTAATGGGCCATCACTCGTGAACCTGCTGCGGCTCACAGCTTCCAATCCAGGAAGGTGCTGAACCTATTGAAGGCCACACGCAATATGGAGCAGCCAAATGGTAGTACCCTGTCAAGACAGTAGCCACCCTCAAACTGGAACTCCAGCAGCTGGAAGTTGTCCAGGTGCACTGGAAGCAGGCGGAAAACTGACTTGCTGAGCCCCAAGCACTGTAGCGTGGACTTGGGGCTGCCAAAAGAGAGTAAAAAATCGCTCCCTTCCTCCACCCGATTGGAGGGGGGGTGATTTTTACCTTTTTTTGCCAGCCCCAAGGCCATGCTACAGTGCTTGGGGCTCGGCAATAAAATAAAATAAAATAAAAACTTCCCCCACTGAATGGAGGAAAGGAGCATTATCATCTATCTATCTAGCTATCTAGCTAGCTAGCTATCTATCCATCTATCTATTTTTGCTGAGCCCCAAGCACTGATCAGCTGTAGCATAGGTTTGGGGCTGGCAAGAAAAAAGAAGTTTAAAAATCACTCCTTTCCCCCCACCCAAAAAGCCTTCTTTTTTGCCAGCCCCAAGCCCGCACAGCTGATTGCTGATTGGGGCTCAGCAAATAAATAAATAAATAAATAAATAAATAAATAAATAAATAAATAAATCCCCCAGTTTCCCCATGGCCGATGGTGTGGGGAAAAAGCTGAGATTTTTAAACTTTTTTCTCCTGGTGCCACAAGCCTGCGCTACAACTGATTGACGCTTGGGGTGAAAAACAAGTTTACAAATCCTGCCTTTTCCCACCTCTGAATGGAGTGGGAAGTTATAGAAGCACCACACACACACACACACACACACACACACACACACACACACAGAGAGAGAGAGAGAGAGAGAGAGAGAGAGAGTACACAAATGAAAAATGAAACAAAATGAAAAACATATAAAAATGAAACCAAAAAAATCATTTCAAACAAAATGAAACAAAACAGAAGGGAGCTAGAGGAAAATCCCACCTCTAGTACTATACAAAACACATGTTTCTTCTCTGTGGCTACCACTAAATAGCCAAACTATTCCTCCCCCACTCATCACCCCTGGCTAGAACTGCAAATCCATGAGGGCTGCTTGAATTCAGCCCTAGCAAGAATGAATAATTTGCATCTATCTGTACTCTGCAAAAACAAACAAATCCATACAGCCACCCAAGCTAGATTTCTCTTTACACAAAATAAGAGTTAATTGCATTCATGCTGTGACTAAAACAACAAAACTAGGAAGCAAGCAAACAGCAGAATTCAGTCTCTTGAGATTAAATCAAGTTTTATAAATGATTGCCTAGATTTCCTTTTGCTAATTAGAGAAAGGCAAATCCCCTGACCATTTCTCAGACTAACCTGCAAATGACATAATGGCTTAGATCTTGTTGCATAAGGCAACAGAAGTTTCAGTCCTTTCCTCACTGGTAAATAAAAGGGGCTCAACACAATCCTTGTGTGTGTGTGTGCCAGGACCCTGCCTGTCACAGAACCTGACTCTGAGGGGTTAAATGGTGAAGAGCTGCTGGAGGAGCCTTGCAGCTCAACTCAGCAGGCAGCTGGGACTGATGACTCAGCTGAAAACATATCTCCTCCTTCTAGAAGGACCATGAGCAGGATTCTGCAAAGATGTGCTACCAGGAGAGCTAGGGAAAGGGTCTTTGATGCTAGATGGGGAATCAGGTCGGGAAGCCCTGAGTACTAGCAGAAGCCTTTCCAGCAGTAAGGGTATGTTCCCTGTTTTGGGATAAAGCTGGCAAGCTTACCTTGAGCTCTCTGTGGGAGCAACACATCATTTGAACTTGCAGCCAGGTTCCTGTCTGTGACCTTGGCTCTGTTTCCCTGACTTTGGACTGGCTTCCTGGACAATGGCTTGATCTGTTCCCTTGTGTTTGGCATCTGGTTTCTGTGAGATATTCTGGTTTTTACTTGGACTGGTAATTGCTGGGAGCTGGATTCTGTTATAGAGATGGGCACGACCAGGAAATATGACATTTTTGAGTTGTCATGTGTTGGAGCCGGCCCGTTTCGGCTTGTTTCTGTTTTCCGTGAAATTTTTGAAAAATTTGTTGTTTTGTTTGTTGTTTTTTCATCTGTTGTTAGTACTGGTTTAGGGGGGGTAGTGGGCTCCTACCCACCCCTCTGGGGTGGGTGCCTCCTCTGGCCTGCTACAAAAGGGCATGCATAGCCAATTGGATATGCATACCAAGTTGCAGTGGCAGAGGCACCTCTCTTTTGGGTGCCTCTTGACTCACAGGCTCACTGCTGGTATAGTGCAGTGTCACAGTGCACAGGGGAAGGCTCCCTCTGGGCGCCCTCTGGCTCACTAAGAAGGGAAGTGTACTTGCGTGTAGTGCAATGCGAGTACACAGATCTGTCTTAGGGTTAGAGTTAGCGCAAGGGCTAGGCTTAGGGTTATGGGTAAGGTTACAGTGAGTTAGTGGGGTGCACCTCTGGGTGCCTCTCTGACCCACTAAGAAGGACAGTGTACTGGCGTATGGGTTAGGGTTAGGGTTAGGGTTAGGGCTAGGGCTAGGGTTAGTGGGCTTTTTATGCCCGACTGGCACATCCCAGAATCCTCAGTCAAAACCTGGCCAAGTGGCCATGTGATTGGTGGAATGGCTCCAAAAACTTGCATGGTCCACTCCCATGGCCAGCCCATCATTGCGCAGGTGTAAATAAAATAAAATAAAATAAAATAAAATCAATGGAGACATTTTGTTGCAAGAAAAATCCACTGCTGCTACTGTAAAAATTCTGGCAGTTTTAAAATAGCAATTTTCGCATGTTTCTGTGGTGCTTTGGTGTGTTTTTGGACCACGACGATTTCAAAATAAATATTGCGGTCACCCCATTTTGGATCCCCCGCCCGCACCGCATGGCATGGCGAGTTGGCGAGATGACGAGGACGCCCCCCCACCAGAGCAGCCCAGGACAGGAGAGGGGGGAGCCCCCCCCCAACCCCCCCGCTGGTAGGTGCACTCTCAGGCAGGCATGTTTTTGCCTGCTTTTTTGGCCGGGAATCGGGGTTTTTTTTTTTAAAAAAAAACTTTTTTTCTGTGCCAGTTGAGCGGTGGTGAGTTGCGACTGCGAGACGACAAGGATGCCCCCCAGCAGCCCAGGATAGGAGAGGGGGGGAGGCCGGGGACCTCCTCCCAAAACCACCCCTCTGGTAGGTGCACTCTCAGGCAGGCATATTTTCGCCTGCTTTTTTGGCCGGGAATCGGGTTAGGGCTAGGGTTAGGGTTAGGGTTAGAACTGAACTCTGCTTGTGTGTGTGCTCTGTGTGCGGGGCTTGACAGTGTGTGCGTGTGTGCGTGCGTGCGTGTGTGTGTGTGTGTGTGTGTGTGTGTGTGTGTGTGTGTGTACATATTACAAGATAGGTTGGTGTGTGCACACATGTCCCTGACTATGCACCAGTGATGAATGAACTGAAAAGTATTACATTGCTTATTTTATACAACAGGATTGAAACCAGCCTATGTCTCTTTGTATTGTGAGCCATTTGTTCCTATTCTGACACCAGAGGAAATCAGTGTGGGCTCAGGAAATGGAACTGCTGCCCCGTTCTGCCAGCATCTTCGTGTCTAGAATGCCCTCCCCTGTATTTACCTGCCTGCAACAGTCAAGAGTGCTAGTGGAAATGAAGACAGTGAATGTCTTACACATAAGTCATTCTGACATGTACAAAACAAGAGTGTCATGGCCCTTGGGACAGCAATCTCCACACAAGCATTGTGCCCGGAGAACTCCAAAAGGGGACAGAAGGACCTGGGTCACCAAAACCCTACCTCTCCAGGACTGAGGTGGAATAAACCAATAAACAAAATTGATGTGATGGGGACCTCTGCATTTAGAACTACAGCTGCCTTAACATGGCTATCCTAATTCAACTGTATGTCAGAGGTAGCAGAAGCCTCCTGTGCTGGAACACCTGTATTGCACCAGTTTAACTCTCTTGTACGAGCCAGTGTCATATACAGGGGCACAACTCCACAGTTCCCAAGTTTGACTAGTTCCAAGTTCCTCGCCACAGGCGTAAAACCACTATACTAGGAGAAAGCTAGGTCAGGGTCAGGGTAGTACCAAGTCATTTCCAACATTCCTAGTCTGGGTGAGAGGTGATTTCTGCCACAGCCTCAGATGGATAAGTAAAATTTCAGCTAACCATCAGTCAAGTTTAGAGATGGGCACGACTTAGCGGTATTTCCGTTTCCGTTTCCGTTACTCGGTTCCGTTACTCTACGGAAACGGTAACGGGAATTACTCCGCCAGACTTCGAGCTCGAACCGACGAATGAACAATTTGGTCTGATTTGTTGTGCTCGTTACTTGCATCGCGCGATCACGCGCGATGCCAAGAGGCACAGAAAAAAAGTTTTTAAAAGTTAAAAAACCCGGTTCCCGGCCAAAAAGCAGGCGGAAATATGCCTGCCGTGCCTCAGGGCACCTACCAGAGGGGTGGTTTCTGGAGGTCCCCGGCCTCCCCCCTCCTCCCTCCTGGGCTGCTCTGGTGGGACTCGCCGGCGCCGCAGGCTCTCAGCAGCAACAAGCCTCACGGCACGAGTCTCGCCGCCGGCTCAAGCGGCACGGACGGCACAGGAAAAAACTTTTAAACTCTCCCCCCACCCATTCCCGCACGGCACGAGTCTCGCCGCCGGCTCAAGCGGCACAGACGGCACAGGAAAAAACTTTTAAACTCTCCCCCCACCCATTCCCGCAAGGCACGAGTCTCGCCGCCGGCTCAAGCAGTGCGGACGGCACAGGAAAAAACTTTTAAACTCTCCCCCCACCCATTCCCGCACGGCACGAGTCTCGCCGCCGGCTCAAGCAGCACGGATGGCACAGGAAAAAACTTTTAAACTCTCCCCCAACCATTCCCGCATGGCACGTGTCTCGCCGCCGGCTTAAGCAGCACGGATGGCACAGGAAAAAAACTTTTAAACTCTCCCCCCACCCATTCCCGGGCCAAAAAGCAGGCGGAAAATGCCTGCCGTGCCTCAGGGCACCTACCGGAGGGGGGGTTTCTGGACTGGAGGGGGGGTCCCGGCCTCCCCCCCTCTGTCCTGGGATGCTCTGGTCTGGTGGGACTCGCCGCAGGCTCGCCCGCCGCAAAAAGCCCAGTCTCGCCGCCGGCTGCCAAATCGCAAGCAAGCGGCACGGGCAGCACAGGAAAAAACTTTTTTAAA
Source organism: Phrynocephalus versicolor (assembly GCA_023846285.1). Taxonomy (NCBI): domain Eukaryota; kingdom Metazoa; phylum Chordata; class Lepidosauria; order Squamata; family Agamidae; genus Phrynocephalus; species Phrynocephalus versicolor. The sequence continues at coordinate 62,658,506 of JAHTLZ010003526.1, forward strand.
CTCTCCCGGGTCTCCCCCCCACCCATTCCCGGGCCAAAAAGCAGGCAGAAAAATGCCTGCTTGACTAAGGGTGCACGGCACCTACCGGAGGGATTGTTTCTGGAGGGGTGGTCCCGCCTCCCCCCCCCATCCTGGGCAGCCGGACTCGAGTTGCCATGCTATGCGGTGCGGGCGGGGGATCCAAAATGGGCCGGTGAACGCAATATTGTTTTTGAAATCGTGGATCGTGGTCCAAAAACACACAAGCACAACAGAAACACGCGGAAATTTATAAACTGCCAGATTTTTCACAGTAGCAGTGGGTTTTTTCTTGCAACAAAATGTCTCTCCTCTCCTCCTCTGTCCTCCATTGATTTTATTTTATTTTATTTTATTTACACCTGCGCAGTGCGCAATGATGGGCTGGCCCAGTGGCCTGGCCAGCCATATGGGAGGGGACGACCATGCAAATTTTTGGAGCCATCCCACCAATCGCATGGCCACTTGACCATGGAGATTTCTGGGATGTGCCAAAAAGCCCCCTAAAACCTGCCCTAGCCCCCTAACCCCCTAACCCTAATCCTTGACTCCTTACCCATACGTCACAGACTGTATTCTTAGTGGGTCAGAGAGGCACCCAGAGGTGCAACCCAATAGCCCACCGTAACCTTACCCATCATTAGCCTAACCCTAGCCCTTGCACTAAGCCACCTTAGCCCATAGCCAGATCTACTTGCATTGCACTACACACGCAAGTACGATTCCCTTCTTTGTGGGACATGGCAGGTGCAACACGCTCATACCAGGGGATCAGGTACTTGAGCAGGTCTCACTGCCTGCAAATGGTATGCATATCCATATGGTTATGCATGCCATTTTGCAGCAGCAGCAGGTGAGGAGGGGAGACCCCCATGTTGAGGGGTCTCTTGGAGCCTGCTGTTGCTGTCCCTTCCTAGTGGGTGAGGATAGGAGGCACCCACGGGTGCCTCCAGGAGCCCACTTTCCCTTTATAGTGGGCCAGAGGAGGCACCCACCCCACAGAGGTGCCTCCAGGAGCCCGCTACCCCCCAAAAAAAACCAGTATAACGATAACGAAAAAACGAAAAAACGAACCGACTAATTTTTGCGAAGTTTCATGAAAAACGGAAACGAGCCGACACGGGCTGCCTCCGACACACGACAACTCGAAAACGTCATTTTCCCGAGTCGTGCCTATCTCTAGTCAAGTTAGATGGTAAGGATTGTGCCCTCAAGCAGTAAGGGCCATGTGAGTGTTCTCTAACATTTTTCACAGCTTTGTAAGTTACAAGTTACAGTGGCTTTCTTTAATTTGGTGATTGGCCTTTCTGAGGAAACTGTGGGCTATGCTTATTTGTGGATTGCAGGAACAAGGTAGCCGTGAAGAAGGCACAATGCACCTCAGCAGCAATAACGTTTTAAGACCTTCTTTTGGTATAGTTTGCTGGAGAGCTTAATGAACCAGGTAGCTGGCTGTGGAGCCAGAGGTCAAGAGTTCGATTCCACACTGCACTTCTTGGGCAAAGAGCCATGGGGAAGGTGCATGATCCCAAAGCAACACTCCCCCCCCCCAAAAAAAAGAAGGAGGAACTGATAAACCTCTTCTGAATACTTTATACCTAGACAATTCTGGAAAGGGTTGCTGCATATTAGGTGAAACATAATAATTTTAAAGTCCTCTTCACCGTGAAGTTGTTTGTGTCACTTGTTTTGACCCTGAGGTGAGCACAAATCAACAAATTCTTTCATCTCCATTCTCACTGCAACTCCTGAGGAATATTTTGAAGCCTCCAATGACACTTTGCAACATATTGTGATTGTCAAACACAGGCCACATTCAAGGCATTGGTGGAGCTAAGAGAAGGCCCTCAAAGGTTCTTGAGAGCACATGTGCCACTTTTCTCCTAACTATTGGCTTAACATCTACACCTTAAAACAAAGGAGGACTCATAGGGTTCATATCATCAGTCACTGTCCACTCAAATTGGCTGTACTAATAAAGTTGTAGCCCATTTGAAGTCCACTGTGTCCCTGTGTTACTCTTGTCTTTCCTCTTCAGTCTCCATTTCCCCCTCCTAATATCAAAGGCACCCTGTATCGTTTGTTCATTAGATGATTTCTAGTTGGTCTTTCTTTTAAGTGGCATTCAAGGTGAGTTGCTAAATGGAAGAATAATCCAATTAAAACCACAATGCAAATGCACCACAGTTTATTATAGTCACAAGGGAGAAAAGAGTAACTACCTAATCAACTCATAAACTAATAAAACTGGGAGATTAAAATTAGCAACTTGGCAAGGAAAAGCAGACAGGATTTGTGTAACATGCTCTGCTGTGGGTTGCCTTCAAACTGTTTAGAAATCCATTTGAATGTGGCACATCCCGAATTTTGCAGCTAGACTTTAGACTGTGCCTCATATCAGGAAGCACATACAAAGCCCGATTTGCAGAAGCTTCTCTGGCCATCGGTCCATTTCTTTGAAAGTTGTGGATGAAACCTGCTTGTTTTCCCTTTGTACAACCACAGAGCCTTTCAGTCAGCTGGGTTCTGGGCAAACGATTGTTGTGAAGAAGAGGCCCTGAATTACTAAATGTTTTGGCTTTAAAAAGAAGCCCAATGCATCTTAACTCACTTCCAATTTAATTGAGTTTTAATGCTATAAATTATTTAATGGTCTCAGTGGTTTTTTTGTGTATGTCTGCATGCATTTTCATCTGTGCAAGTTTTAGTCCTTTCCATAGTGAGTTTAAACCAGTTATGAAAAAGACAAGTGCCAATTCAGTCTCAAGAACATAAGAAGAGCTATGCTGGATCAGGCCAGAGGCCCATCTAGTCCAGCTTCCCGTTTCTCACATTGGCCCCACCAGATGCATCCAGGAGTGCACGAGACTAGATATCTGTCTCCTGCTACCACTCCCCTGCATCTGGTCCTTGAAGTACCCCAGTTTTAAGCCTGGAGATTACACATCTCCATCGTGGTTTGTAACCTGTAATGTCCTGGTTTACTGGATGTAAAACAAACATATAAATCAATGAAGGTCTTTGCAAAGTGGTGAGAAGCAGCAGAGAAGGGAGAAGGCTAGTGAACATTTGCACATGCAAACTTATATCTATGTAGTGTCCTGCATTGCACACAAAGTCCTCATAGTATATGCAGTAAACATACCAAATAACCACAGAGATGGTGATTTTGAGACAAATAATGATGGAATGAAGTTCCTGGAAGAAACAGCTAATTTAACATTTTTTATCTGTTAATGCCTTTGTAGTCACCAGCAGTTGCTACTTTTGTAATAGAACTCATTACATGTATCAAAGTTTAAATAAATGTGTCTTTATTTATACATATAAATCCTAGGATAATTGGATTCTGTCCAATTTTACCACTTGGAAGAAGATATATGGTAACCCCCATCTATCAGTGTCAGATACTATCAAATTAATTTTATGAATGCATGTCCCCATTAACACGCTTTTGATCTTAGTATTGGCGGAAGTATGATGAATTGTATGCCTGAATTCAAAGTTCAATAGCTGTGTGACTTTATGCTTAATGTTTACCAAGGATAAACATTCAGGGTATCAATTCCTTGTTAAGTATTCTTGCAATGTTCCTTATTTTCTAGGGTTATTTGTACTTGGGCTAACATATTTAAAGATGAAATAATCTTATATCTTGCCCATCTTATCATGGCATTAATGTAAAAAAAATTAAAAAACGGAGAGCTGACCCGGCCCCAGGGGTGGACGGTTTGGTGTTCTAAAATCAAGAAAATAAAAAATAAAAATTAAGTGTCCACCTTGTAAGAACCCAAACCGGTTCGGATCAGTTTGGGTTCATACAATTTTTTAAAAAATTCGTATGAACCCGAACCTGAACCAAACCAAGGGTGGGCCCGAAGCATGGGTTTTCTGGTTTGTGCCCACGTCTAATAATAATAAATGTCAAAGCTTGAGTGAAATTTGTCTTATAAAAATCTAAGCCGGGGAGTCCACAAGTGAGCAAAATACACAAAACCTGGATTGCCTCCAATAAGAAAAAAAATAAAATGATACTTTTTAAAAAAGCATGGCTGACACTTTCTTTCTTTCTTTCTTTCTTTCTTTCTTTCTTTCTTTCTTTCTTTCTTTCTTTCTTTCTTTCTTTCTTAGCAATGAATTAAAAAAACCCAGAAAATTTCCTTTCCCCTCCCCTCTATATTTGAGAAGCCAGGAAACTCATTAAGATCATTAAGTGGTTTTTTTTAGCAAAGGGACAGCCAGTTAGCTGCTTTAGTTCAGTCCCAACTATCATGCTTGCTAGGACTGAACCAACATGGAGGTACACTCCCTGCACCAAAAAACAAAACAAAATAAAACGAGGCACCTGTAGCCCCTAATAGGGAACTAAAAAGGTGTGGGTAGGCTTCAATCATGGGTGGACTAGATTGTGATGGATCATACGCTGTGGGATCCCTGGGTAAAGGAATGAACCAGCCTGTCTGCAGCCTTGACCAAACAGATGGAGAAATGACTGTCTGATTGCAGCTATAGACATATATTAATTATTTTCAAGCCTTCCTAAACATATTAAATTATCTTAAGCATATTATACACTATAGATAGATAGATAGATAGATAGATAGATAGATAGATAGATAGATA
>JAHTLZ010003526.1:62667409-62715851 GCA_023846285.1 Phrynocephalus versicolor
ATCTACTATCTTATTCTCAACTGTACATGAGTGTTTAGCTGCAGTAATGAACTGGATGAGGATGAACAAAATGAAACTAAACCCAGACAAGACAGATGTGCTCCTGGTCAGTGGAAAGGGAGAACAAGGGATTAGGGATGCAACCTGTACTGGATGCGGTCACCCTCCAATTGAAAAAACAGTTACACAGCTTGGGGGGGGGGGGCTCTTGGACTCATCCTTGAGTTTGGATGCCCAGGTCATGGCTGTGGCCAGGAACGCATTTGCACAATTAAAGGTAGTATACAATTTATGCCCGTTTCTTGAGAAGCCAGTTGTGGCCACAGTGATACATGCACTGGTGACATCCTGGCTAGACTGCTGTAATGCACTCTATGTGCAGCTACCAATGAAAAGCCTCGGGAAACTTCAGTGGGTCCAAAATGCAGCCACCAGACTGCTGACTGGGGTGGGATACAGAGATCACATTACACTACTATTAAAGTAGCTCCACTGGCTGCCAATCAGCTATCGGGCACAATTCAAGGTGCTGACCTTGCCCTACCAAGCACTGTACAGCCTGAGTCCTAGCTACTTCAAAGATCGAATCATACAGTATGAACCAACTCAGGTATTAATGTCATCAGCAGAGGCCCTTTTCTCCATCCTGCCACCCTCACAGATATGTCTCATGGGAACCATGAAAGGGCCTTCTCAGCTGCTGTGCCCAGACTCTAGAACTCCCTCCGACTAGAGGCCAGGACTGCCTCATATCTGCCATCTTTCCAGAAACAGGCAAAGATCTTTCTCTTCAGGCAAGCTTTCCCTGAATGATGGTCTACCTATTATGTGTCTTTTATATGAATCTACAGGATCACATAGTCTGTCTAGATAAATAGAAAGAGAAAGACAGGAGCTTCTTCATTCAATTGTTACACCATGAAGGGAGGAACAGCATGCTGATGCATTTACTGTATTTTAACACTCTCTTTTTCTCTTCACGGGAAACATGAGATGTTGTCAGTCAGTCATATGGTTGTGAATGAACAATTAGCATCACATTCAGCAAAAAAGATGCATTATTCTTATATTTTAACAATAGCACTTTTCTTAAATTGAATCCCTTTGCTCATTTCTTTGAAAGCCATTGAAGCAACTTTGGCCATAATGAACTCATTAGAGTAGTCAGTGTGAGTATCTTATTACAAGCTATAGTCCATAGAAATTACATTGCAATGCAGCATGAAACACTACTCCATTAAAATTAGAGAAAAGATAATTCTGTCCTTCTTGGAGGGAAAAAAAACCTGAGGCAGACCTTTGACAGTTTGCCAGGCTTGAAACTATTTTCACTCAGATTCATTCCTCTCCCTTTGATGCATAATTCTGTTGAACAGGCAGGACATGTAAAAGACAGTGGAAGTTCTCGGTATATCTGTAAGATGATGAAGGATGCAGAGTTCCTTATATCTATCTTGGGACTAATATCTGCTCCATTTTTTCAGTGCAGACCTTGTTGAGGTTTGGCAGAGTTTGTTGGGGAAACTGAGTGTAGCTTAGATATAAAACTTCCTCTAATTACTCAACAGATAAAAATGGTTTGGTCGGGAAGCTACAGAGCAAATTGAACTATGTCCTCCCTTAGTAGATTATTCCTTATTTGTTAGCTTACCTCAGCTGCCCCTTATTTGTTTCAATACGTTCACTCAGAGAGCTTGGAGAATTATAAATAATGAAATATTTCCATTTCCTCACAGTTTTTTCTTATATAAAAACAAACAGTATTTTTGTGGAAATGTTAACTTGTTCTGTTACTAAATTAAACTGCTTAATTCCCTTCCCTATTAACTAACTGACTGGTTACTTCACCCACTTACAGAATACCTCACTCTAACTGTTCATGTCTAACTCCACAACTCACACACTGACAGGACCCTGACAGACAGAATCCTGATAGGAATCCTGACTGGGGGAAAATGGCAGGAAACATTATCTGAGGTAGAGAAAGAAATAATTGGCTGCTACTGGGTTGATTTATATTCACAACAGCTCCCTCCTAGCCAAAGCCTCTCAAAGGCATCATATGAGAGTGCAAACAAATTTTCCATGAGGCAAAGTGATGAACAAGTGAGCCCTGGTTTTGAATTATCTGAATTATCTCTGGAGGCAAACAACAACATCAACAAAACTGAGGCTGTCATACTTCGGGCCCATCATGAAAGGTCGAGGCTCACTGGGAAACAGAATAATGCTGGGAAAGAGATAAGATAATGAGAAAAGAGGAAGACCAAACATGAGATGGATTGCTTCCAACAAATCCACCGGCTTTAATTTTCAAGAGCTGAAGCAGGGCTGTTGAGAACAGTGTTCATTCATAGGGTTGTCATAAGTTGGAGGTCACTTAACAGCACATAAATACAATGATACACATGTGCCCTCTGTGACTCTCTACAACTGCTCCTAAATGAACATAGGAGAATCAGAAATTGCAGTGGCAGGCTGCACCACAACCAGCCTTATACTAAATATACTAATATTTCCTAACCATCCAGTTAGAAAACAATAGCAAGTTAATTTGTCAAATGCCCAGCTAGCACTGGGAAAGACAAATATTACTATTAAAGGTGCATTGCTTCTAAACATAGTATCTGTGTCTTGTTTAGTGATGCCCTGAAAATTTCAGGTTCACACCAGCAACTCCAACCAATTTGCTTGACTGGGAAGTCAAGGACGGCATAATCACATTACATCTCCCATCACATTATCACAGGAAGTAATCCTTTTTATCCCCCCTTTTCCCCCACAGCAACTTTGAAAACATTCTAATGCCATTACATCAGGGTCCATACAGGTAAGGGGCTCTATTAGATGGTTCATCTCATTCAAACTGCTTTTCAAAGTCACAGAGTCAAGAACTATCAGCTTAGCTCCATTATCCAGTGAAATGAATGGGAAGATTTGCATTTGAATCAACACAGACAGCCTATGGAGTGGAGTGGAGATTATGATCAACCACAATGAACAACTGAGCTATTATAGAAAGTGAATACAGCCATTCATGATGTAGGGGGTCAAAAGAATTATGCCTGTACACACCCCTGTGCTTGCAGGTACCAGACACTCTACACTTGAGGAGCATAGCCTGTGCAAATAAATGGCTTGATAAAAACCCCCAATATTCTTGATTGTGCTTGTTCCTGTGGACCCATAAGTACACATCTTGGCCCCTAGCCACACTTTTTAAGTAACACAGTAAAATTCAAATTTGTTTCTTTCCTTTAACAAACATTAGAGGAACACTCTCAAATTAAACTTCCAAAGTATTACATCTGGAAGACAAACAGATAATTGTAGTTTTGGATGTTGAAAAAAATCAGTTGAGTATATCTTCTCAGTCATACTCCCCAAAGGAAAATGGGCCTCTATCTCCATGTTAAAATTGTGTTTTTGCAAGGTGTGCACAATGATGTCAAGTTACAAACACCTCAGAATAAAAAAAGAGGATCTCCAGAATCAGTGGCAGTTTTCTGTGGCTGATGACTTTACTCCATTTGTGCAGGTGAATCTACACAGGATACTGGCCAATGTTTGCCTCTCTAATGTTCCAGGTTTGTAGCACTGAATGGTCTTGCATTGCCTAGAGGGTTAAAGTTCTTATACAAGGACTATGGCACAAAATTGCTCTCTGATGTGGCCACCTTCTTATTTTCCTGAACTCCTATGTTCCTTGATTTCCATGCTTCCATAGTTCACTGCAGGGAGATCACAAAGGGAATGAAGGACTTGCACCACAGGTATGAGTTGTGTTTCTAAAGGTTTATACGGCAGCATAACGGGAATCCTCTATTTCTAAATTTATTCATACTCAGGCAGTTGTTAACAGAAGTACCTAACAGTTTATTTAGAATAGAACACAAGCCTTATGCAGTTGAACTGCTAATTATAGCTTCATATGTGGTCAAATTTTATATCTAGGTATGTACTTCTTCTGAACTTTTACATTGTTTCAGTTTCCACATTCACCACATCTTGCCTACCAGAATCCATACTCTTTTTTTTAATCTCCCTCACTGAAGAGATTCATGCTGTTTCCTCATTCTTGTGCAGTCCTATGTTTCATCCCACACTCTCTCAAATCAAATTGTGAATTGCCAGCAGTGTCAATCCTCTCCCACAGGTACCTCTCTTTCACTCCCACAGTTACCTGCCAAAGGGAACGGGCTATGGAGCCAATGAGAAGTCAGATACTGAAAATGTCAACCATGCAAAGGAAATACTCCATGTGAGTAAATCACTGCAGCACCCTAGAATCAGTGCTTCCGTTTAGTACTTACTGTATATGCATTTGTTTCCGTGAAATGTTCATTGCCTTTATTTAAGAAATGTTCATTGAGCTGCAATACAGAAAAGTGAGGGGTCGTTCTGTCAACCTCAATTTCTAAGGTTTCCCATTTTAGGTTCCTTCTGCCTGCTGGGATGTCCACATGCAATTTTATAAGAATTCTGCCCCCAAAGTGTTTGTGGGTCTTTGTGCACCTTTCCCCTTAGCTTACAATATGGCCTATCATTTTCCTCCACTTAGTTTTCTTTAATACATTGCTGTTTCATCTCCCCCCTCCCCCGCCGCCACCCTGAGCTGGGATGTGGGTTGCGAATGAGGACAGAAAGGTGTTTTGTGGCATTGAAAAATTGGCAAGTGTTTTGGCTTAAGTCATGATGGATGGCAGTCCACTTCCTAAAATGCATCTTAAGGAGACAGTTATAATCCCTGCAGTTTATGCCAAAGAAAACTTGTCAGGTTTTAAGACGCCACACAACTCCTTGTTCTTTTTGCCACAACAAACTCCCAGCCCCATATAAATACTTTGGGATGCACTTTTCTCTTCTAATGCACACATTATTCAATGGTTTTGGTTTTCATTATGACTCAAAGAACCACATCAACAATTTATGTGAAGTGCAAATATTAAAGACAAGTTCATATTGCAATTAGAGATGGGCACGACTCAGAAAAATTTTTTGTTTTTGTTTTCATTTTCGTTTTCATCTAGGGGTCCGTTTCGTTTCATTTCCATTTTCGTGAGCTAATTTTCAAAATTTTTCGTTTTCGTTTCGTTACGTAACGAAAACGAAAAACGAAAATGAAAATGAAATTTTTTTCGTTTCTGCCCATTTAGCTCCATTAAGTGCTTTTCCAGTAACGAAAAACGAAAAACAGCTCAAAATTAGTCGTTTCGTTTCTGTTTTCGTTCCATTTTTGAACCGTTTTTCATTTTTTGTTTCATTACTTAACGAAAATGAAAAATGAAAACAGAAACGAAAATTTTGCTAAGTCATGCCCATCTCTAATTGCAATGAAGACACTGTAGTGCAAACAGCATTTCATGGATTCAAATGCTCTAAAAGTGAATAGAAAATAAAACAAAAAATGTAACAATTCAAATTAATAAAATTATACGGCATGTGTAATCAAATAGCAAACAGAACTATAAAGTTCAGATTCAGAATCATTAAACAATATAGTTTCTCTAAACAGGCATTTAGATCTACAGGCAAATCTATAATAAAATGGGAAAAGCCATCAATTTCATATTCAGCAATCTACTCCAATAACAACCAGCTAAATTCTGCTAGTATTTAATGATCCTTTACAGTGGTGTGTAAAGGCTCACCACCAAAAGGAGAAAAAATTAATTTAGCCAAAAGGAAGGAAGGAAGGAAGGTATTCAATCAACATACCCAGGATTCCCTGTAGATCCCAAAATATAATCAAAACTATGACACATGTAAGCAAGCAAAAGGTATGGACTAGAGATGGGCACAAAATGAAAATATAGTGTTTTGTTTTGTTTTTCCTTTCCTTTTGGTTTGTTTAGTTATTAACAATTTTTAAAAGAATTGTTGTTATGAAATGAAACAAAAATGATTTCTTATGCTATAAAATCATAGAATCATAGAATCATAGAATCATAGAATCATAGAGTTGGAAGAGACCTCAAGGGCCATCTAGTCCAACCCCCTGCCATGCAGGAACCCCCATCACAATATTTCCGACAGATGGCCATCCAGCCTCTGCTTAAAAACCTCCAAAGAAGGGGACTCGACCACCCTCCGCGGCAGCATATTCCACTGCCGAATAGCTCTAACTGTCATGAAGTTCTTCCTAATGCTCAAATGGAATCTCTTTTTCTGTAGTTTGAAACCATTGCCCCGAGTCCTAGTCTCTGAAGCCATGGAAAACAAACCTGTTCCCTCTTCAATATGACATCCTTTCAAATATTTAAACATAGCTATCATATCCCCCCTCAGTCTTCTTTTAGAGAGGCTAAACATTCCCAGTTCCCTAAGCCATTCCTCATAAGACATTTCCTCCAGACCCTCAACCATCCTGGTCGCCCTCCTCTGTACCCGTTCAAGGTTGTTAACATCCTTTTTAAATAGAGGTGCACAGAACTGGACACAGTACTCCAGGTGGGGTCTGACAAGGGCAGAATAGAGTGGTACTATCACTTCCCTTTATCTAGACACTATGGTTCTGTTGATACAACCAAGAATCGAATTGGCTTTCCTGGCCGCCGCATCACACTGCTGACTCATGTTCAATTTGTGGTCCACCAAGACTCCCAGATCCCTTTCACAGGTACTATCCTCCAGCCAAGCATCCCCCATCTTATATTTGTGTAATTCATTTTTTTTTACCTAAATGTAGTACCCTACATTTCCCTCTGTTGAAATCCATTTTGTTAGCTTTGGCCCAGCACTCTAGTCTGTCAAGGTCTTTTTGGATTTTCATCCTATCCTCTAGGGAATTTGCAGCCCCTCCCAATTTGGTATCATCTGCAAATTTAAGTAGCATACTCTCTATTCCTTTGGGTAGTGGGCGGCATATAAGTTGTAAAAATAAATAAATAAATAAAAATAAATATTCCCTCCTCCAAGTCATTAATAAAGATATTGAACAGCACTGGACCCAGAACAGAACCCTGGGGCACCCCACTGGTCACATCTCTCCAAGCTGAAGAGAGGCCATTTATGGTCACCCTTTGGGTGCGATTAGTCAACCAATTACAAATCCACCTAACAGTGACACTATCTATCCCACTTTCTACTAACTTCTTAGCAAGAATACCATGGGGAACCTTATCAAAGGCCTTACTAAAGTCCAGATAAACAATATCCACAGCACTCCCCTCATCCACTAGGCATGTAATTCTATCAAAGAAAGAGATCAAATTAGTCTGGCATGACTTGTTTTTAAGAAACCCGTGTTGACTTCTTGTAATGACAGCATTGTTAAATATTTGCAGACTGCCTGTTTAATACTCTAGAATCTTTCCAGGAATTGAAGTCAAGTTGACTGGGCGGTAATTATTTGGGTCCTCTTTTTCCCCCTTTTTGAAGATGGGGACAACATTAGCCCTCCTCCAGTCAATGGGGACTTCCCCTGTTCTTCTTTGAGCAGATGGCCACACAGTCAAAAGGGAGAGATGTAGTACTAATGGGAGATTTTAACTATCCTGATATATGCTGGCAATCCAACTCAGCTAAGAATGCAAGGTCTAACAAATTCCTTACTGCCCTTGCAGACAATTTCATGGCCCAGAAGGTAGAGGAGGCAACAAGAGGCAATACCATTTTAGATCTGGTCATAACCAATAAGGAGGACCTCGTAAATGGGGTCGAAGTGGTGGGATCATTAGGTAAAAGTGACCATGCCCTCTTGGAATTTGTTATACAGTTGGAAGGTGAAGTTAAGCATAGTCAGACAAGAATCCTGGACTTTAAGAAAGCCAATTTTTGTAAACTTAGGGAATTATTGGCTGTGATTCCATGGACCGACACACTGAAAGAGAAGGCCGTTTAAGATGGATGGGAGTTCCTTAAAAGTGAGATATTAAAGGCACAATTTAAAACTGTTCCAACAAGAAGAAAATATAGGAGAGGTCTAAAGAAACCGCAATGGTTTAATAAAGAACTTTCAACTCAGCTAACTATAAAGAAAAACAAGTACAAGGAATGGAAAAATGGGAAATGCACCAAAGAGGAATGTAAGCAAACAGCTAATATATGCAGGGGATGGTAAAAAAAGCTAAAGCACAAAACAAACTTAGACTTGCCAGAGACATTAAAGATAATAAAAAGGGTTTCTTTAGTTATGTCCGCACCAAAAGGAAAAATAAGGAAATGATAGGCTCTCTGTGTGGCGATAATAACCAGTTACTAACAGGAGACAAGGAAAAGGCAGAACTATTCAACACCTTCTTTGCCTCTGTTTTCTCCAAAAAGGAAGAAAGAGATCCACTGGGACAAAGACTAGATGAGGTAGGGTGGGAATTACAACATAGAATAGATAGAGAGCTGGTACAGGAACACCTGGAAACATTAAATGAATTTAACTCTCCGGGGCCAGATGAATTACACCCAAAGATATTAAAAGAACTGGCGGAAGTAATTTCAGAACCATTGGCAATAATATTTGATGGCTCCCCTTGGTCCTAGAGGAACCAAATTTGGCCTCATTCCCCTCTGTGCTGTGGAATGTGAAGGACGGGGGTTGAGGTGAGTGCTGAAATGATTCCGTTCTGTTCCATTTTCACTTGCCTTTTCCCTAAAGGAAGGAAGCACAGGCTCAGGGCCATAAAGTTTCTCTTGGTCTTTCAGAGGGTGAAACTGGGGTTTTCAATGTTTGATCGCTTATCAACCCTTCCAAGCAAGACCTTTCAGCAGTTGACTCAACCCCCCTCCTTCACATTCCACAGCACAGAGTAGAATGTGGCTTGAGTTTAAAATGCCACCTTTTACCTCTTCCTCTTTTTCCATGGAGGATCCACCTTGGAGCCCCCTGAACATCAACCTTTTCCAAATTTTGAGGACTTAAAGGGAAGAGTCAAAGGAAGCTACCCATCAAATGTTGGTGTCTCTGAGGTGAATTGTTTCACTTATAAAGCCAAAAATGGTGTTTCATTTCGTTTCATCACAAAATGTGTCCTACCATTTCATTTCATAATAAAATGATGTCAAAGCATTTTGTTTTTCATTTTGTGCCCAACTCTAGTGTGGACTGAACCAAGCTCCTCCTCTTCCTTGGTCATATTGAAGGCAGGCGTGCACCACATTAATCACCCACGTGGAAGTGGAGAATTTGGAACTGGATGGAGGTACACCTTTCCATATAGTTTCTATGTCATTTGTCAGAAGTAAGACACACTGAATTTGGTGAAATTTATTTCTGAATAAACAAGTATAGAATTACAGATTTCATTGCTCTTTTCTTTAGTGGTTGCTAGGAACCATTCACAATTGCTATAATGCATGGACATGAATGAGGGTCCTAGACAACTTAACAATGGCCATCAGTGAAACAACCATCCTAGGCTTGTTTGTTTGTTTGTTTGTTTGTTTGTTTTAAATTAGGTCTGCCATCTTTGTTTTGCACAATGCTCCAAAGGATCATTCAGCCCCCAGCGTGTTGGTGAAAGGCAAAATCACCATCAGCACAAAGAGCCAATCACATCCACAAGTTTGCAGTGGCAGACATCTCACCCCATTCTGAGAGCCATAGAAAGTGAGTTGACTTTGAGGAGGTCTTCAGAGGAGGAAAATATTTACTTCTTGGAGCTTCTGGTGTACCACTAACATAAATGATGATGGTCTTAAGAATTCCACAGAGATCCACCTGATAAAATGTTGCTAAGAAGATTCTCAATGAATTTGCTAGCTTCAAGTGAAGAACATAAGAAAATAAGAAGAGCCCTGCTAGACCAGGCCAACAGCCCATCTAGTCCAGCTTCCAGTATTTCACAGTGCCCCCACTAGATGACTCTGGTAGCACATGAGACAACTAGGTACCTGTCTACTGATACCACTCCCCTGCTTGGCAGTTTCAGGTACCCTCCTTTTAAGTATGGAGATAATACATATCTGCATCATGGTTTCTAATCTGCAATGGAATTTTCCTACAGAAATTTGTCCAATCCCCTTTTAAAGGAATCTAAGCCAGATGCCACCACCACATCTGGTGGCAAGGAATTCCACAGGTTAACAACACCCTATAAAAGGTTTGTTTACAGAGAGAGGAAAAATGAAGCAGAGGCAATATGATATATATTATATTAAATTATTGTTCATGCTGTGCTATTCTTTCCATCTCGCATATGCTGAGAAGCTGGAGATAGTAAACCCTTTTTTTGCCAAGAAACCAACTTGCCCTTCCTATGTGATGATGATCTATAATTTGTGTTTCAGATATTTGTTAAATAAAAGTTTTTAATATAACATATGAAAGTGTCAATATGAGAGAAAAGCCACCTTGGGTCCTTTAAAGGAGAAAGGTGGAGTGGAAATATTATAAATAAATAAATAAATAAATAAATAAATAAATAAAGTGGTCTAATTGAAAATATGGTGATTTTTTTTTCTTTTTTAAAAGGGGGAAAGCAAAATGCCATAGTTCAGAATTCTGGATTCTGATGCAAAGTTAGTCAATTAAAGCTCTAGACGGAAAGGATCATTGAAAGTAATGTGAGGCATAATGAATCACAGGAGTTGAGTTTATAGACTATACTGGGAAGCTTTTATGTTTGATCTGATTAGAGAGGCAGGAAGTGATTACATTTCTATATGTAGAGTGCATTTTTTAAAGCTCACGATTTCTAGTGCTGACCAGCAAATACTGTTTATATTCATATTAGCATCTGGGTGCTTCATAAGAAATGGGAAATAGGCAGAATTGCTACTCCAATCAGATTTTTAATGGCTATAAGCCCACAGGTTGGATAGGTGATAATCAAATAAGACATGCTAGTAAAAGCTTTATGTTTGTCACATACACTTTGTTCAGTCTTCCATCTCCGGTGACTTTCTAAAAATGTATCTATCGATTTATTTATTGAAAATTACCCTGGTTATTAATTATCTGTCGAAATATTCCAGTCTGTTCCTAGGAACAGAAATCAGGCAGCCAATTTCACCGAAATTTCTCTGAGGGAAAAAGAGAATTCTTAAGTTCTCCGAGAGGAAATCTTAGGGGCTCAACACTGGCAGTTAGAGATGGGCACGACTTAGCGGTATTTTTGTTTCCATTTTCGTTTTTCATTTCCGTTACGTAACGAAACGAAAAACAAAAAACAGCTCAGAACTGGAATGAAAACGGAAACGAAATGACTAATTTTGAGCCAATTTTCGTTTTTCGTTACTGGAAAAGCACATAATGGAGCTAAATGGGAAGAAACGAAAAATTTTTCGTTTTCATTTTCATTTTTTCGTTTTCGTTACGTAACAAAACGAAAATGAAAAAAATTGAAATTAGCTCACGAAAATGGAAACGAGCCGAAACGGACCCCTAGATGAAAACGAAAACAAAACGAACAATTTTTCTGAGTCGTGCCCATCTCTACTGGCAGTGGCTGCAGCACAACTTTGCTCCAGCCCACTCTCAGGTAATCGTTGATTTCTTCACTCCCACTGCAACTGGCAAGTACACCAACAGTTTGGGCAGACTGGCCACTAATTCTGCTTCCTTCATAATATCTTCCATCTGGTATTGTTTTAGCAACAACTGGGATGATGAGAATGTGGAAGAAGTCACAAACATTCTGAGGAAGTTTAAGACAGTTAAATGTTCCTATGGAAGTGAGGGTAGGAAATTTAAGAATACTTGTCAGACAAAAATGTCTTATAAATTTTGACTTGGTATCTTCTTCATGTTGCACTCTGGAGGAATCATTAGGGATGCATTTTATCTTTACTGCCTATCTTTACAATATAGCTAATTCTGAGGATGATTTGTGGCTAGTGAAAGGGGGGGTGCCACCCCAACAGTGTTCCAACTCTGTACATAAGCCTTCTTTCCTGTATGTATATGTCTTGAGTAGGGCAATGCTGTACCCAGCTCCAAAAAAGAAGCCAGTATTTGTCAGGGTTTCCATTGCATTGATTCATTTTCAAGGCTTGAAATAATCTGTGTATACAGTGCTTGATATGTGAATCTGTGGTGATTGGTCACGTCATTTTCAAGTCTCGTTTGATTGTTTTCTTTTTCTTTACTCTTAGATGTGAACTTAGCATAATGTTGCAAGGTGGATAAGCCTGTTTTTGTTTTCTTTCTATTATTCATATGTTCCTCATTCTGACTCTTCTTTGTCTGTCCACATATCCTGAACTGATAATTCCCATGGAAGGAAATACTAAATGATATTCCCTGAGCTATAATTAGTGTGTTGGGAGCTGGCTGTTATACAAATGATTGTACAGTAGAAGATAAGCAATGAACCCACATTTCTTGGCCACTTCACACACCAAAGAAGCATAATAATGTTTAACTTCACCCATGTAATAATCATCTTAGAATTGAAGAACTGGGTCTGTTGTTGTTTTGCCGTTACAGTCATGACTGACTCTTGGTGACCCCATGTCCATAGAGTTTTTCTTGGCAGGAATACTGGAGTGGCTTGCCAGTTCATACTTCAGGCACCTACAGCACCTGGTATTCCCTAGGGGTCTCCCATCCAAGTACTAGCCAGGCCCGACCCTGCTTAGCTTCCGAGATCAGGCGAGATCGGATGTGCTCAGGGCATCTAGGCATCTCTCATTGAGTCTAGCCCCTGCCAAGGAGTCATAGTGGAGAAATGAACTCCCACCCTCTGTCTCCACAGCCAGATGCCTAAGCCATCAAGCTATCCAGCAGTTCAATGATATTTTTTTCATTTTTTTTCCAGATTTTTTTAAAAGTCTCTATTTTGAAACAATTACTTTTTTTCCAAATTGAAGGAGAACAATGAAAATTCTCATGGAAGAAAATTTCTGCAGGGCACTAGTATCCCTTGCTTTTCTTTCAGAAAACAGGGGCAGAATGAAATAAAACAAACCCTGTTAAGGCATGGGACAGATTAACAGCAGCATTAAATGGGATTTTAGATGATCTTAAGTGTGGCATTGATGGGTGTAAAGAGGGGAGATATCTGTTGATTTCTGTCATGGTGTCTTGACTGATGAAAGCTCTGGGAACAGGAAACTAAGGCTGCAATGTGCACTCACAATGTTTTTTAGCCCTTGACGAAAAAAGGTTGACTGCTGTGGGATTTCCTGATCCTGCACAAGAACAGAAACACGAAGGCTTTTGATCTCTTAACAAAAGCAGCCTTTCAAAATAATCATTGCAACAATAATATTAAGGGAGGTTGCGATAATTATTTTCCATTTTGCATAATAATATCTTCAGTGTCGGTCACACCCAAAAGTGCTAGCTTTTAAATGCAGATAGGAAAATAAGAAATCCAAAAATCAAGTTAGAATGAATTGTGCTTTTCCGCTGTGATACGGTTGTGAGCTAGTTAGCGTCATCTTCCTTCCTATCCACCCAGAGTAGCTACGTAGCTAGATGGAGCAGTATATAAATTTAATAAATAAATAATAAATGTGTTTCTATGTGTTCTGGCACTAAAAACATATAGGTGGAGTGCACTAGATTTCACCTTTGTTCTATAGGCAAACCTAGATTAACAGGGCAACTCTATTTACCATCTTCCAAAAACTACATGACCACCACCAACAAAAAGACCTTCTTAGAAGCCTCTTGAATGTTTTCCTACAGAAATTATTTCTAAATATCTTCTAGGAATGTGAATGTTCAGTGAATATTTGACAGTTGGCACCAGCATCTGAGATCCAAAAAAAATTTCAGAAGCATCTGACAGCTGTCAACATGAAGTAGATTTCAATATTTGACAGTAACAGATATACATCACAATCTGAATTTGAAATGGTCTGACAGCTGGTATGTCACCGCAGTGGATATTTGATATTTGACTATGCAAGGGGTCTCACAACAGAATTTAGGAAATTTCATATTAACCCTTCATTTTCACGACTTCAGTACATTGTTTATGAATATATTGACAAAGACTTCAAATCTGAATTGAGAGATTTGAGTTTTGAATTTTGGAACAAAATCTGTGCAAAATTTGGGAGGCTTGATTCTCATCAAAACAAAATCTGAGAATGAGGTCCTTTTTATCCCTGTGGGATAGGAGGCTGCTTACAGGTGCCATGGTGTTTACATTTAACACAAACAGAGACAAACTATGAATGCTTTTTTGTTAACTTATACAGAACGAAACATTTTCTAGTGGAAGACAGGATGGTAAAATTACATGGAGAAAACAGTAACATTCACAAAAATCAAACATGTTGTTACATACAGAAATATTTCCACATACTGCAGACTATGGTTCTGCTCTCACTGAAATAATCTAAATAGATACTGGCCAAAATGAATTAAATTAATTCTTCCAATGAAATATCTATGACATGCAAAACCAAGGCTTACAAAATGAGCTGTGCCTTGAAATCATATTCAGCACCACATAAACTTTCACCAGTCCTTACTTTTAGAACCAGGCCTAAAAGTTTTCAACGATATGTCAGCAAAGCTTGCTAAACAAAGTATGATTAAAACAGAAATTAGTATTATGTCTAGTTAGTCTAATGCATGGTTAAAAAGCTCATTCTGGTACATCCAAAAGAATCTCCTCCTAAATGTCACAGTTTCATCAGGAAGATAAGTTGAGAGAAGGATGGGTCAGGGAGAGGGGAAATCCTTTTCCCTTAGGAAGTGGAATGGATCAGGAACCAAGATCAGCTGACTGAAGAAGCTACTTGGATGAGCAGTGAAACATTTTGCTTCCATGAGAAAAGAAGTCCAGTTGCCATGACTCAACTCCTGGAAGACCTCACTTGGATGATTGAGAATCTCCACATACATCAGGAACCAAGGCGGAGGGGAAGGGCGGAGGGGAAAAAGTTCTCTTAAGGTGCAGAGAATTTTTTTAATTTGTTGTACATTGCCCGAAGTCCTTCTAAATGAGAAAAGTGGGTTAAAATTGCCTAAATAAAATTGAATAAAATAATTGCAAGATGGTTTGTTGAACATAGTGTGTTCAGAACCCCTGTAGATAATTCTCTCTTGTTCTCTATTGTTTTCAGGTGCTGATATAACCTTAGGTACTATACTTCTGTACAAGGCTGATCCTACACCTATGGTGCAACAAATTTCCAGGGGACTATGTGTTATGCACCAATGTCCATACTGACCCATTGTTTCTGTTTCAATGAAGCTTTGTAAGCATCTCAGTGTCTTCAGGATAGGACCTAAGTAACAGTGATTTTTTAAAGCAGCTTATCTTTTTTACAGCTATATTTTATTTAATAGCCGAAGTACATGCATAGTACCACATTCCTTCTGATTCTACAAGGCGTTCAGCCTGGATGAAGCCTGATTTTTCCAGGCTCACCCTGCAGCATTCTATATTCCTTGCCTGTTTCCAACAATTGTCTGCTGACACAAATCTAATCCTTGCCACAAAAAAGTTATTTGCACCCAAACAGGAGCCCATCCCTGCAGTTGTTTCTGAGGTAATGATTGTGATGGTCTCCCTCATGAAAAGAAACATTAAATACCTCCAACATATCATGAAGAACATGAAAACAAAATGTTCCTCTTTCTTACTGGTGCACTGTTTTACCCAAACAGCTGTCTGAAAACATAAATAGAGAATTATCACTCTATTGATAATTAGAGTGATAATTAGACCAGTGACCACAATTTCTCTTATCCAGTGCCTGAAAATATTAAATTAAAAAAGCAGAAATCTGTGTTTCCTAGGTTTGTTGCCAGAATAGGCCATTAGGGAAAGAGAGGCTGTGATATATATGTATATTTATAATGTTTCTATCTCCCCCTTTTTCCAAACTAAGGGGACCAATTCCCCTTGACACTGTGTTCGTACTGCAAATCCTCATACAGTATCAGCTTTCCTTTCCTTAATGTGTAGTAAAAAGCTTGTGTTGTGTCATGACCACACTGTGCAGTTTCTTGATCTTTTTTGTATCCTTGTTTCATATTATTGATATCAGCTAATAGGTGGATTATTTTTCCTTGTGTTGGAAAGTTGTTTCATAGTATGAAATTGCCCATAGTATGAAACGATTTACTATGAAACAATTTTCCAACACATGGAAAACTAAACATGGGTCTAAATCCAGTTACACAGTGTGAGTTGCAGTGGCTCCATATTGGTTGCTAATGATTCCCCAACTGGATTACTAGATATGTGCCAAATAATGGGGCTGGCACATTCCTTAAAATTCAAAGACACATTAAATGCCAGAGAAATGCTATTTCAAGTTACAGTACATCACTTGCTTTCCATGGACCTTAGCAGTGCAAAAGGACTTTGGCTACTGTGGTGAAACCTCTATGACATTCTAATAACAGAATGCCATGGGGGAGGGGCAACTTCTAGGTTGTGTTTAGCTCAGGTCTAAAAGGAAACCATAAAGTTTGAAGATAAGGAGACATTTCAGAAATGAAGTGAAAGATCCTCTTTCCCTAAGAGGAATCATTTCAGCTGAAAAATGTCATATCAGAAGTATGCTTTAGAAGCAGAGTGTTCCTTTATCGTGAATACTCCATCCTCTCAGCTATTTCAAAGCTGAGGCAGAGTGAATTTTCTATACTTCCCCAAGAAACTCTTGGCTAAAGCATGAAGTGTATATTAAATTTATTTTTAACAATGGGAAAATGCCATCTCTGCTGGCTTGCAATGGAGCCTTCTCACATTTAAATAAAGTGCTGATTTCTAAAATATGTGGTATGCTTTTTGTCATTTTTCTTCTGCTGATACAACTGGGCTTTCTCATTTTTAGCATTGTTCAGTTTTTAAAATGTCATGGTAATCAATATTCATTTTCTTGAGGTGTTACTTCTCCCCTTAAAGGAAAATTTCATTTATTTGAGAAACATTGAAACCAATATGAAATAAAGAAATCCAAAGCTGCACAAAAGACCAGTGTCTACCAAACATAACAAGGATAGCAAATCATTGGCATTCCAGATGTTTTGGACTGCAGTTTCTACAGTACTTCACCATGGGAAACCCTGACCTCTGATCGCACTGTCTGGAGGCAAAAGATACAGCATAGTCTACATAAATTCAAAGAGGCATTTGTCCAACAGGCATAGGAAAAGAGGCAGGCACAGAAATAACAAACCCAAGGACTGGGCATGAAACAGAATATATCTGCCCCCAGTGCGGTAGAGACTGCCATTCCGGATTGGTCTATTTAGTCACACTAGGTGTTGTTTTAGGATCTCTACTCCAGGCATGAGACTGAAGGATGCCAATGATGATGATCATCATGGCAATATCAGCTGGATTCTGGAAGCTGTAATATAACTAATCCAAAGTGCCAAAGGTTCACCATCCCATGGTACAGCATCTGGACGCCATACCTTTTCCACTTACTTGCATAGGGTGAGTAGTTTCAAATGCTAATAATAATGGTGTGCCGTCAAATGAATTCTAACTAAAGGAGATCCTTGCAGGGCTTTCTAGGTACAGAATGCTCAGAAGTGGTTTTTGCCATTCCCTCCTTCTGAGGCTGGCTCTTCTCTTAGGAGTCACAGTGGAGAATTGAACACCCAACCTCTGGCTTCACAGAGAGATACCAAACTCACTGAGATATCCAGCTAGCTTAGTTTTAAATGGTTCAGTAGTTAACAGAGATGGGCATGAATTGAGTCATGTCACTTCAGATTAAGTATTTGAGACAGCACCATGGGAGCTGCCCTTTGCTTCCCCTCACCCCCAGGGGGAGCTGGCCCACTTATCCTTTGTTGTGGGTTGCCCAGGTTCTCCACTGGTGCTGCAGTCCAAGTAGGAGCTCTGGCTGCCCTTCCCCACCTCTTCCATGGGTAATCCACCTCAGACCTCCTCATCAGAGTTGTTGGCTGCTGGAGGACATGGGAAGGGGCAGCCTGGGCTCCTGTCTGAACTGGAGTGCCACTGGAGGAGGAGGAGCCAGGTAGCTCATGACAGAGGGTGAGTGCACCAGCTGGCTCAGGGGGTGGGGGTAGGCAAAGCAGAGCACCTGTGATGCCTTGCTAATAGTCTCGTATGAAGTGGCACAACTCAATTCATGCCCATCTCTAGTGGCTAAAAATAATCACTGCTAGACATGGGCACGGAATGACTAAATTACCGTTTCGGTTACCGTTCTTCATTTCCGTTACATAACGGAACAAAGAACGATAATTTGGACGGGTCAGGCTCGAACCGAACAGTACCAACAAAAATTTGTTCTGTGCTGTTCATTTCCGTTAGTGGTGGTGTGCGATAAAATGGACTGGAGCTGTGGGAAAAAACGGCGCAGGAAACCGCAGCTTTTTTTGGCAGAGCCCCAAGCACCGATCAGCTGTAGTGTGGGGGGCTTGGGGATTGGCAAAAAATAGTTTTAAAAGCCCCTGCTTTCCTGGCGCCGATTGGGCACATTGGGGAAGGGAAACTCCCCAGCATATTTTTAAACCTCCTTTGCTTTTTAAAGAACAAGAAGATAATTTTCTCCGCCTCCCACTGCCACCTCCAGAACTCTGGGTCAAGCATGCCTAAATAAATCAAGCAATTTATTCCTAGCCAAGGTTTGGGTGCTTGCTTTCTTACATTCTCCTCCCCCCCCTTTGCTGTGTCATCATAAAAAAGGAAAATATTAACGAGCGAGCTCAGCGAAGTACACCCCCTTGGCCTCACCTTTCCTCCGGATCTCCCGGGCTTGCCTCCTCCGCCCTCATGGTCATGCCCTCCGTGCTATGTGTGTGTGTATGTGCATGCCGCGCATGTGTATGGAGAAGAGGGGGAAGCTGGTGGGGATTCTGGGAACAATGCTGTGCTCCTTAAAGGGGCGGGTTGTCTTTCCGCATCCGTTTGACAATGAGGATGAGGGACCATGAGGCAGGGAGGCAGCAACCCCAGGAGGAGATCCCGAATCAAGGTGGGGGTAAAAGAGGGTGTATTTCGCTGAGCTCGCTATGTTGCTATTTTGCTTTTTTGTGACAGTATGGTAAAGGGTGGGGGAGGGGGAGAATTTAAGAAAGTGAGCACCTCTTCCGGAGTTTGGGAGGTGGGGGCAGTGGCAGAAGACGGCGAGAATTATTCTTGTTCTTTTAAAAACAAAGGAGATTTAAAAATAAGCCAGGGCACTTCCGCCCCAATGCAGCCGGAAAGCAGAGCTTTTAAATTTTTTTATTATTATTTATTTTTGCTGAATCCCAAGCCCGCACTACAGCTTGGGGCTGTTCCAAAAAAAAATGCTGCAGTTTCCGTGCTTGCTTTTTCGACAATCAAACCAAAACGACAAACGGAACGAAGTTTTTCTAGAAAAATCAATTTCAACGGAACTGAACCGAAATGAAAAGGGCCCAAACCAAAACGGAAACAGAACGCCATTTTTGCGTTTTGTGCCCATCTCTAATCACTGCCATGAAGAACTACTTTCCATGACATCCTACTTGGTTGATGTAATGATATAATAGGAGTAGCTTCACAAGACTGAACTCAAATACAGCAGATGTGCTGGAAAATGTAAAAGCAAAGTGTTCTGCTTATATACCGCCTCATACCACTTCAAGTAGTCTCTGGGTGGTTTACAGTTTTTAATTACAGTATACAGGCTACACATCCCCCCCCCAGCAGCAATCTGGGTACTCATTTTACTGAAGGCTGAGTTCAACCATGAACTGGCTACCTGGGATTGAACCCCAGGTTGTGAGCAAAGTTTTAGCTGCAGTACAGGCATTTACTGTATATAAGTCTAGTTTTTCAGCCCTAATTTTGGGCTGAAAAAAGGGGCCCTCAACTTATATTTCGGTCAATACTTTTAGCCACTGAGACACGTGCTTGGGTTGGTGGCTAAAAGTCATTTTGAACATCATGTGCCGCTTCTCCTGACCCCCCCCCCTCTGCATCACAGGGGAGTAGCTAAAAGTCATTTTAAACATCACACACCTCTCCCCAGCTCACAAAGGAGGAGCTGCCATGCCTTGTGGCATTTCCCATCCTAGACTTATACTTGAGTCAATAAATTTCCCCAGTTTTGAGGGTTTACATTAGGGGCCTCGACTTGTACTCGGGTCGACTTATACTCAAGTATATAAGGGTAAACACTGCACCAAGAGATTTAAAGAGTCCTATGAGATTTATAGACCTCCAGTGAAAAATCAGAAACTTGTGTCCTCACAATTGTCACAAATAAACCCAGAGTGACCTAGATGGTTTTGCATTTTGTATAACTCCTTTTTTTGCCAATATCCATTTTATTTGCTTGCCCCATGCAAAACAGATAAAAGTGAATGTCCAAAAAGCATCTACTTTTCTTCTTTTTATTGGACTGGCATTTGCAAGCAGATAAAAACGAGTATATAATTGTGCGTCTAATGAATAATAAAAACTTATCCAATAAACTAATACGATGATATAAGAATATGAAAACCTGCTTGACTAAATAAAAAAATCAGCATCTCTTCCAATGAAATTAATATGGTGCCTAAAGGTCTAATAATAAAATGGTAATTCAAAATGTTATAGAATACTAAAGAATAAGCTTCAAAAAGGATTGCACAACTTCTCTAAATTATAAAAATTTTAACTATCAATTAAGTTGCATTTATGAAAAAGATTTTAACAAGCTTGTAAAAATATAAAAAATACTGTATATGTAAAAAGTTATACTAAAGCATAAGCAATGAACAGATCACATCAGCACAACTGAAACGTCGTAACTCCCCACCCAACAGCAGAGTTTTCTCCACTTTAACTGTGTTCTCCTGGCACTCTTTGCTTCTTGCTCTCGCTATTTTCCCTGGCAAGTATTTCTACTTTTACTTTTATTTCTCCTCCTTCTAATGTCAACATTCTGGTTCTCAAAACTTTAGGGACTAGAATCTCTAATGAGGTTAGAAGATACAGTGGTACCTTGTTATAAAGGAATTAATTAATCCCAAATGAAATTCTGTTAAGCAAATTTTCCTTTATACAAATTTTCCATATGAATGCATTGAAAATGGAGTAATCCCTAATTGCAACCCTTTTTATATCATACAGATTCGCCCCATAGGTGATTCTGTTAAGCAAATTTCCCCTATCTCTGGTATTATTTATGATGTACAGATTTTATGTTATACAAACCGTTTGTTCTACGAGGGTCCACTGTATATGGAATTTTCTATTGTACCTCTAGAAGCCTGTAGATGAAGAGGCCTGCAAATTTGTCTTTGGGTAGCCACCATTATTACAGTTCTGTTTTGGCTATTGATTCTACAGATCTTGTGGGACCCCCCTCCCCAAGAATCTATACTTTTAAGCTTTTCAATTAACAACACTCCAAGTTCTAATTCATTGCTAAAATTGTGAAATTACCAGGAGGGTGGTCTACAGCATTCACATATCAAAGATGCTGTACTATTTGGGGACTTGATTGTCTGACTCTGCAGAGATGACTTTTTATTTTTGTTAACATAGCCAACTATTTTATATTGTACTTCTAAGGATACGTCCATTCTCAGAGTGTTTTTTCTATACTACCCCCATCCCCACCCCATTTCTCCAAGATTCCACACAATCAAAATTCTAAACCCTTTTGTTGGGTTTATGTCCCACTAGCTTGAAACTAGTGGGACTTAAATGAGTGACAACTGATAAAAATCCCATACCGTTTATTGGATGTGTGGTGTTGGGAGCCTTTCTCTGTGGGGTATGCTTCCGGGGGGGGGGGGTTACAGTTGAAGGTACACCATCCTGACTCTGCCATGTTGCATCCCTAGGGGGAAGTGACCTTCTATTTCCTCTTCACTTTTGCTTTGTGGCAGGACAAAGGCTAAAGGGAATTTGCTCCCTATTAGAGGCGATGTATTCATTAGTAATCCAATGTGTATTCATCAACATTAAATAGCTCAATAAAAGGGGGCTGCGGAGGCAGACACGTCAGACTTTCTTTGTTCTGTGTCTGAATCTCAGTTGGCTCTGAGAAGCAGCATCTCTGTTAGAGATGGGCACGAAACAAACAATTTTTCGTTTCCGTTTTCATTTTTTTGTTTCATTACGTAACGAAATGACAAATGCATTTTGTCTCTAAAATGAAACGAAACGAACAGAAACACCAGAAATGTTGTAGTGTGTTTTGTTTCCATTACTGCAATATGAGTCAATTGGTTAAAATCCTAAAAACCAAAAAAACCAAAAATTGAAATAAATGGTAACGAAATGGTAACGAAACGAATGAAAATGAAAATGATTTTTTGCAAAAATTCGCAAAAAACGGAAATGAACCGAAATGGACCCTCCAAACGACAAACAACAAATGAAATGCCATTTTTTTATTCGTGCCCATCTCTAATCTCTCTCTGTTTGTGTGCTTTCTTTGCTCTCCTAAAATTAGTTTGCTTGGCACTTTCCCAGTAAACTCCCACAGTGTGGTACTGTATGTATGGTTAAGATGGAGCATTGTCTTGGAATTCTCACACTTAAGACATTTAAATTCAATCCATGCATTGCATATCTGGTTCTCTACCAAGTCCTTTCTCCATCATTCTTTTCTCAAAATGTAGGATGAAATGCCTGCTAGGGAAGAGGTTCCTGTTCAATGGTAGGTTCTCCATGCAAGCAAGAACCCCAGTTATCCAAGGTTCAGATGGATGCAAGCAGGGACATTTTCCTTGTAGACTCATTTCTCTCCACATGGAGAACTTGGCAATGAAGAAGGAAGGGGTTAGAGTAGCAAAGAACTGTGCATCATTAAGGGAAGTTTTTTAAACCATCCCCTAGTATGGCTTTGAATTATTTCATAACACTGAGTGCACTTTTTAAAAATAATGGATGCTATTTTTGCTGCTGTTTTGCATTGAGAAATGCCAGTCACATGAACCTTCAGTTATGGTCCAAAGTGGTACAATAAATTTATTTATAACTGAGATTTATACTTCACGATTCAAGCGCACACTCAAGAAGGCTTACATTAAATGTTTAACAGTGCCATTTAATAAAAACATGTTATACCCAGAAAAAAATTATAAAAATAGTTTAAAATATCAAACAGAGATCAAAATCAAAGTTTCCTTCCAAGCATCTATTTATTTTATTTATTTATTTATTTTTGAATATTTTTACCCCATCTTTCTCCTTGGAAAAGGACCCAAGGTGGCTTACAATAATGGGGGGATAAATATAAAGCCCACAACATTTAAGAATTATTCAAGTTTAAGAACAGGGAATTAGAAGAGGCATCTTGCAATAATTATAAGGCATCGTTAAAGATTAAAAGACCATGTGGTGAGTTAAAAGGGGGGGGCATCCATGGAAACTAACATAGAAAACACAGGTGTTCTTATGAAATCAGTCAATGCTATCATGCATGGTAATCAATTTAAAAGTCAGGTAACAGTCCATCAGAGATCTGAGCCCAAGACAAATGTTCTGTGGCTTCAGGAATTCTACTCAGAGGGCTTTTGCAACCTTGAAGAGCAGGTTTTAAGGGTACAGACAGATCATGTTTCCTGAGTTTCAAAGAAACAATGCCACTGAGCACCCTCTCCCATTTTATTTCATAGCTTAACTGCTACTAGGACCTACCACTTCAGTGTATCCATCTTTTCATACATACATTATTGCCCCCATATCCGCTGATTCCCCATCCACGGATTCAGTTATCTGTGCTTAGCGAACAGTGGGCAGTGGAGTTGATGGGGTGTCAGCAGTGAAAGCTGTGCTGCACTGCTTGGGCAGCAGACCGGGAGGCACTTTTGCCTCCAGCACCCTGCCATTCCATTGACCAGGTGTTAGGAGAGAGAGTACCTTTGTGCCATACATACTAGGCAGCAAGAGAGCACACTTTCATGCTGCCCAGTCTGCCTGAAGGTGCAGCAGTGCAGCAGATCAGGTGGCATCTAGGTGTGCTCTCCTGCTGCTGGATCCAATGACCTGTCCAGTGGGAGTGGATTAGCCAGCAGGTTGGCAAGGTGATGGGGGGAAGCTGTGCCACATGGCTTTCCCCTGCTGGCACTAACCTACTTCTGCTGGGCAGGTCGGAAGACCTGGCGGCAGGAGAGTGTGGCTTCACTCCACCCAATCTGCTGCGCTGCTGCAACTTCAGGTGGACCAGGTGGCATGAAAGCACTCTTTCCCACCACACAGTCCACTAGCCTGCCCAGCAGGAGTGGGTTAGTGCCAGTGGGGGGATTTTTATTTTGGAATCCAACAAACCCCAGGTTGTGATGGTGTACAGTGCACAATACACTTGATTGTTCTAAGATGGCTCCTCCTCAAGTAAACATAAGAGGTTAGAAATAATTATATAATAATGGAAGAAAAAATATCATTTAGTAACTGTAATGTAGAATGTATTCTAATGCTGCACACATAGAGTAGTGTTGGCTTAGGGTTTTCAGGGAAGAAAAAGAAAAAAAAATTTATTGAACATCAAATGAAACCATTTTAATGTAAACCTTTTAAGCCATTCAGGTGTTGGGCATTTCCAGTGTCAAGCAATACATCTTGAAAAACAGTACCTTGAATATGATTCACATAAATGTTGACTTGCCATTTTATAGCTGATTCCATTCTTTGGGTCTATCAAACAGATTGAATAAACTGATCCACTTGAGTTTCTCAATCAGATTTAGATTCATATCCATTTTGAAGAAAAAATAAAGCAAGGTTCTTTTTCAATGGCACAAGTGGAACAGAGCAAAGGCAAAACTTTAGCTTCCCTTTGCATGTAATGGTCTAGATTCTTTGTTTCTTTCTATTAGAGTAACACCAATTGATTAAACTGCTGTATGGTAAGTCTATTCAAGCTGAGTCTTGCAGCAAAATATAGGCCTATCTGTCTGTCTCCAACCAGACCACGTGCTTTTCTTGCCGATCAAGCTATGATACAGGAAGTACATTTGGGCCTTAGTCTCACCACCATTTTCTGTGCATTTTTGCTGTGGAGAACTGTGCAGTAAAAGATCATGTCCTAACCACAAAGGGAAGTAATTTGGTGCCCCAACCAACCACGCCTCAGAAGCACACTTTCACCCAAGTATATTAAACCACCGCTAGGGGTTGGTTTAAAAAATTTCCCTTAATGATGCACAGTTCTTTGCTACTCTAACGAGGTCCAACCCCAGAAAATATGCAGTAATTAGCTTCGTACCCCATTTCCTGCCACTTCCTGTGGGTCCGGGTCATTATATGCAACCGAGACTTAGGGCGCTTTTACACAACCCCTAAGATCCGCTGGCAACTTAAATTTGGACCAGTGATCTTGGGGGTTTGCTCCTCTTGCTGTGTTCCCACCCCTCTTCATGCCATTGCTCCTGTCTGCATGAGGGAAGGGAGAAAAAAAGGGAAAAAAGAATGCAGGCTCACCTCCGCTCTGCCGTGGGGAGCAGCCCCAGAAGCATTCCAGTCTCTTAAAGGGGTGGGGGGCAAAAAAAAAAAAAACAAACAGAAGGCGAGGACAGCCCGGCACTCACTGCTTTACAATCTGCATCAGAATTTTTTTTACCTCCGGAGACCAGGTACTTTTAAAATGTGCTGGGGCGTACTTAGGTGGGTGTGATCGTACTTAATTTTTTTTAAAGTGCGCAGCTGGTGGGAAAACAATTTTAAGCTCCAGATCTGGGAGCCCTTTGCTCGGATTTTAGGGGTCATGTAAAAGCGCCCTTAGAAAATCAACCCGGGAAAAAGGGAAAAGATGAGCAGTAAGCAAGTAGAGATGGGCACAGAACAGTAAAATGCTATTCTGTCAACAGGACACTAACTGCACTTCAAACACCATGTGACGACCCGAAAAAAAACTATGCATCAAATTCAGATGTGCAGAAAACTTTAGTGAGACCGTGGCCTTGGTCAGAAGAAAAAGTACAGTATATGGGAAGACCAACTGCAGTGAGAAAAGCTGTAGTCAAGCTGTAGTGACAAACATGTTTTTATATTGTAATTCTGATGTATCTTTTTGTTACAACCAGCTATTACCAGCCTACTGTCTACATTATAGAGATAAATCCATGTTGAAACATACCAATCTCCCACTGTCACTTCAAGTTTGATTTAAGGTGATCCAGCTAATTAACCAGTAGATCTGCTTAACTGGATAAACGGAGAAGCCATTGCACTGATGTTATTAGTATACAAGCTTCAACCACATGGCAGGCATTACAAATAGCTCCCCACTGTGAAGAACTGAACTTTTGTGACAAAGGGATGGCTGCAGAGCAGTGGTATTGACTAAAGTAAATCAACTAAAAGTGTCTGTATTGATATGAGGTTAATGGGAATCAGATAGAGGGACAGAGAGTTAGAATATAGTATAGTCATGCGCTGTCAAGGAGTCCTTGGGCCCAAATTAAAACCAGTCATTCCATTAAACATTAATTATCACCCACGTTTTAATCTATCTTTTTATAAGCCTGGTTCTTTAGCAACACATTTCATTTTGCCAGGTAGCTACATTGCCAGTCATCATCCCAGTTCAAGTGTCATACTTAGGTTCAGTATGATAATGTCACTGATGTCCAAGGGATGAAACATGCAACTCTGACACAAATCTTGAAAGAGGCTATTGTTCTATTGCACCCCTTTATATTTTATTTTTAAAAACTTATACTGTAAACAGCTTCAAGTATATATAAGCTATCTATACTATGATAATATATACATAGTATATATGCTTATATTATAAGGGCATATATAGCTATAGTATAGACAGCTTATACACACAAAGCTGTACACAGTATGTTTTTTTAAAAAGGGGGAAGAATGATAATAAATATATTTCAATCAAAACAATCAAAAATTAGGAATTAAAAACAGTAGTAATCCACAAACTGGACAGTACGCCCGAAAAAAGTTCAGGGTAGACGAGGATGAAGGTGAAGCTATTGTTTAAAAATGTGTCTGAATTGCAGATCAAAGATACAAAGAGAAACATATTTCAAAATGTGGCACGACTACAGGAAAAGCTGGTTCCAGTATAGTAATAAATGGCAGCTGTCAGGTCTTGGTCAGTGTATTCCACACTAGCTGCAGCTCCCTAAACAAGCACACAGGTAGACCCACAGAGTCTACATTGTGCCACTCTTTATCCTTTATTCATATCTGAGAACTGCACAATTTAAAATTACACACATTTGTGAAATACAGATAAACTTCAAACAAATAAAAATGTTAAAATGATGAGACTATTTTTAACAAGAAGTGTGTATTATTATCCAACTGTGTGTAGTATTATCTTGGCCATTTACTATGTCTTATTTAGCGCACATGGTGCATGCACATCAAAGCTGTGTTATTGAACTTCTTCACATTCACAGAAAGTATGTCCTAATTCCAAGTAGGCTCATTTTACTTGATTATTCCTTGAGCTTCCTACTTCACTAAGTAGGAAATCTAAGACAGTTACTTCACGTCCTTCCTCGTTCCGGGAGGAAGTTCGTTGCATGTTGACATCAGTCATGGTCATGTGGTCTTCTCCCGCTTCTGTCCCTGTTCCTGTGGACCCATGGGCGTGATTGATGATACTGGGATGACTGTATCCGTACGTCCTCATTCTATGATAAGATGTGAAGTTCTATGCCTTTGTTCTCTTTTTCTTCGGTCTGACCTTCCGTTTTTCGATGTTTAGATTCTCTGAAGCCTTGCCTTCAATGTGTTACGGAGCAAACTTTGAGGCATTTGTCTTTTAAAATCTCAGCACTGCATTGCTAACTCCATAGGGAATTTACTGGCGAATGTCACTTCGCACTCCTGCCACTAGATGGCAATGAGCTACAATCGGCACTCGTTTCACAACGAGGCTTACTACATGGGCTCTTATCTCGGAATGAGAAGCGAAACAAGCACATTCCTGAGGCCAGGGAGGGGAATCGCTCATCCATCTTAAATCCCAGTTCAGGGGGTGTGGTCGGGACAAACTCCTGTCATCACGCAATGGACGTGCAGTAAGATTACTTCGTACCAGTCCCAAGCCAGACCGCGAACAGCGATGAGATGGATGTGAAGTATCAGCCAAAGTCTACTTAAGTTTATTTCCAGGTGATCCAGCCAGAATCTTTTTGCATCAGCCAAAGTCTACTTAAGTTTATTTCCAGGTGATCCAGCCAGAATCTTTTTGCCACCTAGAATGACCTGGACTTAGAATGCCAGAAACATTTACCTGTTATTTCAGAGGGAGTCAACATGTACTGAGAGATAAATTGGGATCAACTAATTCACCATATCTCTGCCTTTGTTGCCAGCTCTCTCACTATCAAAGCAACTAAGACTTCCCAAAACAACCTTGAATCACTGAAATGGATCACGATAATATTCTCCAAGAAGGTAAATTAATATCCAGTAAAGCCTTTCTGAGAGGGCAGGATAGCTTTGGTGAATGTTACAAGTCTCAATGACCAACATCCTAATCTTCTCAAACCCCCATTGGCAACATGATGGGTATAATAACAATATCTCCAATCTATCATATTGTCCCAGTGGTCCTGTGCAAAGATTCACAAAGAAACCACCCCAGATTCCACCGTTCAATCTGGGGTGGTTTCTTGGTGAACAGAATGACATTCTGTTGGACTACAATATCATGTCCTGAATATCTATGGAATGCTGGTGCTGAACTGAAAACCCAAATGGGCAAACCTGAATCAATTCTAGTCAGTTTATCCACCCAGATCCAAGTGATACATGTGAGATTGGCCTCCAGTGAAACCAAGGCACATCTGAAAGGCCTCTTATGAACCAACCTGGCATTTAACAGGACAGAGTACCACTAAGTGACAGGTTACAATCAATTTCAAGAGACCTGAAGTGAGACAGAGGCCAATTCTTTTATTTTTATATAAGAAGTTACTTATCTTAGATGTATCTGATTTGCTTTTTTTCAGCCAGGCTGGGCAGGAGTTGTTAGGACACAATGTACAGATTATTAGGATTAACTTTGTTTATATAGGCAGACAAGGAAAAAATGAATCAAAGGGTGGGGTGGGGGGAATCCACGGCAAACTGGCTGTCCTGAAAATTGCCTTGCACTCATTTTCAATTAGATGCCTGGGCTGTTGCTCATTCCATTTAATAGACCTTCTGCCAAGAATGAAACTCTCCAAATTAATATAGATGAAGGGAATAATATTACAGCAGATCATAAAAAGTAGAAATAATTTTAAATAGTAATTCATCATTTACAATGAACATTTCCAAAATGACTACCAAATTATCTGATGGATTAAAGCAGTTTGAACAGACGAAACCTCAGGACTCCATGTGGAAGGGTATTATGCTTCCTAATGTATGCTAGGACTCGTATTCATAAATGGGAACATGCCCACAAGGCAATGGTATTATTAAGCTCCAAGTATGAGGAGGGCTCTTGGTGTAGTGTCATTCCGGGGATGTGTAGGTAACATAAATGGTATGGTTGTTTGTTGTCCTAGTCCCAGGGCCACAGACTTTTTAAATAAAGCCTATGACTCTGGAACTAGGACATACAATAAATCTGATCAGTCCTTTGAGAAAGCTGGTGCTGCAACAGCTTTAAATTTCAAATGCCCCCCCCCGCGGGGCACCCCCTTTGGAGTTGACTAACCCCAAACCTCTCCAAATTGGTGGGCTTAAAGGGAAGAGCTTGAAGAAGCTCCGCTGTAATTTCCACACTGCTAGCTGCCTGGGATCACTATTTTCAAGAACATAACATTTCAATAAGAAATGTTTTTTTCTGGGGCACCAACTTTGAAGTTGAATAACTCATCCCCCTGAACACCAAATCTTTCCAAATTTCGAGGGATTAAGGGGAGAGTCCAAGGAAGGTACACACCAAGTTAGGTGCCTCTAGGACCCAGGGGAGCTCTTTTACAGTGAAATGAATCAGTTTGCTTTAAATGGAGAAAACAACATTTCATTTAGTTACTAACGAAATGCTGCTTCCCCATTTCATTTTGTTAGCTAATGAAATCATGAACCAGCATTTCGTTTTTCATTTGGTGCCCATCTCTATAAAAGATTAATGGACATGCCTGACCATGGTCTCCCTAAACGTTGTATGATGGAGCAGTGGAAAAGTGCTGGATGGGCCACTCTGGTCCAAAACCTTTTGAAATCCAACTCCCTCTCCACTGGCATTTATGTATTTCCAGGAGTCAAAAGTATGCTGAGGGAGTAGGTATATAAACAGGACCTTGCCATAAATAATTTCTCAGTCTTCTCTCACTGGTTACCACCTGTGGAAAAACAATCATTCAAGGGCACAATATTTACTTCCACTCACTATTCCCTTTTTGAGAACAGCTTTTACAGAATTCTGCTTCCAAACGATGCCAACTGCTGTCCTGGATGGAAGGTAAACATATGTACCCAGGCATCTAAGGGTATTTGTACACAACCCCTAAACTCTGCCGCAAATGGCTCCCAGCTCCGGAGCTTAAAATTGTTTCCTCACCAGCTCCGGAGTTTACAGAAAATTAAGTGCGGCCACGCCCACCTAAGCGCATCCCAGCACACTTTTCAGGTACCTGCTTTTGGAGGGTGATAAATCCCAGATCCAGATGTAAAGTAGTGAGTGCCCAGCTCTCCTCGCTTCTGTTTGTTGTTGGTTTTTTGCCTCCCGCCCCTTTAAGAGAAGGAATCAGGACGACGACGGGGCGGGGAGGCTTGGACTGGCAAACGGAGGTGAGCCTGCACTCTTTTGTCCCCTTTTTTCTCCCTCCCCTCATGCAGACAGGATCAAGGAAGTGCGGAGGGGTGGGGACGCAGGAAGAGCAACGAACCCCCAAGATCTCTGGTCCGAATTTAAGTGGCCAGCGGATCTTAGGGGTCGTGTGAAAAGGCCCTAAGAGTTTGTATCTGTGGTGCAGAGGAGATAGAGGACGTTGCTCATTATCTATTAAATAGCCAGCTTTATCATAACCCAAGGGCCAGTCTTCTAGGAAACATCCTGGCCCCTCTGCAGGTGGAGAGTTCCCTGGGTAAAGTGGGCACGATGCTTCTAGACCATGACCCACACATCACCCATAGAGTTGGTAGGTTTGCCAAAGCTGCCAGGAAAATCCATGCCAACTTTCTGAGAACAATCACGGTGAGCTGTATAGGGAACGCCCTGATATGAGGTGGCATCACTGCTCTCTTCTACCCCTTCCTCCCTGGCGAGAGAGGTCAACTCCAGAGATCCTCACCAATGTGGCTTCATTTATTCTATTTTATTCTATGCCATGATTGTTTTATCTATTTCCTCTTCTCTGCAATCTTTGATTGTGATGGCTTACAGCAAAGACAATAAAATTTTATATTTTTAAAAAATAGATTTTATTGTGGTGTTTTTAATTTTAAAGCCACATAGCCACTTTATGAGTCATTATTCTGCATTTTAATTAAACCAAGATAATTCTGATTGAGCTAGAAGGTGTTGAAACTGTGGCAATCAGCTCAAAGCCCCTGGGCCTATGGGTCCGGAATTTGTCAAGACATAATTCCCTATTAAGGAGCTAACATGCCTACATGCTTCATCAACGGTTATAGCCATTTGTTGAAGGCTAATTGTAGCTAATGGGAGGCACAATGAGATCTGCTTTTGAAGCATAATTTGGCTTCCGATCAAAGTTAAATCAAGCAGCTTCTGAATTGGCCCAAGATGAATTTGGTTATTTTCTGAATTGCCAAATTAAAGTTTGAACTGATTCTCATAGTTCCCAACACATCCCAAGAGCAAAATCCTGTGGCTGTTTAGTGGAGCCCTGTGCAGTCTCCGTATTTCTATTGTACAAGCTGGAGCTTGTTCTGTCGAAACTAAGATGGTTTACATCTCACTGTGAAATTTCAGAAAATTGCCACTCATACAAAAGACTGCTGCAGACAAAAGAGTTCCTCCTATTTGATTATTGACCACGGAAGCAATGGAAAAGTGTTAGATCTAACATTGCCTTCCCTTTCTTCATCTTGTTTGTCCGTTTAATCTTTTTTTCTGCATGGGCTGTAGGAGTTATCAAAGGGCTAATTAATCAATGTATCAAAAGTCAGGATAATTACTCTTCCCCACTGGAGAGTCAAACCCAATTAAAAGCATTGAGTCGGAGAATGTATGCCGAGTTTCTCATACAAAATAGGTTAAACACACTGGTTTATTGTTTACCTCTGGCATTTATTCCAAACCTCTTCATTATTAGTATCTATAACTACTAAGCTAATGGTGCCCTGAGGAGCAGTTGGCTGTTTAGTCATCCTGAAGTACAGCCCAAAGTGCACATTCCTAGATTGCTGAGTAAAATCCCTTTTCTTCCTTCCCCTTATCTTTACACTTGTCACCATTTTTTCCTATCCTAACATCTTTCCCCATGATGCTCACTGGTCAAAATTGAGCAGTCATGCTTATTGCGGCAATACAGCAAAATAGCTCCATCAGTTCCTACTATCAGACTGTGTGATGCGATCCTTAAAATGGAAAGGATTGCTTAGAATGAAATTTTATTCTATTTATTTATTTAAGGTATTTTTTACCCCACCTTTCTCCTCAAAAAGGACCCAAGATGGCTTAACATCATTAAAAAAAAACACTATTAATCCTAATAATGGTGAATAAACAAATACAAATACAACCAGCACACTGCACACACACAACTGGAGGTAAAAGATGCGGGTGGGGGGGGGACAACTTTCACTTTGAAGCCTGTATAAATTATCTCACCCTTATATTGTTTGAACAATAAAATGTAAATCAACATATAGGACACTTATATGTGATTCCTATTGCAAATGTGACCGGATCCTGAATGTGTTTGAATGGTTGAATCTCATTCAGCTTTTTAAATGAGACATAACCGTTGTCTCTGTCTGGAAGCCATTTCCAAGTGCAACCTCACTGGGCTTTTGTAAAGGCAATAAAGAGAAATTTCTTGGTTGTATGATTGTTTCCTTCTTGTCTTGCCCCCTTTTTTCCTGTCTTTGTCCCCTTCTTTTCCATGCCTTGAAATGTACTCCAGAACACATCACACCAGGCTGTTCCTTGGTCATTAACATCCAAAGTGAGGCATGTGAGTTGTTGTTTAAGGCTACAGACAATATTATCATGCCCACTGGAAGTAGTTAACTCACACACCTGTTGAATTCATTCTAAGCACTATGTGGCATGCAAGGTTGCATGAAATAAATTCAAGGACTTTGCTCAGTTAGAGATGCCTCCTTGCCAAGCGTGATGATGAAGGGTAGCACATATCAGCTTTATGATTTTTGCTTTGTCAGTGCAATTTGCTCTTCAGCAGTCTGTACTCTAAGTCATTCCAGGTGAGTTCTTTGTCTCTGGATTGGGAGACATCAGGTATAAATAAAAATCCATGTTCCACACAGCCCATTTCATTCCCTATGGATGTATTTTAATTTTATAATACTAGATACTAAAATTAAAATCCATCTGCTCCTCCAAGGTGCTGTCTCTGGTTCTGTCTCTCTCTGCCTTTTTCACAGAATCATAGAATCGTAGAATCGTAGAGTTGGAAGAGACCTCAAGGGCCATCTAGTCCAACCTCCTGCCATGCAGGAACCCCATCACAATATTTCAGACAGATGGCCATCCAGCCTCTGCTTAAAAACCTCCAAAGAAGGAGACTCCACCACCCTTTGCGGCAGCATATTCCACTGCCGAACAGCTCTAACTGTCATGAGGTTCTTCCTAATGTGCAAATGGAATGTTTTTTCCTGTAGTTTGAAACCATTGCCCCGAGTCGTAGTCTCTGAAGCCATGGAAAACAAACCTGTTCCCTCTTCAATATGGCATCCTTTCAAATATTTAAACATAGCTACCATATCCCCCCTCAGCCTTCTTTTAGAGAGGCTAAACATTCC
Organism: Phrynocephalus versicolor; assembly: GCA_023846285.1. Lineage (NCBI taxonomy): Eukaryota > Metazoa > Chordata > Lepidosauria > Squamata > Agamidae > Phrynocephalus > Phrynocephalus versicolor. The sequence goes on from JAHTLZ010003526.1 coordinate 62,701,075, forward strand.
CAGTTCCCTAAGCCGTTCCTCATAAGACATTTCCTCCAGACCCTCAACCATCCTGGTCGCCCTCCTCTGCACCCGCTCGAGGTTGTCAACATCCTTTCTAAACTGAGGCGCACAGAACTGAGGACACAGTACTCCAGGTGGGGTCTGACCAGATCAGAATAGAGTGGTACTATCACTTCCCTTGATTTTGACACTATGGTTCTGTTGATGCAACCAAGAATCGCATTGGCTTTCCTGGCTGCCGCATCACACTGCTGACTCATGTTCTACTGTGGGGTCATCTTGGGATAAAGTTCCAGAGGGGGGTACAAGAGTATAAAAGTATGTTCTATCCTTATTCCTAGATCTGAGATTGGTCCCAGCTCCATCTTCAAAGAGCCAATGAGATCAATGGATGGGACCTACAGAATCCCTCTTGATCCAGCAGCATGCCAGTTGCATAAACCCACAATCATTGAAGTGTATGCATTGAGGAGAAAGTTAAATTTATAAAAATAGAGTAAATTTCATTTAGACTGTGCCATCTTCTTTTTCTTACTCCTCTCCTATGAGATAATATGCCCCACTGCCTTATTTGAGGATGACCTGTGAAAATTCCTCTAGCATTGATTTCGTAGACACACAGTAATAAGAATGCCCTTGAACAGCTTTTATCAGTTCTGATGACTACTAGAATCAGCAGAGCGAGGACACAGAGTTGGCTTGCCCGCAGCATTACTCCACATCCTAGGCCAGTGTTTCTCCGTCTTGGGCCCCATATGTTACCAGGCTGTAGGTTCTGGAAGCCTTCACCATTTGTTGCACTAGCCAGGATTTCTGGGAGTTGCAGTTCTAGGCAGTGGTTTCCTGCATTTCTCTCCCAATACTTCCATTGCCCTTTGCTAGAGCTGAGTTCCTATCCCCAGTCCAACAGCACCCTTCAGTGAGAACCGCTAGTCCCCTGATGGAGGGCTGTCTCTGCAGCTTCTGGCAGCAATGTCCCCAGCATCTGTGCTAAGTGGTAGTGGGTCCAGGAGGGTGAGTTTCTGACAGTCATGGAGGCTGGTGGTCCAGAGATTACAGTGTAGTAAATATGGGCATGTCACTCCTGCACTTGCCCACTAGGGCAAGCAAGAGTGTCCCTCTCAGAAAGACATTGGGCATCAGCATGACCATATTGACTTTGGATGCAGTAGCTTTACACTATTATGCAGCACCAGACTCGCCTTCAGGCTTTTCCAACCAACACATCCTGCTTCTTACTGCATCTTTTTCCTATTTATTTTTACCTATTTTTTTATTGTAACAGCTTGTACTCATGTTTTTTCTCAGTATAGGAAGCATTTGAGCTATCTATATTTTACAATTTCTTGATGTTCATTCATTTGTCTTGATATTTTTGTTTTCATCACCCTCTTGGTTCAAGAAATACCATCCAGGGATAAATAGCCCTTCCTGATGCCTCTTCCTTTGTATAGCAGGCTTAGGCTATGTTAATGCCCATGATGATTTCATGCCATACAGTAGAACTGAGAATATAAAACATGCAATGTACATTATCAAAAGTAATGTTACATGCTATAGCTACAAACTATTTTGCAGGTGTTAAGACAGCTGCTCTAGCTTCTCTTTTATTGCATAGCTATGCTCCCACTATTCCTTCTATCAAATTCCAAAGTAACATGTTCTCTGCAAAACTAAATACACAATTGCTGTTTGCAAAGCATTTGCTTTTTCCAACATGCCAACAGAGTATTCCTGGTTATCCGCTATACATATTTAAAATTCTATGATAGTAATGCAGGAACTAAAGTACTGCCCTTTTATAGCTATCTTATAAAAATTGAGCAGTATGTTTGCTGGTACTGAATAACCTATTATGTATTTTCCCCTAAGCTTTATCTTCAAAACAGGCTTTACATTTCCATCAAGGCAGAATGTCAGACACAACAGTCAAACTCTGGAAGTTTGCTTTCTAGATATTTTGCTTCTCAGTGGTTTTGTCTCTCTGTGTGTGTTGTGTCGTTACAGTCATGACCGACTCTTCGTGACCCCATGTCCATGGAGTTTTCTTGGCAGGAACACTGGAGTGGTTTGCCAGTTCCTACTCCAGGCACCTGCAGCACCTGGTATTCCCTGGAGGTCTCCCATCCAAGTACTCACCAGGGCCAACCCTGCTTAGCTTCCGAAATCAGGCGAGATCGGATGTGCTTAGGGCATCTAGGCAGCTCTTTCTCAGTGGTTTTATTGGACGCCTAATAAGATTCATTCAGGAATGTTGCCTTTCAGCATGGAAGAGAATATAACAGACTAGTAACTCTCAGGCTTGAAGCTGTTATTACATTGTTTCAAAACAGGTTGAAGAGCGTAGGGAGCCACACATGTCTTGGCAGTGATTGGATTAAATTAGAATAATTTACTTTGCTTACAGTGTCTTAATTGGTTTCATATTGAAAAGTCTGACACACTGATTAAGTTAACAGTGATTCCTCCCCTATATTCATATGAAATTTATTTCATTTGCCACTATAAATAGGATCTCCCTTATGCTGGAATATGACTTCAATCAGAAAGAATATTACTACACTTAAGATATATGTGTGAATCCGACCTCAAAATCAATTACTCGCAATTAACATTGTTAACTCTAACTAGTTATCTTGGGTAACATGTACTGTGGCTAGTTGCTACAAAGTTCCTTTCTAAAAAAAATTAAAATGCTTTTTCAAATTTCTTCTTAAAATGTAATGGTATCAGTTCTGGCATGGACAAATGTGCATATACGTAAGCAGAAATATATAAAAATATAACAATCCTTTAGGAGCCATGTGAAAGAGCACTTTTGTTATTTTCTTCCAGCTGTGTTTACAAACCATTGCATCCAGATTTGCTGAGATCTCATGATAAATGCTGTTAAAGTTTTTGGTTTCCTCCCAGGCGGTGACCTTAACTATAGGTTCTTCTCAATTTCCCCCTAGAGAATATAGAAAACTCTTGCACGGTTTGTTCATCAAAGATGGGGGGGAAATCAGCCATGCTTATTTTAATAGGTCATGTTTCTCATAAAATTTGCTTACCATTTTAACCTAGGTGATAGTTGTGTTTGTTTGCTTGCTTTGTAGGAACTTGTCAATACAGTATGGCTGCCATATCTGCAGGGGATCGGTTCCGGGACTCCCAGCGGATAGCGAAATCCGCAGATAAGATCAAACACTCTTATCTGAGGATAATGGTGGCAGCAGGAGTGGTGCAGTGCTGGGGCTAAAGTTTTCACCCCTGACCCCCCCCCCCAAATGCTTGGTAGTGCAGCTGCAGCGGCAAGGAGGACTCAGCGTTGGTAAGCTTTCTTTTGTTTTCTTCCCTCCTCATTGCCACCAGCCAGCTGCACTCTTCACTGCCGGGCTCAATGGCTGGGCTCAGAGGATTGCCTGTGGAGGCATCGGGGGCAGCGAGGAGGGAAGACAAAAGCCTCCTCTTTGCCACCAGCCAGCTGCCCTCTTCATCACTGGGCTCGGGGACTGGCCTGCAGGGGCAGCACTAGGGAGGACAGCTCAGTGTTGGTAAGCTGTCTTTTGTTTTATTTCCTCCTTGCCACTGGCAGCGGCCAGCCGTCTTCTTTGCCACCAGCTTTGCGGCTAATGTTTGTGACAGCAGCCTGCTTTGTGGCTACTGAATTATTTTTTAAATATATTCCCCCTCAATCTGCAGATTAGTGAATCAGTGGTTAATGATTCAGCGGATAAGGGGGTCATACTGTACTCACAAAATATGGTGATTCAAAACAGTATTCAAGAATGACTGACAAATAGTTTTACTTTTATCTCCCCAATAAACACAGTGGGAAATGTGTGTCTGTTGTGTTCTCTTTCGGTGGGGGGGGGGCAACATTTTTGTTATGGTTATTCCCTGATGCTGCAATTACTGCCTTATGCTTGTGCTATCTTCTACAGCTTTTGCTGTAGCAAATGAGACATTTCTAGATATAGTAATATTGCTTTCTTAATGGACAGTAAGACTGCAGAATCTGTGAGGAATCAGTTCCAATCTTTCGGCCCCCATGCTGGGAAACATAGATATAGACTCCTTATATGTAGCACAGTTTCTAGTTCCCTCTTGTGTCTAGTTCTGCTAATACACCTTCAAAATATGTATTTCTCGGGGGGAGAGTTATTTAATATTTTCAGGCAGTGATTAAGTGTAACTGTGGCACTGACCCTATGCATATGGCAGTCCTATTATATACCACATAACAAATACTTCTTGGTACAGTACCATTAGTTTACCAATGTATTGTACTAATTTTAACCAGCATTATAGTAGTATAGTAGGGATATAGCTTAACGTCTCCACTTCTGCTTTCTACTTTTCTACCTTTTAGCTTCATTTTTAGCTTAGGGCCTTTTCACATGACCCCTAAGATCCGCTGGCCACTTAAATTCGGACCAGATATCTTGGGGGTTCATTGCTCTTCCTGCGTCCCCACCCCTCCACACTTCCTTGCTCCTGTCTGCATGAGGGGAGGGAGAAAAAGAGAGAAGAAAAATGCAGGCTTACCTCTGTCTGCCGGTCCAAGCTGCCCCGTCGTCCTGATTCCTTCTCTTAAAGGGGCGGGAGGCAAAAAAAAAAAAAAAGTAGAAGCGAGGAGAGCCTGGCACTCACCAACTCACCAGGTTACATCCGGACCTGGGGATTTTCTCCCTCCAAGACCAGGTACATGAAAAGTGCACTGGGACGTGCTTAGGTGGGCGTGGTCGCACTTAATTTCCTGCAAACTCCGGAGCTGGTGGGGAAACAATTGTAATCTCCGGAGCTGGCAGCCATTTGCGGCAGAGTTTAGGGGTCGTGTACAAATACCCTTAGTAAGTATGTTCTGAAAGTTTTAAATGTTTTGCACAATTTAATGACTTTTTAATTATCATTATGGTTCAATTCCTTTTAAAGGCATAATTTCCAGGATTATTATTTATTATCATTATTTTTCAAAAAAAAAAACCCCTACCCGTTTTAACATTGTGAGCCACTTCCAGTTCCTTGATGGGGCACAATATGGAGGGGAATACAGGCCTCTGTTTCTGCTGCTATTTATCTCTAAACTGAAAATATTTGCCCTAAAATGCTGTTAAAGGGATATAAATCTTCCTTTATTTTGTTGTCACATATTTTGTTGTCATAGATTAGAACAAAAAAACTCTTCGTGTTTTCTGCCAGCTGGAGGACATCAGAGGAGTTGTTGAGCATTTTCCATATTTTGGCATTTATTTAAAAAAAAAACATGAAGAAGTAGCAACCCCCCTCCATTTTTGCACGCAAACCCGTTTGGTTCTTTGTCAGTATTGATGACGATGTACCCAAGTTCTGTTCTTCTTGCTTGGTTACCACAGTGAAAAAATCTTACAGCCACTGACAAGTTTTTCAAAATGGTGTTTTGATGTGTCCAGACGGCCCCCTTTTTCATTGTGGATGACAGCATTTGCAAAATGTGTATTACCTTTTTAGAGGCTAAAACTGTGTCTCCTCCTATTCTCTCTCTTTCTTCCCAGTTTATAGCCACATAGATTTCAAGGGCAGCTCATCAAAGATGACCTTCTTCATAGCATAAGGAGGTCAAATCTTCTTTTGTTTATTACTGTACCAAGCTAATTAATTTGCATTGTTCTAAAACACACCTTTTAGGAAGACTTTGTAAGATGAGCTCAGATCTTCCATGCTTTCAGTATTTCTTTAATCTTACCACAGTGTTTAGAAACATGAGCAAAGGGAGAGAAAGGGCAGTAAACATTGCAGCTTTGATCATGTATTCTATTTGTTTCAATTTTTTTTAATTAATTGACTACCAACTGCTTTTCCTTCCCTGGTAAGATTAAACTATAAAAGCAAAGGAGAAATCCAGTGATGTCAGTACTGAAATTGCTGCACAATTAAATTTCTAACTTTAAGGTTGACCCATTAATTTAAATACCATCAGAAAGATGCAGTCCTAGATTCAAAAATAGAGCAGGACGTATTATGCTACTTAAAATCTTGTTGTGCTCTTGTTGCCTGAATATGAATTGATATTCCTGGAATGCAAAGCAGCTTCACATTCCCCTGTCTCTTAAGGTAAGCCCAGTTGTCACTCTTCTCATTAGTAACATTAATGCTAACCACAGTTTGAGAGTTTGTACTGGGCACAATTTCATTCAATAGCATTTACTCCCAAGTACATATGCCTAGGAGTGCAAGTGTTCAATAGTTCGACCTACAGGTACAAGCACACTAACAGCAGACTAAAATGCTTCCTCTGGCTTTTCCACTGAAAATAACTATAATGAATACTTAGACATTTTCTGAGCTTCAAACACACAGAAAAATGCACCCTACCACCCGCACTTCCAAACTATAACCTGTATTTTGCCATAACTTATTGGATTAAAAACCTTATAATTAATAATATAATAATATAATAATTAATAACAATAATTGCATTTTGTGCAAAATAATATTTTTCACAAAATGCAAGTTTTCTATAGCAGAATACAAGTGCCAGAAGGGTATAGTTTGACTTGATTCAGTACAGGAAATTATATATATGCACATCCCCTCATTCCAATGGTAGTCTCCTTTTACATAACCAGTGTCACATTGGTTGTGAAATAATTGTGTGATGAGGATCTATTAATAGCAAGAAGGAGGAGGAGGAGGAGGAGGAAGAGGAGGAGGAGGAAGAGAAAGAACAAGAGAATAAGAGATTGGTTAAAATGTGCACCTATTCTTTAAGACCAGTCAAAAACTAAGTCTTGTATTTTCAAACAATAAAAATCATAGAACTGAAGTGCTGGAAGGGACCGTACGTATTATGGAGTTTTCCCCCTGTCAAGGAGACACAGTGAGGAAATGGACTCCCTACCTCTGGCTTGGCAGCCAGAGAGCAATGAGCTATTAGAAGGGGGTGGTGGTGGTAACAGTTCTGCAATTACCCTTTTGTGTGCTGAAAATGAAAATAGGACAACAATGAAGGTTTTCTACAGGAAATTCTTCTATTTTTAAAAACATATGTCAGAATAAGAAAAAAAGCATAGAAACCTACCGAACAGGGGCAAAACATTTGAAATAATTCCTTCCTTCCTGCAAAAATGAAATAAGCTGAGGGACATATCCCTAGACATAAACCAAGGAATTACATACAAACAATTTTATCTATATGAACTTTCAATTAGTACATTATTATTTTTATTATTACCCCACTTATTTTTCTACTAGTGGAATGGCAAATTACTTCAATCAATACTTAGTTTGGTGCACTCCATTTTCCAGCATAGTTTTACCTGTCAATTGGATTATATTTTGTAGGTTGTTTTGACTATGCTTGTGCCTAATCCAAGGGTTGGCAGTCCAAAATTCCAAATAAATCCGGATCTGACATAGGTGTTCTGTTGGATATATACTTTATTGTTCTGCTTAGTCATAAGTTATGTCTGAAAATAAAAATGCACTTACGAGAGTACCTGTCTTTGCCACATCTGAAACAGCAGTGTTCAAATAACTGGAAATTTCCTTGTGTTCTTCTGGTTTGTTTCCTTCATGTTGAATTTCAGATTCATCCACCTGGGAAAGCTTGAAGGTTAAAGAGTCAAGAGTGGTATCAAGACTCTTCACAAACAAAGAAGAGTATGTGTTTTATATTGCTGACACTTACATGAAAAGGCTCTATTACCCACCAGTGTTCTTCTTTGTTGCATTTCTCTGTGTTCAGTTTTCATTGCCTACAATGGAAAAGTCATGCAGAACCAGGAACAAAGACTTTACTGAATCTTTGTCATGCTGTTGTAAATAGCATGACATTTGTGTACATATGTAAAAAATAGAATCTGATTTATACATTCTTCTTATTCTGTATCCTGGATCCCTTCCAGTCTGGGTTCAGGCCGCTTCGGGGGACCGAGACTGCCCTGGCCGCTCTTCAGGATGACCTCCTCAGGGAGGCCGACAGGGGGTGCTCCTCCCTGCTGGTCCTCCTTGATTTGTCAGCTGCCTTTGATACCGTTGACCATGGTAACTTGCTGGACCGGCTTGCAGAGGCCGGAATTCGGGGCTTGGCTCTTTGCTGGCTCCATTCCTTCCTTCGCAGCCAGTCTCAGTGGGTTCAGCTGGGGGATGATTTATTGGCTCCTTGGACTCTCCCTTGTGGGGTGCCCCAGGGGTCAGCAATCTCTCCTGTGCTGTTCAATGTTTACATGAGGCAGCTGTCGGAGGTCATCAGGGGACTTGGAGTCTGCTGCCATCAGTACGCTGATGACACGCAGCCTATCTCTCCTTTTCTTCTTCTGCAGAGGAGGCAGTACACTCCCTAGACCTGTGTCTAGAGGCGGTCTTGGAATGGACCAGGACCAACCGGCTCAAGCTGAACCCAGAAAAGATGGAGGTTCTGTTCTTCAGGACGTCCTCGTCTGGGTACAATGGCCCCCTTCCTAGACTACGGGGGGGGGGTCCCTCCAGCCTACTGACAGGGCCAGGAATCTGGGTGTGGTCCTGGATTCAGCCCTCTCCCGGGAAGCCCAGTGATGGCAGTCTCCAGGGCTGCTTTTATCCATCTCCGCAGGATCACCCAGATCTGTCAGTATCTTGATGAGTCTTCCCTGAGGACAGTTGTGCAGGCCCTCGTGATCTCGAGGATTGACTACTGCAATGCCCTCTAAGTGGGGTTGCCCTTGACCTTCGTCTGGAGGCTCCAGCAGGTGCAGAATGCGGCGGCTAGACTGGTGGTGGGTGCTCGTAGATTCGATCACACACACATGCATGCACACGTGGACAAACAGACACACACAGAGACAAAAACACACACAGAGAGAGGGGGAGAGAGCTATGTGTAAAACTGTAATGGTGGGGAGTTCTGGCTCATCTGCATTGGCTGCCCGTTGTACTCCGGATTAGGTTCAAGGTCCTGGCTGTTTATTTTCAAAACCCTCCACAGGTTGGGACTGGAGTACCTGTCGGAGCGTATCTCTGAGAGGTTGACTGGGGTCAGGCCCACTAGAATGACACAGGCGCACTCACTTAGGGTGGTCACACCCAGGGAGGCAAGGAAATCACTCATGCGTAACTGCGCCTTCTCTGTGGTGGGCCCCACCCTGTGGAATCATCTCCCTAGTGAATTGCACCTTGCACAGTCCCTGCCCGCCTTTAAAAAGGCTCTGAAAACCTTCCTTATTAAAGAGGCATTTGGTGACCTTATTACTTAATTTTTCCCCTTTTTCTTGCACCCGTGCTGCCTTTTGTGGAGATTCCCTCCACTTTATCTTAGTAGGTTTTTTTTGTTCTCGGTTTGTTCTTGTTTCGCTTTTTTTACACTGCTGTTATATTCTAATTGTAAACCACCCAGAGTTCCGCCTGGAAGATGGGCGGTCTATAAATACTAGAAATAAATAAATAAATAAATAAATAAATAAATAAATAAATAAATAAATAAAAGAGTCGAACCTATATCAGTGATGGCATACCTTTCAGAGGCCAAGTGCCCAAACTGAGATTCAAAACCCACTGATTTTTTGCAAAGTGCCAGTACAACAATTTAACCTGAATACAGGTGGATGTGAAGGGGCAATGTCAGGTTCCCACAGAAAGGGCTTTGCCAACACTGACCTATATGGATCCAAGAGCTATCCCCCTTCACCCTAACCCCTGCCACGTCCCTGTGGTGAAAGTAATGGTGGAGGAAGTAGAGCTATCACACTCTTGTTTGCTTTGCATGTGAGAAAATACACATACATTTTCTCAAAGGCAAAACAGGAGAAACAAAGTATATTCAGGCATGTTTGAGTTTAGCTATAGCTCAACAATTAAGCTAATTCTGAAAAACAAGCAGGGTGCCACATGTGTGCCCAAGGAAGGCTCATGGATCAGGACAAGAGGCTCCTTACCCCCAACTTCATAGGAAAGTACCTCCTCCACAGGTCATGAACCACCCTTTTGTTTAGCATTATATCCAAGTGAGATCAGCAGTATTCTACATGAACCAAAAAGTAGAAGATAAAGCTGGTTTATCTATTAATGCATGAGCAAGTACCAGGAAATCAGGGTGTTTTTTTTTTTTTGTTTTTTTTTTGCATCAGTGCCAAGCATGTTGAAAATGGCATGCTTTTAAAAACACACACATGCATGCACACGTGGGCAAACAGACACACACAGAGACACAAACACAGAGAGAGAGAGAAAGGGAGAGGGAGAGAGAGGTATGTGTAAAACTGTAATGGTGGGGAGATAACTCAAACCTATATGAACAAAGTATTTGTCTGCTTCAGGGAACAATTTCAGATTTCAGCACCTGATTCCGATTATGCTTCCTTGCTTTCTGCCAAATTCGGGTTAATTAGAGACTAAAAAGATTACCTATAAAAGAATATAAAAGAAAAGGGAAGGAGGGAGGGATCCTGCTGGGGCAAAGAAATCTCACTTGCTTTTGAAACTAAAAATAAAGAAAACAGACCTGTCAGTCTGGCTAATGGCTCTGAATATTGATCAAACAGATTCTTTATTAGATTTTTGAGACAGATGATTGCAGTTTAATCCATAGCTAATGATCATTTTTATGCCACTCTCAGCAACTATAATTACTTTATGATTAGTGCTGTGATTGAAAGCGGTGCAATTTTTATCCCCCTCAAGATGTTTCTGATGACTTCTCTTTCCAGACGGCATGTTGTCATGAATGGCTGATAATTTATTGTGAAGGCAGGGAAAAGTTCACCAGAAACTTTTTATTCTGCTTCCTACTTCTGTATTCTGCTTCGTCTGCATAGTGTGGTTGACATAGGTGTCACCACTGTGCTGGTTTTGTATTTACAACCTTCCTTTCATATACTTGACACATGGCATGTCAAGTACTAGCTGTAGCATCATTTATGATTGCCCAAGACAAGTCAAAGAGGGTTGGTGGTAGATGAGATGATGTGGCTGCTTCTGATATGGCCTTTGCCACACTACACAGTCCCAGAGGGTCTCCAGAAGAACGGACTGGGGGACCAGCTCTGAATACTTCATTTCTATAAAATTCTGAGGAGGGTCATCCTTAAATCCCAGTTGACTTGATAGCATGTAATAATAGTAAACACTGTTGTAAAACCCAACACTCATTTTGAACATGCAAACAACAGTAACAACCCTAAAATAATTCACTTACGAAGAGAAAAAAGAAAATAATAAAAATTAATATGACCTGATGATAGGACCAAAATATAGGTAAGATCTGGAAAAATCAGTACTGAGAGATCAGCATGTCAGATAGATGGGACGATCATGCAGGTTAATTGCAAATGACACACTAGAAAATGAGAATGTACCATGTCTTCTGCATATGTTTGGAAATAAAATTCTTTGCAATAATTTATGATGATCTGTCATAGATTCTTCTGGATTACTTTTTATTCTTGTTCAAAGAAAGCGAGCTACCAACACAGGAAGCCACACATATTAGCTGATCATACTAGCAGATAAAAATAGGTATTAGCACTGCAGCTAGCTTGTAATGGGACGTAATAGAGCATCAGAATTAGTTTCCTCAACTCAGGACACAAGATTTATTTTTGTCTCCCAAACATCAGAGTGCAGCTAAGAAGCATTAAAAGACAATTTAATGTTTACAACAGCAGGGTTCCAGAAAATAAAATGGCATGAAATAGAATCAGTAAAAACATCAATCCTAACAAAATAAACAGTGGTTTTTTTTAATTAAAAAAAAAAACAACCAAACACATTTCTACAAAACATAGTCGGAGAAGTGCTAATTGATTCTGCTGTCATTAGGCTCAGTGCATATTTTCATGTCAATTCCATTCTGCTGAAATAATGTCCTTAATAATTATCATCATTCTAAAGCACATAGGTCTCTCAGTGCATTAGAGGAAAAACCACAAATACTATGATTACCCAGCATAATTTTACAGATAGCTTAGAGAACAAAATCAATGCATGTAAAATTTGTCAATATCAAGGAAGCTTATAATCTAACTTCCCCCAGTAATGTCAAGCCTGAACCAATGACATTAAATTGCAGAATTCTGGGTACAGACATTGAAGAAAGACTCTATTTATTCAGAATGTACCTTCAGATTAATAAATATTTGGAATTCATTGCTTAATGCCATATTTGGATAGTTTCAAAAATATCCAGATCCAAATTTTATAGTTCTGAATATTTGTAATAATAGATTCTAATATTTTGAGTCCCATTTACCCATAAAGATTAGGAAGCAAAAGGCTATGTTTCCACTTGTTTGAGGAAGAAGTAAAAATGAAATATATTCCTCAGGCATTTGGGGATTATTTCTTGAGAAATGAAATGCAAAGTCATTCTGGCACCAATGGTAGTGGGGCATAGAACCCAGTGTCTTTTGACTGGGATTCTCATGGATGTCCGGTGGGGCAGGCGGAGGTGAGAGCAAAACCTGTTTGCACCAATGAAATCTAGAAGCAGGCCCAGACTACAGGGATATTGGGAGGTGGGAGGCAGCAAAAGCCATACCCACCATCTCAAGAATAAGTTCCAAGCTACTCTGGTGGAGCTTGGAGGGGTTCAGGAAAAGGCCTTTGGCAAAGGTAAAAATGGCAGGATTACCCATTGCTTAGTGGAGATGATAGCCCTGGATGACAAACCATTATCCCTTGTAAAAAAAAAATACTAGTTTCTTTAAATCTAGGACAGAACTGACATCTCATTGTCAGTTGCCATCCTGAGCAACACTTAGCCACAGGTTGGTGCCAGATTCACAGTATATTGAGGTTGCCAGGCAGCTTATTTATTTATTTATTTATTTATTTATTTATTTATTTATTTATTTATTTATTTATTTAGAGTATTTTAACCCTGCCTTTCTCCTTGGAAAAGGACCCAAGGCAGCTTACAGTAATGAGGGAAATACACAGCCCAGTACAGTTAACACATATTCAAGTTTAAGGACAAGGAATAAGGCACAATATACAGTCCAGTGCAGTTACCACATGATCAAGTATTGAGAACAGGGAATTGAGGGGTATCTTACAGCATTAGAAGGCAACATTAAAGCTAAAAGAGAACACAAGCAGTTAAGAAGAGAGTATAAATTCCATGTAATCATGTACGGTAGACCATCTAAAAGTTATGAGGGATGGGAACTAACAATTGGTATAACATAGTGTCAATGTAATCACACAAGGAGAGATATAAACACAAAGTTATAAGTGGTTGTAAACATAAAGTCTGTGTAGCCATGTATGGTAGATTCATATAAAAGGCACAATAGGTAATCCACCATTCAGGGAAAGCTTGCCTGAAGAGAAAGGTTGTTGCCTGTTTCTGGAAAGACAGCAGGGATGGGGCAGTCCTGGCCTCTAGTGGGAAGGAGTTCCAGAGTCTTGGTGCAGCAGCCAAGAAGCCCTTTCATGTGTTTGCATGAGAGATAACAGGGCACAAGAGGTATAAATTCCATGTAATCATGTATGGTAAACCATCTAAAAGTTATGAGGGATGGGAACTAACAATTGATAACATAGTGTCAATGTAATCACACTTTGTATAAACATAAAGTTATAAGTGGTTATAAATACAAATCTGTGTAGCCATATATGGTAGATGTATGTTAATATTTACAACTAATTACATTGTCCAGTGCCAGTAGCTTAAACCTTCACCATGATATGGCACCCAGTCTTCCTCCAGCAGGAGATAAGGCAGTCCCTGGACCTACAGAGCTTACCACTGCATTCTTTGTGGTCAACAGTTGCTGCCTTTCTTTTGCCCCTTCCAAGGGGACTTGCCCTTTTAGGATCCTGTTTATCTGGAGAAATTCAACCTGATAAGCCGGAGAGTTTATCAAGTCACCTCACCATGGCAAGACCTGAACTGGAAGCCAGGACTCCCACCAGCTCTTGACAGCATAGAAGGGAATGCTGGAAGTCAGACTTTGTTAAGATTGCTGTTCCCACCATTACTCCCCATCCGCTCTATTGGCTAGGGCAGATGGGAGGTGCACTTCAGACAAATCTGGAGTTTTGCCCATCCTTATTATCATATTTGTCAGCATCAGCATCATTGGGTGCTCTCAAGTCAATTCCAGTGGATGGCTACCCTTTTTCTGGATTCCATTGGTTTAGAATGCTCAGTGGTGGCTTACGAGCCCCTTCTGCTAGAACCACTTCTAGGACTAAGCAGCTCACCCAAGGCTACATAGGTTGGCTGTACTCTCAGGAGGCAAAGTGAGGAACTGGACTCCTAACATCTGGTTCCACAGCAAGGTACAGAACTCACTGAGCTATCCAGCCCATCCCTGTTCTAATGGTTCAAAATTCTTGACACCTGGCAGAACAGTGGAGTAAAACATTTTATATAAATTATTTAGATATAACATAGCATGTCTTGGTGTGATATGATTATCCAAGTGAAGAAGAATGAAAAACAGATTTCCCTGTTTTCCATTGCCTTTACCACCTGTGTTTCTGAAAAGTAGCTCATAAGCCGGTTTTCTCAAAATAGCTAGTACTGTTCCTCAGAATGTTCTCTAACAAGCCTTAAAGACCTGGCTGTTTAAGCAGGCATTTCCTATGTGACCTCAATGTCCCTCGATAAACCCGCTTTCTTTGCCCAACATGGTAACTTTGATTGTAATGCAGTGAAATCGTAATTTATATTTTAATGTAGCTATGGTTTATTTTTTGGTTATTTTAATTGTTTTGTTGTTTGTTGATGATGTTTGTTGTAAACTGCCCAGAGTGACCTTGCTCCCAGATGGGCAGTATAAAAGTTAAATAAATAAATAAATAAATAAATAAATAAATAAATAAATAAATAA
>JAHTLZ010003526.1:62715861-62783821 GCA_023846285.1 Phrynocephalus versicolor
TAAATAAATAAATAAATAAATAAATAAATAAATAAATAAATAAATAAATGGACTCATTGCACTCATTAGTTAGCAAATTGTCTCCCCCAGTCCACTCAAGGGATTCAAGTAATCTCACCAAACAATGGATACCACGTTATCACCTGTATAGCATGTGTCATTTCTTAGTTGAATCATTAGTACTAGATCAGGTGTACGTTGCCTTCCTATGTATCATGACCAAATTGATTCCATCATCTCATGTGTGTCCTTCATAAAGCAGCCTAGCCTTGAACATCTCCAGCAGAGGTGTTAATGCATCTTGTCTTGCTGGCTTGTTCCATTTTCTCTAAAATTAACTTATAGTTTTCTCTGCTGTGTCTTAAAGCCACTTATTTTTCCTCCCATCCGCAGCAACATGTGAGAATCAATCTCTGACAAGCTTTCATCCTGTCAAGTGTGCTTGCAAGAGATCCTCACCCCATTTTGAGTGGCATCCTGGTCTGGATTTGGATGTACATTGGACCCTCGTATAACAAACAGTTTGTATAACATAAAATCTGTACAAAATAAAAAATTCCAGAGATAGGGGAAATTTGTTTAACACAATCGCTCATGGGGCAAATGTGTACAACATAAAAATGGTCGCAATTAGGGATTGCTCTGTTTTCAATGCATTCCTATGGGAAATTTGTATAAAGGAAAATTTGCTTAAGAGAATTTCATTTGGACCGAATTAATTCCTTTATACAAGGTACCACTGTAACTCAAATATTTTCCCTGTCCCCTCAAAATGGTGCTCATTTCTTAGTATGCTAGCAATGACAACGAAATGCAAAATGTCTCCATGCAACATTTTGATTTGTATATTTCATTTATTGCCTTCTGTCTCTCTCATGTCTATGCCACACAAAAGGATTGCAGCATGTAAACTTAAATGTAAGCACCACTGGGTTCAATGGCTTTTTCTTATGCAGCTTTGCTCACCTCCAGCCCCTTCTGGGAAATAAATGTCTCACTATTTCTTTTCTTCGCTTTTAAAAAAGAGGCACTTTTTAAAAACCCATATAGTTTTACTCTGCCCAGTTGAAAACATGGCTGCAGTTGCTAAGAACTTCACAGAACAATGGTGGAGTAAATACTTTATCAACCTCTTTTTTGCCCATCCCTCAGAATGAGTTCTAGGTAGAGCAACAAAGAATGTTGATCAAATTCTTCCCTCTGTTGATATAACCTATCCTGACTAGATAAGACATTTCACTGAGACACCTTTAAGCCCCAGGAGATTTCTGTTCCTATACAAACCCTCACAACAGACACAAACAGTATAAAACAAACTGCATAAAACTAGGTCCTTTCCTTGTTCAAAGCAAGAGAGAGTGAGAGCAGGACCGGCTGTTGTTTTGAAAAAGTGAACAAACCTCTCATGCTTCTAATCCTTAAAACTGCACAAAACAAAGCAATGGCTATTACCATTTTGCCGAAGTTGTGTTGCTTATATAACAGCCATGGAGCCATCACAAACATCAAATATGAGACTTGACTAGGTGACACTTTTAGGCCACTAGTAAAACAACAAAAAGTTGCTAATAGTTTGAGGGCAATACCCTCTTTTTCAAAGCTGTACCAAAAGTTCAAGCATGGCAAAAGATGAATTTCCCAGGAGTTAGTTCTTAGATGAAGAGCTCTTGGCAAGATGAAAATAAATGCCAGGCAGCTGCTTAGTTGAAGGAAGAAGCAGAGATGTTGTAAAGCTGCATCTGAAGTTACAGGTTATGCGTACAGTCCCAGTCCTTCAAACAGAGTGACATAGGTCATGTGCACACATTCACACCCCATCTCCATGTGGCACTTCCAGGCAGCATAGCCCCTGCTTGGCAAAAGAAGGGGGAGGGTTGGTGCAGAAAAAAAATGTATTCTATTTGGGAACATGATCCAGTGGCAGCCCCATGTAGAGCTCATTACAGTCATCCAGCTGGCATGTAAGGCATGTGTCACTGTGGCCAGGTCAGACCTCTCCAGGAATGCATGCAGATGGTGCTCTAGTTTTAATGGTGCCAAGGCACTCCTGATGCTGCCAAAACTTAGACATCCAGGCTCAGAGACAAATCCAGGAGCACCCCCAAGCAGCAGCACTTGTGTTTTTAAAGGGACTGTAACTCCATCCAGCACAGGTTGCACCCCTATCTCTTGATCTGCCTGATTAGTCCTGGAGAGACTCACAGTCACCCTACCCACAAAAGTCCCTCTCTGTCACTCAGTCAAAGAGGTAGCATGCAAGGTTGTAAAAACTCCAAGTGATCCCAGATCCAAATTCAAGCCCAGACTCACTGCCACTATGCCAGCACAAAGGTGAGGGCCAGGGTAGCACAAAGTTGTCTACAACAGCCTTGGCTGGGGTTGGGGGGGTTGAGTTTAGCATAGCTTTATCTGATTGAGAGTCAGCTCAGCCTTCTGGCCTGGTTAGAAGGCAGCCATGCATACGAGTCAAGACCTGGAAAATTGACTCCTACACACACACACACACACACACACACACACACCCCTTCTAGAATTTCCTATCTAGCAGGCCCATGGAAAGCTTCTAGAAGCTGTTTCCAAAAAAAAAATTGTGACCATTTCCAAGCCCTGCTGGAAGGACTACAGCCCAAAATCTGTCTTAACATGCACCACTTGTTCTTGGCAATCAAGGCAGAATTTGTTGGTGAAACATCCTAATGAAGATCTCGGAGCTTCAGATAGTATTCTGTCTTGGAGGGGGAAAAGGAGAGAATAGAGCAGGCAAGTGAGCATAAAGAAAGGAAGGAATTTTCCTAAGGCTGTGCAGCTCAGTCCCTTTTTCAGGAGGGAAGTCTTTTGTGAAATGAGTACAAAAGCCCAGCTAGCCAAATGCAAATGGGACTTATTTTAGAAGGCCTCTCTTTAATAAGATATTACAGCAGACCATTTTCAGAGTGCTTGTTTCCCATTGTGATCAATTAATTTAACAAGACAGAACATTTAATTACTACATTTCAGCGTCTGTGTTCTCCAGCAATAATTGGTAGCTCATTATCCCGAGTCCCACCAACTTGCTGTCATTTCCACTCCCCCTTCTTTCTTTTTTCCTCATGGACTATTAAGCCCTGTAACAGGTACATTGACACAAAGCAATTGCCAGGATATCCATGCCCTATTAAACCCGCAGAGGTACATGGATTTAAACACACTTCAAGGATACAAGACAGATAGGGCTGAGTATGGAGAAACAATGCCACATAACTGCAAATATCCCTTGGAAAGGCCAAGAGTATTAGAAAAAGAGCAGAAACACTTGAATTTTAAAAAAAATATTGATGCCACAAGCTGAAGGGTGCATAGTTTTTTATTTTCCAGTTTTTTATTTTCTCCTTCTTTCACTTCAAATCTCTAAGCATCTTTGGTTTAAAATAAAAACAGGTGGAATATGTTTTTGCACATCATCTATCTTTTTCTATTCTTCCCTAATGCCATCTGTTGTTTCAATCCAAGGTTCTTCTGGTCCCCAGTTAAGTTTAGTAATTCTGTTCTGTTCTTTATGTGGGTTATAAATGAATCAGAAACGTTGTTTAAATTATATTTTAGCACTAACATTCTTTTAATGCTACTCTTCAGCTTTACTGTAATTGTCAATATGAACACTTCATAAACAGTACCATAATCTGCTGCTGGCCTTCTTTTAAGCAGAAAGAATATAGCTTTCCCATCTCCTCCTTCCAGTTAGATAGTCTATTACATTTCTGTATTACCCATCTGGTGATTTCCATTCATACATTCATCTGTTGGTTGGTTGCTTGAAGCATTGGACATTACACCATTTACCTCACTCTGAAAAGGAACATACTGATGATAAGTAGTGACCAGTGGTCCACTGTTTCTACTGCTGAATACATTTGTAAAAGAATTGTCTGCAAGACCTGAGGAGGAAGGGGTGAGAAATGGAAAATAGCAATAGAAATGGCAAGAAATTCCCTTAAATCATGATTGTCTTCTTGTTTTTCTTAACCTGTCGACTTAGATAATGAATGCCAAAGGCGCTAGGAGAACCAAAAGGATAAGGTATTTGTGAAAAGCCACCATTGCATAGAATGCACAGAAGCACACATGTTTAGAAAACATAAGCAGTGCGGCGAGTGAGAAATTTCAGTGAGCTCAGAATTCTATCTAGGGAAAGCCCCACTGAAAAGAAGGAGGAACTGAACACTGCATCAACCCGTTCCTTTCCATCTTGGTCCTGCTTCTTACTACATATTGCCACAATTTAAATGTGATCAAGTTAATGAGAGAAGTGTTTCAAACTCTTCTCAACAAACTCTCTTCCTAGCTCTAAAAAAACAACAACCTCAAGACAATTAATCACACCAAAGTTTTAAGGGGAGAATATAACATAAACTTTTTTTTTTACTGGAACCGATGAAGTGCAACTATTGGTAAAGTGTTTCTTTTTAAAGATCAGTAATGAGAAGATTTAGTTCTAACCGTATGGCAGGCAATATATCTCACTTTGAAATTAAAATTATCCTTGTTTACATGGGATTTCACTCGAGATGTGAGCACCTCCCTCATACTCCCCTGAGTAAATGTAAGGGGAAAAAATCAATATGATGATTAAGACAAATTGTAACACAGAGATCTACAGCTTTATTTCTACACATAGAAATTGAGCCATTTTTGTTTAACCTCCACCTACCTTCATTATTTAAACCTCAAGTTATTTTTGTCCTAGTCAGAAAGAAATAAGCAGATTGTTGCGAATTCTTCAAAGGTAAACAGAAATCAAACTCTGTCTTTTCACTCACAAATGTAATAATAAGTACAGTATATTTGTCACCATGTCTAACTGACTTGCAGATGTTAAAAATAATGATACTCTTGAAGGGAGGGAGGGAGGGAGGGAGGAGAGTTCTAATTCAGCACTAACATGGTTTAATAGAAAAGAATTTAAACCCAGATTTTCAACAAATATGTACTGAAAGTCTATAGAGAGAGATCTGTCCATTTCTGTTTCTTCCTCATTCAAACTTTTCTCAACTTGTTTACATTCTGAATGTGGAGAAATATGTGACTTCGATGAATTCTTACCAACAAATGACTCAAAACAAAATGATCTATTTCTGTTTATTCCTGTATAGCAATTATACTAGCAGAAGGGCTGATTGCTCACACTCATCTCAGAGGTTTATAAGAAGAGAACAAGAGCAGAACAAAGTTATTATAAAATATTTCCACACTCATATATTCCACATCCCCAGGATAATTCTTTCTAAAATATCCCTAATTAATTATCACACATCTGAGCCAGTAGCTTCAACACAGCAAAATTCCACACAAATGTCAAGCATGGTATTGCATCAAGAGAAGCTTTCAGCATCACCTTTAATTAAGGATAGCCTTTAAGACCTCACAAGATATATTGTTTACTGAACTATCCAAGTGCTGAAAAAATGGTCTCTCAGTGCATCTGAAGCAATCGTGTGGAAATTTCCACTTATCTATGCAATAAGCTGAGCTGCTTTTGTGATTAGCACTTGCACTGTGGTTTGTTTGGGGCTAAGCAACAAAAGTGGGGTGTGGTGGCTCAGTGGACTAAGGCTATGAAAACTGTCGGCTGCAAAGTTGGCAGCTCAGTGGTTCGAATCCCAGGTGTCACGCAGTGGAGTGAGCTCCCACTGTTAACCCCAGCTCCTGCCAACCTAGCAGTTTGAAAGCATGTAAATGCAAGTAGATAAATAGGTACCACTGTAAAAAGCGGGAAGCTAAAACAGTGTTTCCTTGCAGCCATGCTGCCCACATGGCCATGGACTTGCACAACACTGGTTCTGCGGCTTGAATACGGAGATGAGCACCACCCCTAGAGTCGGACATAACTAGTACACATGTGCGGGGGGAAACTTTACCTTTTTAAGCAATAAAAAGAAGTGACAACTAATTCTTAAAGCATCCAGTTCTATTGCCTCAATAACTTAGTCCAGGGAATGCCCTGAATTAGAAGAGTGATTTGGGGAGGAACAAGGAGAAATGAGAAAAGAGAAAACAGTGGCGGTATTGCACAAGGAGGACAAGTTGGCTTTTTGGACAGCAACATGTTAGCTTGGGAATTTCCCAAACATCCAGGTGTTGGGATTGGTTCAGCAGCTCTTGGTCCAACACACATACACACAAAAAAAGGGTAGAGTTGTCACAGTGATGATTGCAAAGAAAGTGGATTGCTAAAGCTGAAGCACACTGAGACCAAGACAGTAAGAGGTCAGGAGGCCAAGCGCTGTGAATAAAGGGAGCTGAATCTGTTTATCCTGGAAAAGAGAGGGCTGAAATCTGAAATGATACTCATATTTAAATATTTGAAACCATGTTTCTGTTAACAGTATGTGGTCTTTACTGAAAACTTCTCAATGTTGACAGCTCAGCACAAATTGCTTTGAGGCTATCTCTGGTAATGATGCGCTATGTCAGCGGTGGTGAACCTTCGGCACTCCAGATGTTTTGGACCACAACCCCCAGAATTCTGAGCCTAGATTGCCAATGGCAAAGGACTGTGGGAGTTGTGGTCCAAAACATCTGGAGTGCCGAAGGTTCGCCACCACTGCTCTATGTCTTCTAGGGTGGTCTCTATTTTCCCTGCATAGAAAATGATCCTCCACCAAAACATACTGCAGAAAGTTTGCTACGGAATCAATTGCTCCAATGGATTCACAGGGGCCTATTATCCCATGGCTGGCCTTAGTCAGGGCATAGGAATGCCACATAAAATTCAGGATGTTTTCTTTAGCTCTAAATCCTACTGCTGTCACAAATGCCTGGCATGTGTAGTTAGGCCTTAGTGCACTACAGCCTGTCTTTCATCCTCAAATGTCTTCCTGGAGAGCTCCTTCTGGTGGTGTTAGAATGCCAATAACATGCAACTCCAGAGACCTGCCTTCAAACAGCTAGTCCACTCACACATATGACCTTACTGATGCTAGAAAGTGATTCAGTATCATCAGTCCATCATAGACAATAGAGGAAACTATGTAATGTCCCCACAATTAGTAGCTTGCTTGCTTGCTTAAAATGGCAATGATTTTTTCACTACGGTGATGATGTATGTGACTTTCATCTTTAAGAAGTTTATTGCCCATGCTTCTACTTTGTGTTATTCCCCTTAGATGCATATGATTGCCAGCAAACTGAAGGGCGTGGGGCTCTTTAATTGCTTGTTGTCAGTATCCAGAGGCAGCATCTGAGTTCTTTAATTTTAAGCTGTCGGTTTGTTCCTTTGTTTCCTGAGCTGCATGAATAAGAAAGTTTAAAAGTAGCTGAGGTGTGCCACTATAGGTCTATCAAACAACCCGGGTGTTGCACTGATAGTCTTAGCTTCTTTAACATGATATATCAATCAAGTAATAAAGATTTTCCAGCATTCATTGCAGCAAAACTTTCACCAGTCACAACTTAGTTCAAGACACAACATGCCTTCATAAGCAGAACTTCCTAATATTGTAAACTGCATTTATAGTGGGCCCATAGAGCTACTGTTTTAAATGGGCCTGCTCTAACTGCAATTTACTGTGTTAAAATAAGCTGGAGTTAGCTTGGACTCACTTGGATCAATTGAACTTACAGAGGAGTTGACTCACCATGCCCCTGTTCATTCTATGGGCTTCCTCCATAAATCATTATGTTACATGATTTGGGCCACAATGTTTTAGGGTCAATACTGCAATACTGCAACTCTGAATGCATGTTGCCCAAGGTTTAATGTGCTGTTCACTACCACCGGGTCACAAATGAAATCAGAAAGGTGCACGTGAAGATAGCACCACAGTAATGCTTAGATTAGAAAATTAAGTAGCAGGATTTTGAGCAGGGAATGCATACAAGGGTATAGGACCGGAAAAGCAGTGGTCCCCAACTTTTTTTGAGTCACAAACTTTTTAAAAAAATAACTAGGTAACCTGCAATTTCCCTGCCATGTTTGCATAAAAGTCATTTTTAATGAGGTAAAGTCATCTTTTTTGAGCACACAGATGCTTCTTTCTCCCCAATGGGCCTGTTTCTCATACATAGACATATACACTAACTTTAACATCATACTTCTAGAAGGTCAGGAAAGGAATTATTTACAACACAATAAGGTGACCCATGGACCCCCCATGTGACCTCCAGGTTGGGAAAAAACTGCTGTAGTGGAGGCTAGCCAAAAGAGTGGTGAAATTGAATTAATGAGTGGGAAACACAGCTATTTGTCAATATCATTTAGCTATGCTAAATATGATGGGTTACTGGGTGGGGGATCACACTGCTACACAGCGCAGAGCACTTGTATTCACTAATTAAACTAGCAAGTGAGATTATGTGGGATGGGAATCTGTTATTTATATCCATAATTGGAACACAGCACATGTTTAAGAAAACACAAGCATGGTGATGCAAGACTGGCAAATTCTCTGCATGTTCCGAATCGCATTCCATTATGTTCATTCTGTTTTCATCACAGCTTTAATACGCATTGCAATTTACCCTTAGAAGCTGTGGGTTGCCTTCACAGTGGATGAGAAAGGTAAGAATCATGCCCCTTAGGATTCAGCCACACATAAGTGGATAGCTTCAGGGATGAAGCCACAAGGATGGCAGTTCAGGAGGCAGGGCCATGCCCAGAGGGATATTTTTTTTTCAATGAAGTGACAAGATATGGACTAGGTCAGGGCCAGAGAGAAGCACGGAAGGATGAAGAAGAATCAAAGGGCAGGGAAGAGAAGGAGATGAATTACAAGAGGAAAACCCAAAGCAGCAGGAGCATGATGGCTTGTTCCTCATCACCAGCAAGGCCCTTATAACCTTGAGCAATCACAGACTTCAGCCAAAGAACTTCCAAGGTCCTCTAGGCCAATCATATATTTCTACTGTTTTGCCCAATAAACATTATGGCCATTGGAACCCTTCTATTATTTCAAGCTTCAGTGTTGGCAAAGATTGTCTCGTCTGATCTTAAATGGAAAGCTCTTGCTGGCAAAGTCACTCATGAATTTACAATGGCCATTGTCAGCACAGCACCATGCCAAGAATAATAAAACAATCATCACCCCCACCCCCACCCCCACACAGGCACCCCAAAATAAGTAAAACTCACCAGCTTTTGGGAAGTCCCATTTGCATTGATAATGGGATTAGAATAGGATAAAGCAGAATGCATTAAAATCTTGCTTTTTTCCCTTCTGTGTTGATGAAAAAAGTCACAAAAGGTATTTGAAGGACTTGAATTGTGAAAACTGAATGAATTTTCATTCTCCCTTTATGTGAGTAATGTTTTGTGTAGGCAACCTGCTGGCATGACAGATCTTCTGTAATTATAGGAGTATATACTGAGACCAGACCTCCCCAGATTTGACTAGGATTTTTACAGGTACTTGTTTATTTGAAAAAAAAAATGAAAACTCTTTGCTCAAGCATAATCCTCTCTGGCTGATCACTGGAGACAATTTATTTGGAGATGCTTAACTGAATAGTACTCAAGTAGCTGCAATGTATGTATGTATGTAAACTTCTCTTGATAGAACGAAGGAAGCAGCGAGAGTGTAGGTGCAGCTTATCTAGGCATTGCCTTCAATATTCCGTCCATCATAACAGTTCTAGAACTCTTCCCATGTTCAGCATGAAGATCTGAAATGGACTTCCCAGCATGCTTGGACTCAGAATGTTCACAGAGCTCTGGTAAGACAGATTTCTGGAATGCAGGGTGCGTTATAAGTAAGCTCAGCTGAACAGACGTACAACCATCTTTCTAAATGAACAAAGATCTCCAAGAGCAGCCAGGTGGATAAGAAGGCTGGGGAAAGGACTTGTTTACATGTGACACCCCCTCCCAAGTTAACTCTTCTTCATGCATTGCCAGTGAACACCTGTTTAGGCTGAAGGGGCATTTGAAATTGTGGCCAAAGTGGGAAAATACACACTTGTTGCATTCCATTTAAACCTGGGTTCTGACTTCCACGTGTTCTGGACTATCTCATCTCCCAGTTCGTTGCTTTTTTATGATGAACATTGTGAAAAATAGGACGGGGGCTAGTGTGTGTTAAGTACACAGTTAAGGTGGTCCTTATGGGATCAATGGGATCAATGGATTGGTTGATACCCATACTTAGGGCCAAAATGCTATGTTATTCACCTGGTAGCAATTGCAAAAGGTTCTTTGATTCATCATTTTAAGAATTTATTGTATTTTTATGCTGCCTTTTGCCTAGGGAAGGAACTCGAGCCCCTCACACATTGTTAAATCAAACAGGAATTCCCTTGGGAGGACTGAGGAGGGGAGGGGAGGAAAAACAACTATGCAGCCCAGTGACTATGCTTCCTATCAAGGGTACAGCACTGGAAACAGTTTTCCTCTCAAACTCCAGCTATTATTCTTGCATAGTTTTGAATTTCTGGGAAAAAAATCTATTTTCCTATGCAGTAGAACTCTAGAGACCCACAGAGAATAATGGCTACCAGGTTCCCTTTAACTGGCACCTAAAGTCTCAATAACTCACTCTGAGATATTTGGGGGAGAAAAAATGAAATTACAGTTTATGCATTTTGCTTTCTTTACTCCACACATACTTGGCAACCAACTGAATCAATCAACATCAAACAAACAACTGCAACTAAGCAAGGGAAGTGACACAAAAACTCAGAGCAAAGAGACAGAGGTTTCTTGGAATTTAAAGGCTGGAAGGAACTGCTAGTTAGTGCTACACAGATGTGCAATCACCCAAGCCCAGAAAAGTCCTTCCTAGTCATACAAACCGATACAGATAGCATGTAAGGAATAACATTCAAAAAATTATTTGCCTCAATGGCAATGATGACTGCCAACCTTGGCTTATGGCAACCATGATGCTGTTTACTGCAGGGAAATTTGGAGATGAGAAACTCATGTGAAGCTTTGAACTAAAGGGGAAGCAAGCTCCATATGAAACCTTGTTAGCTTCCCTTCCTTAAAAATAAATGTAATGCCATTCAGGATGTCCTTTAAATTCCTTAATGTCCCACCATCAGGTCTGTATCTTAGACTATGTGGCCTGTCCTTATCTTTGACTCCTTGAAGAAGGAGGCTAGAAAGTCATGCTGGCTACTTGAAACAATGCCCAGTAAGCAAGTCTTCTTAACTGTTGTGGTCGTCTTCTTTTAGACTCAACAGCAGTGCTGTCATCAGAGTACCTGGACTTGGGAGATTTCTGGGCCACAGTGTGAGATCAGAAGGTGGATCTTTGTGATGTCACAAGAAGCAAGCAATTGTGTGACGACTGTGAAACAGCATACGTACATACAGGAGAGTGAGTCAGGCAATGTGAGTGTCCTGTACAACCTCCTAAAGAATATTTATCTGCACATGTAGCTCTGCACACATAGAGGCACCTTTGTGCACAGCCAGGGAGCCCTAATGGCAGCTGGGGGTAGGAAGGAGGTGATGCTCAGGCATTGAAGATACTGCACACAATAAACAAATTCCTTTATCCTTGAGCGCTCTGTACTGCATTTTGCCACCCTCATCCAGGCTTCAGCTAGTGACTTCAAATCCTGCAGTTCTCACTATAAAACTCATGCATACATATCACTTGCCTGTAAAAACCTTATCAATTTGAGTTGTTTTGGCCACACGAAAATGAGTCTGACCACCAGATGCATCCTCGCACCCCAGGAATCCTGCTAACATAAGAGACCAAGAAATAGTTGACAGTAAAGTTGTGGAGGCTTTAATTGTGGCATGAAATCTGTACCAGCAAGGAGAAAATATTGAACTCACTAGGAACAAAACATAAAGGGATTATTTGTGGGTAATTGCTTAACACTCTGCAAATACGATATGCGTCCTGCAGTGCTGTTGGCAGGTTCAGAAAAGAAGAAAGAAAGTTCTGAAATCATGTTCCCCATGTTTCATGCTAAAAAGCTACACAGTAGGTAAGGAGGAACTGATTTATTTGCCAGAAAAATGATCCCCACATTTTAGTCGGATCTCTGTTAGGAGAATGTGCGCAATAAAACCATCACCCATAGTGCATTGTGTCCTGCATACAATGCAACAATGGACAACTGAAGGGCATCATATCTGGCATCATACTTGGTAATATTGCACCAAAAAATAGTGTCTCTGTGTATTGGTAATCCATAACGGTAGATATGTATGCCTACACCCACTATAAAAGGCTTCCTCTATTATTGGCCATGTCTCAAGTAGCACTGTGGTTTTGGTACTCTATAAATGGTCAGGTTTCACATGACTGACAGTATTTGGTATATATTTTCCTCTTTCCACCACCCGCCATACACTTTCATTGTCTCCATCTGTTCTTGGATGCAGAGGCTTGCTAGCTGCCCCAAATACTTGTCGTTGCTTTGGTTCTCTGTCTTCCTTTGGAGCTCACTGGCTACTCCAAGTGCTTTAATGACTCCATTCTTCCTTTTTTGCAAGTTTCTTCTTAGTTTCTAGAGGTACATTAGAACACCTGCCTACTGTGTTTACAACAAAAGTATTCATTTACCCCAGTATGCTTTGTCCTCATGTTATACTCTTGTAGATACAAAGATCTTTGCTGGTGTTGTGGATAATTTTTTACCTTGTGGATACTTTAGGGCAATATGGTCAGTGAAGGTAGTAAATGTCTCACCCCAAATATATAGGTTTGACTTTGAGAGAGCCAATGTTATTCTTAAACATTCCTTTTGGATGGTGGAATGATTTCTCTTGTTTAACTTTTCAACAGCATCTTGTTGTTACATGCAGTTATGTGTTCCCTCACTTATGGATATACAGTGGTACCTCTATTTATGAGTTTAATCTGTTCCAAAAGCATGCTCATGTCGAACAATTCATAAGTACAGCAGCCGTATCTAAAAACATAAAATAAATAAATTAAAAACAAAAAAGGTAAGTAGAGCAGACTGCATCTAAAATTTGTAAGGCAGCAGTTAAAACGCCAACGGGTTCCCTCTCTTAAATCAAATGTTTGTAAGTAGAGCCACTCGTAAGTAGAGGTACTACTGTATTAGGTATGAGCGATCTGTAAAATGTCCTGTCATCAACAGTCCTACTTTGTTCCTATAAGTTCAAGGCAGTGGCCTCCTTTAGGGAGTCTCAGTCTACCTCATATTTGTTTTTTCTCTCTTGCCCTCATCATTTCCAAGCATTATTGACTTTTTCATATAATCTTGCCTTCTCATGATGTGCCCATAGTAGGACAGCCTGGCCTTGCAGCTTTGCCTCCAGAGGAAACTTCAAACATGATTTACTCTAGAACCAACTTTTTCATCTCTCTGGCTGTCCAGAATACCTGCAAAGCTCTAATCCAGTGCCATATTTCACATGAACCGAGTTTTTCCTGTTAGCCTTCTTCACTGTCCAGCTTTGATACATGTACATAATGGTTAAGAATGAAATCAGGAAAATCTTTGCAGCCTTGGTCTCCAGTGACACTTCCTTCCATTTGGTGATATTTTCTAATTCCTTCATGGCTGCTCTTCTGAGTCTCAGCCTTCTTCTGATTTCTTGGGTGCTGTCCCAAGAAATTGTTAAAGTTTAACAATAACTTCAACAATTCCAGTTTCCTTATGGTCAACACTCAATTTATATAGTTCTGTTATAATTTTCATCTTCCTCATGTTCAGCTGCTTTGGTACTTTCTGCTTTCACTTTCATCAGGTCATGTCCAGTCATTGCTTCTTTCTGTCACTAAGATGATATATGAATATCTTAAATTACTGATGTTTCTTCTACCAATTTTCACTCCTCTTTTATCTTCAACTTGTCCAGATTTCCAGATAGTATGTTGTGCATACATATTGAGCAGAAGAGAGATATGCACCATTGTCTGATGCCTATGTCTCTTTGTAATTATACTTTATGTCTGTCCTTACAATCATTTATTGTCCAAAATACAGATATCAGGACAAAGGAATGGTGGGATTAACCCATTTCCTTCAGATCATCCATAGTATTTCATGATCCACACAGTCAAAGGCTGTGCTATAATCTATAAAGCACAGACAACTATGAAATTCTTTGGTGTTCTCCAGCAGTCAACAGATATTTGCAATACAATCTCAAATATAAATTAAAAGACTTTGTTGCAGAACCTAGCTTGAACATCCGTTTGCTTGCATGGGAAATTAATGCAATGATCCTATAGTTAATGTAGTTCTTGGCATCTCCTTTCTTTGGGACTAGAATGAAAATTGTTTATTTTCTGAATTTGTTGGCATATTTCTGTTAGACTTCTGACAGATATAGTTTCTGCCGCTTCAAACAGTTCTACGGCGTTCCGTCTACCCATGGTGACTTATTTCTTCTCAGTGGTCTTAGAGCAGTTTTCACTTTACTTTCTTCATCAGAGGTTTCTTTTTCAAAGAAATCTGTCATCCTTTATTTCTTCTGTATAGGTCTAACTTTTATTAATTGTATTCATTGTATGGACTGGCATGCAAAGAAATGAAAAGAAAATTGAATGTTGCACAACAGACACAATTAGAATATGGAACATGAGATGTATGAATTATGCTGAACTAGAAACTGTCAAAAAGCCCCAGCTGATAGGGCCAAAAGGCAGAAAGGAGCAGTTTTTCCCCTGGCAGCTCTTTTCTGCTTTTGGCCCCTCTCCTGCCTATCAGCTGGGGCTTTTTGACAGGTTGAGGTAGGGAGAGGGGGCGCCCCCTCTCCATACCCCAACCTGTCAAAGAGACTCACTTTTGTGGGCGGGCATTTTAAAAAAGGCTCCAGTGGAAATGCCCCCCCCCCAACATCGAGCCTCTTGCTGTTTTGGGTAGGCGATTTAAAAAAGGCTCCAGCCCACCACATGGGTAGTGGACTAGAGCCTTTTTTTAAATTCCCCAATGCACCATTGAGAGTGCTCATGTGGCGGGGAATTCAAAAGCCTCCCCACCACCCCTGCTCCTTTCTCCTCTTCCCAGGGGGTGTTTTGGACAGGGAGTGCTGTGGGCATTAGGAGTTGCCCCCACTGCTCACAGAACTCCCTATCCAAAACACACACCCCTGGGAGGAGGGGGTGGCAGGGGAGAAAGGAACAGTC
This sequence comes from Phrynocephalus versicolor, assembly GCA_023846285.1. Taxonomy (NCBI): domain Eukaryota; kingdom Metazoa; phylum Chordata; class Lepidosauria; order Squamata; family Agamidae; genus Phrynocephalus; species Phrynocephalus versicolor. Next base: position 62,730,900 of record JAHTLZ010003526.1, read on the forward strand.
AGACAGGGAATTTACTTCTGACTGACTACTCCATTCTCCCAGCTGCCCGCCTCCTAGCTGGACTTTTTTGACAGCTCAAGTTGTCAAAATCAGCTGGGAGACAGTGGCAATGAGGCTTTTGAGTCCCCCACAGCACCAGCTAGAGTACTGGTGCTGTGGAGGATTCATTTTGCTTCATTTTGCTTCATAACTAACATTTTTTTTAAAAGAAAAAACATTACTGATATGAATGGAACGAAATGCTATTTTTCTGTTTCGTACTCATCCCTAGCCACTAGTACTCCATGAGAGCTCCACAGACTCATGGAAGGCTGAATTACTTTAAGCCTTACATTTTCTTTTGCTTCCTCCTTGATACATTTCACTACTTCCTGATTCACTCAGTATGGTGGACATCAAGTAGGATGGTAATCGCTAGTGTTTTTGTATGGTGCTACTAAATTTATTTTCCCTTGGAGGGAAGAAAATATGTCTTTGAAGTTTGGTAAGAAACGGTATGTACGCTGGCCAGTTTCTTCAGGGATATTAGATGGCCGCAATTTGCTGTACAGTATATAGTTCCTTCCAGTTTCTTGGAGCAGATCTGATATGATATCATCAGGCTGCTGATCTATAATTGATATTTGATAGAGGTAACACTTATTCCCTTTGGAAATATGGTTTTTGCCATATTTCCATGCAGGATTTTGCCTTCCTTTTCTTGCGACATTTTACATGTGACACAGAGTTGTTTTTCTTATCATGTATTATACATGTTTCTCCACAGGCTGCTGACATTTTGTTTGCTCTCGGGGAGAGACAGCAAAACCCTTATCTTCAACTTCAGACTGTCTCTGACTGACTTACTGATGACACTGTGCCTTTTGCTTTAACTATACTTCACTTAGGCTGTTTTCTGCCAGCCCCATCATTGTGTCAAACTTATTTTGTAGCTCCTAAAATGTAATCTGCTCAGATGTCCTTATCTCCCTTGCTTCCTTTTCCAATTCTGTCTGATAATTGAGAGGGGACCTTTCATGGGCTACCAAGCATTAATTCAAATGGAGCCAACCCTCTGGATGCCTGCATTATTATAGGCCAGTAATAGTGCAATACTAGTCTCCTCTTCCTTTCGCTAGTCCTCCCATGAGGGAGGAGAGCTGTGACCAGCCTCTGTTAGGCAATGTCTATATCTCATTGGCCTTATTAGCGATTTCCTGGTTCATATTTCTCATATCTTCCCCTTCTACAATTCTACATGTAATAAAGTAAATGAATCCTCTACAAGGCCCCATCTCTTCAACATTGATTTTTCATTATCCTCTGCAACATGCTTGGGCATTTTAGAAGCTGAAGTCAGATAAAGTTTCAATTTCTTTTCAATTCATTGTCCACTGAACACTGGGTGGAACTAAGTTCTGAATTTTGTTCATCTTGACTTACAGTGTTTCCTTCTCCTTCCAGAGCCAGTTTCTCCAGAAGATTTGCTTCCACGGCAAAAGGGTCAGCTGTTTTTCCAGTCCTTGGGGAAACCCGTTTATAGGCTTATTTTGAGGCCTACTCAGTTCTGCCTTAAGTCTTTTAGCTGAACCATTTTGTTTTTCCTCATGAACAATCTGAAGTTATAGCTGTTTTAATATTTGACAATGTAGGATCCATGTTGATTGATTCATCTATGTGGAGTGGCAAACTATGGATATTAAATGCTATACATAGTAGAGATGGGCACGACCAGAAAAAATGACGTTTCGAGTTGTCGTTTGTCAGAATGGGTCCGTTTCGGGTCGTTTCCGTTTGTCGCGATAATTTTCAAAAATTTGTTGTTTCCGTTTGTTGTTTGTTGTTTGTCGTTTCCACCGCGATTTAGCACAATTTGACGTCCCAGAGCATGGGGTTAGGGTTAGGGTTAGGGTTAGGGTTTGTGGGCTCTGGGCTACACCTCTGGGTGCCTCTGATCTACTAAGAAGGGAAGTGTACTGGTGTACAGGTTAGGGTTAGGGTTGGGGTTAGGGTAAGTGGGCTCTGTGAGGCATCTCTCTGGGTGCCTTTACTCTGACCCACTAAGAAGGGAAGTGTACTGGCATACAGGTTAGGGTTAGGGTTAGCGGTAGGGATAGTGGGCTCTGGGAGGCACCTCTCTGGGTGCCTCTGACCCACTAAGAAGGGAAGCATACTGGCGTACAGGTTAGGGTTAGGGTTGGGGTTAGGGTAAGGGTTAGGGTTAGGGTTAGGGTTAGGGTTAGGGTTAGGGTTAGGGTGGGTTAGTGGGCTGCACCTCTGGGTGCCTCTGACCCACTAAGAAGGACAGTATACTGGCATATGGGTTAGGGTTAGGGTTAGGGTTAGGGTTAGTGGGCTTTTTATGCCCTCTGGCACATCCAGAAGTCTCAGTCAAAACCTGGCCATGCGATTGGTGGAATGGGTCAAAAAATTTGCATGGTCCCATCCCATGGCCAGCCCATCATTGTGCATGCACAGGTGTAAAAAAATGAAAATAAAAATAAAAATAAAATAAAATCAATGAAGATGTTTTATCGCAAGAAAAACCTACTGCTGCTACTATAAAAATTCAGGCACTTAAAATACCTAATTTTCACATGTTTCTGTTGTGCTTTTGTGGGTTTTTGGACCATGATTTAAAAATAAATATTGCAGTTGCCGTTTTGGATCCCCACCACCACATGGGATACGACGAGGATGACCCCCCCAGCCTGGTGCAAGCAGCCCAGGATAGGAGAGGGGGGAAGGCCAGGGAACCTCCCCCCCCCAGAAACCACCCCTCTGCTAGGTGCCCTCACTCAGACAGGCATATTTTCGCCTGCCTTTTTGGCCGGGAATCGGGTTTTTTTTTTTTTTACTTTTTAAAACTGCTTGTTGGCAATGGCATTGCATGAGCCCGCAATGCCATTAACGACAACGACAAACCCGACCAAATTTTTCTTTTTTCAGGTCAGGTTCGAGCTGGAGCGGACTAATTCTTGTTACCGTTATCGTTACGTAACGATAACGAGAACCAAAAACGAAAACAAGAATTTTGCTGCTCCATGCCCATGTCTAATACATAGATTGGTCTCTCCCTCCATCTAGTGGCAAATTTTGGTAATGACATCATTGGAATCTATTTCTGGATGTTTTCTTTTAATATTGTTAATATTTTCAAACTGTAGATAAATGAAACAGAGAATAATGATCCCACAGATATGGGAGTAATACAATATAGTTATACATACTGACACCAATTTTTCAATATTACACAGCTTAATTTTAAAATGAGAACTTTTTAGTTAAAAAAAACTAGACTTCCAAAATTTATGTGCATTTTGGGGGGTGGGGAGGGACAACTATGATGAAGCCTCTTCTGATCTACCCTGATCAAAACTTAGTTACACACTCTTCGAGTTCGCCCAACCCAGCTGTACATGATAAGTATAAAGTCAGAATGCAGAACCTGCTAAGAAACCTGTTTATTCACTTTCTCTGTGTGTCAAGAGTCACAGAGGGGCGGAAGAATGAAGTGTGCTTTTTCTGTCAGAGTCATTCTGCCTACCTGACATTGGAAGGTGGGTCACAGTCACAATCACCTTAGAGAACCTGACAGCAAGGGAGACTGCTGCTGTTGAAGGACATGATGACAATCCTTGGCCTCACTAAGTTGCATTTCCAGTTTTAGTAGTGCACAGTGGCTCTCTATGCACCTGTCATATTCATATCATCTCTACCTCACTTCTATTGTCAGTCTATGCCTTATCCTACAATAACCATCTCCAAAATCTTTACTTTTCGCCATTCTATTGTCTTTTCCTATCTATCTACAGTTCAAAATCTTCTCCATCACAAATCCTAAAAACTTACCTTATCCTTGTGTACTCTCTCCCTTTTTGCTTTGTGGCTGGGGAGAACAGCCAACCACAATAAACTTCCATGGAAGCATATTCTCCCCGCACACCCAACGGTCACAACTATTTTAACTGTCCTTACCCCCAGCTGACACTCATCAATCATTCTGTTCATTCCATCCTGCAGCCAGCTTTTCTTACCTGTAGGCGTTGTTCTTTGGGTGATCATTTGTGATAAGGGTGTCCAAACTTCGGCCCTCCAGATGTTTTGGACCACAATTCCCAGAATTCCACGCCTAGATTGCCAGTGACAAAGGACTGTAGGAATTGTGGTCCAAAACATCTGGAGGACTGGTGTTTGGATACCACTGACATGAGCTCACTCCTGTGAATTAAACTGGGCTTGTGCCAAACATTCTAAAATCTTCTATAGCTGAGGCCAGCATTTTGGCAGGGACCCCCACCCATCACTGCATTTCCCTCTCATTTCCCTGTCTACTACTTAGCCCTGGAACAAAGAGATCCCAATGAAGGCAAAGGTTCAGGCTGTATGAATTGATAGATGACTACTGAAAGAACAAAGGTTACAGGTAAGCAACTTTTCTTGGTGGTCTTTGTGACTCACAACTGTGAGAGATTAGCAACCTTACCTAGGATGATAGTGGGTGGATGCCACTATTCGAACTGCCCTTGGTATCTTGTCAGTAATGACTGACTGCATTTTACATTTGTTGGTAGAGATGGGCATGACTTAAAAAAATGGTGTTTCGTTTGTCGTTTGTCGTTTAGGGGGTCCGTTTCGATTCATTTTTGTTTTTCATGAACTTTTGAAAAAAAATTCATTTTCGTTTCATTACGTAACGAAATGAAAAAACAAAAATGAAAATGAAAAATTGCTGTTTCGTTAGCACTCGTTACAGTTCAATCTTTTGCCACAACGAAAACGAAACACACAACAAAATTTCTGGTGTTTCGTTTTGTTTCATTTTATTTTGGAGACAAAATTCGTTTTTCATTTTGTTACGTAATGAAATGAAAAAACAAAAACGAAAACGAAAAATTGCTCATTTTGTGCCCATCTCTATTTGTTGGTGTTTGACTTTGATATGACAGTCAAAGCTTTCTTGGGAGACATTGTTTTTCTCCCCATCACAAGCACAAGCCAAGGTCTGTGTCTGATTCTGTTCAGAGATTTTTTTAAGAAGCAGAAACTGAGGAGTCAACATTATCCTGAACTGTTTCAAACCCTCAGTGGCTGTCATCCCTGAGCTCATGAACCAGTGAGACAAGAATACCAAAGAGTGTCTTGTTTCTTTTCTGACAATCAGTACTGAAAATCTAAACTGGTCCTGTTCAAGCCACTGGCCCAATTGTGTGTTTACACAAACCATTGTGATAAGAGTTGTAGAAAACAGAAGTGGAAGTTTCAGCTGTAGTTAGCACATGCTATGGCCACCCCTCAGGGTGAAAATTTCTGTTTACTTTTCAGTGGGAGCCTGACAAATGTGGAACACAAAATGGCACCATCCATGCTAACACTTTAAAAAGTCTTCATACACTCCAGATTATTATCAATTTTGGTAGGGCCTCCAGTGGCCTCCAAAGACTAATGCTTCTGCAGCAGTTCAAATGCAAAGTCTTCCAAAGATGAGCTGTGGAACAAGTAGAGTAGACCATCTAAAAGTTATGAGGGATGGGAACTAACAATTGATAACATAGTGTCAATGTAATCCCACAAGGAAAGATACATGCACAAATTTTAAGCGGTTATAAACACAAGTCTGTGTAGCCATGTATGGTAGTCCATCATTCAGGGAAAGCTTGCCTGAAGAGAAAGGTCTTTGCCTGTTTCCGGAATGACAGCAGGGATGGGGCAGTCCTGGCCTCTAGTGGGAGGGAGGTCCACTATCTGGGTGCAGCTCTCTTAGCCTCCTTCTTCTTTTGGCTCCCCCCAAGTTGGACACAAAGGAGGGAGAAGAGAAGGTGGAGGAAGAGGCAGCCCTTCACCAACAAGTGCAGTGTCATGTGCCATGATGATGTCATGGCCGCTGAAACAGTGTCACATCAACCTCCTCCGCCCGAGTACCTGGAAAGTTCATCTGCTTCCCCCACAGTTTTGTTGTTGTTGTTGTTCAGTTGTTCAGTCGTGTCCAACTCTTCGTGACTCCATGGACCAGAGCTTGCCAGGCCTTCCTATCTTCCACTGCCTCCCGGAGTTTTGTCAAATCCGTATTGGTTGCATTGATGACACCGTCCAACCATCTCATTCTCTGCCATCCTCTTTTCCTTTTGCCTTTAATCTTTCCCAACATCAGTGACTTTTCCAAAGAGTCCTCTCTCCTCATGAGGTGGCCAAAGTACTGGAGCCTCAGCTTCACAATCTGTCCTTCCAGTGAACATTCAGGGTTGATTTCTTTCAGGATGGATAGGTTTGATCTCCTTGCAGTCCAGGGGACTCTCAAGACTCTCCTCCAGCACCACAGCTCAAAAGCATCAATTCTGCGGCGATCAGCTTTCTTTTTAGTCCAGCTTTCACTTCCATTCATCACTACTGGAAAAACCATAGCTTTCACTATCCTGACCTTAGTTGGCAAAGTGATGTTTCTGCTCTTTAGGATGCTATCTAGGTTTGCCATTGCTTTCCTCCCAAGAAGCAGGCATCTTTTTATTTCGTTGCTGCAGTCGCCATCTGCAGTGATCAAGGAGCCCAAGAAAATAAACTCTGTCACTGCCTCCATTTCTTCTCCTTCTATTTGCCAGGAGGTGATGGGACTGGTGGCCATGATCTTAGTTTTTTTGATGTTGAGCTTCAGCCCACTTTTTTCACTTTCCTCTTTCACCCTCATTAAGAGGTTCTTTAATTCCTCCTCACTTTCTGCTATCCCCACAGTTTTAACCTATTCCAATAATATGCTTGTCTGCTAATGGTGGAATGGGCTGTCCACAAAGCTGACATATTGTGAGGGACTGTAAGTGGTAGTGGGTGCCACAGTGACAGCAAGTTTTGCTCTTGTGGAGGTCCACTTAACTGAAGGGAAGCAAAGGGGATGCCAACTGGGCAGCTGCCCCTCCAGAGAGATCTGAACTTAAAGAATGCCCAGTGATGTGCACTCCTTATGCCGGACAATGGCTGCACTGCCCAGATATAAGTTTTTACCTTTTTACCAACGTTTCTAAATTCCACCAACAGAACCAATCTACTCACCTTGCTAAACGGTATGTACAGCTAGCCCAAGTGCTTCTTTGACAGCAGCTGAGATCACCATCACCTAACCGGGTCATAGCATTTCCCGCTACTGAACAAAACAAGTGCTGATGCAAGGTGTTCTAGCAAATGTATATAGGACTCCAGGGAGATTCTCAGAGGAGCTGAATATATGCATGAGTGTTTGGATTCGGAAAATAGCAGCTATTTCCAAACTGAAAAGCCACTTTTCATTTCAGCTCTAATAATCAGTAGCATCTGGTAGCACGGGAACATGTGATCAGCTAGAAATGTTATGGTGATAACGCTGCTATAATTAGATTTGTGATACATTTTTCACAGTATTTACTGTCAGCATTACAAGAACGAGCCTGTCATGTACGATCTGCACAATTTAGTGGATTTCGTTTGCAGGATCGGCTATTTCTTTCACTTGCTAATAAGGAACAGTGATAGAGTAAATAGAAAGTAGTGTCAGTAAGTGGGGAAAAGAATGGGTTTTTTTTTAGGAGAGGGGTGGCACATTAATACATCCTTACTCTCAGTATGTTATAGTCATTTTAAGCTTTGCATCTTCTGTCCTTTTACATATAGTTTGATGCTATTTCTCCAGATACATTACATATGTTAGGTCTTATTGTTTGAAAGTGGACTTTGCACATCATGGGTACCAGAAAAGGGAGTAAATCAGCCTGTCCCCAGAAGTGACCAAACAGTAAGACAAATCCCTGTGTAGTTGCACCCTAAGAGTCCAGCAAATGCTTATGATCAGACACTTCTGAAACCTAATCAAGACCCCAAAAGGAACTTATTTCGAGATGCACGAAGTTGTGAAATTTCTATGTGTTACTTTTTAATTCAGCTTGTTTGAGTTTTTGTAGCATATCATTAATCCACTACCAAAATATTCGGAGAATAGGTGATAGAGCTGAGTATCACTAGCTGACTGTGGGGTATGGTGGACATAGCCTTCTGGTGGTTTGAGAGAGGAGTGAGGGAAGCCATTCATGTGAGCATTGAAACCCCCTCCCTCAACAGAGGTGGCGGCCTCAGGCATAGTCTGTCTACTACTTATCAGGGTGTACTTTCAACAATACCCAGACCCCCCCCCCCAAAAAAAAGCCTTCACCACCAAGGCCATAGCTAATGCCCCATACTTTATAGGTTTCAGCACCTTAGGCCATTGTTCACCTTAAGGATATGAATACTGATTTCTACCTAACAAGTCTATTCAGGACATTGTTCATCTTATGAGCCTATTTCAGACCAGGGTTTCAAGAGGTCAAAGCTGACTATAAGATGGAGGACTGGGACAAGCTGTATTCAGACTGATGAAGCTGTTTGGATGAGCAGCAAAATGTTTCTATCTCTCAAGAAAAAGTCCAGTAGCCATGACTCAACTTCCAGATACTTCAGAGAATGTTCATATGATCACGATTCATTACTGTTCCTGTCTGTATTCTAATCCAGGGACAAACCAGGCTGCTGAGAGCAAGTCTCTATTGCTGATTATTCAAAAGAGAAAGAAAAAGAGAAAGAAAATAACTCTTTCATACTTCCAGACCTACAGAATATCTGTGCCACATAGTTCAGTCCAAGACCAATCATTTAAGATAAAATTATGTTCGAGCCTGTGTTCCAAAAGGAAAAATTTCAAGGGGACACTTTTGAATCACAAATTAATTGGAAGTTGGATGAACTTCCTGAAAACAGATGGATTTATCCAACCTTAATGAATGTGCATGTTGTGAGAGAACAAGGGGGTACTAATTTCATTTATTATTTTAAAGCACACTGACAGATACCCTATGTCATAGTTGTGTCATTTGCACACAAATTATTCCATCCTCCTGAAAGATTCCCACAGACACTATTGTTACTCAAAAATGTACAAATGGAGAAACTATGTGCTGTCGGGTTACAAAATTACTTGAAAACCATCTAAAGCAATGTGAAGAAATTAAATTCCAGAGAGAAAATTGGATGAGTTGAAAGACTGGGCTAAAACCGAAACCTACTGTAATCTATCTCACCTGCCAAAAAAAAAAAAAAAAAAAAAAAAGATAAGAGGAGATTCCTTTCAAGTGCATAAAATCTTAAACTGTATCAAAGGTAACAGCTCAGTAAAGAAGAAAATGTTATTATTTTCACCTCATCGAAGGCAGGATTGATAAATGGAAATAGAGCAACAATTTTTAACAAGTCCTCTGAAACAGTAGATTCATTCGCTTTTAAAAGATGATGCATTCAGGAAATGGAATATTAGAACAGAAATTAAGTGTGAATGGGCTGTGAGGCCTAAGCTGCCTTTTCCCTAATTTCATATATGTATATGTCCTCAAGATGCAAAACTCATTTTGTGCTCTAAAATGGATATCAAGCCTATTCATTGAGCCCAAATGCAATTGCCAACCAGGGCTGTTTGCATAAATGGTAAAATGAAACAGTAATTGAGGCAAAAAATAAAACTTAGGGGGTGGAGCTCAGCAATCATGCTAGCAATTATCCTAACAATAGCTAACGATTGGTTTGATGAATTCTCACTTCTTAGGTTTGCAAATGGCTTTCTACAAAATGTGATCACTTCTCATTTGCTTGCTGCTTTAAATGACTACTATAAAGATAATTCATCTGGATAATTCCAGACATGTAGAGTGAGGAAAAGGCTGTTTTTCTGAGTCACTATTGTCCAGCTCTGAGGGGAATCACTTCCCACGCAATTGTATTTAAAAAAAAGAAATGTTCAAGGCCAGAATCTTTCTGCAGACTTGTAAGTCATCAAGCCAAACACACCCTACCATCACCAGTCACATATTGTCTACCGTGAGACTGAGTTCCCCCTGTTTAATTTAACATATATATTGTTCCAGGGCTTGGATGAAAAATATACCTGCTAAGTTTCTCTCTCTCACTAACTTAGGCTATCACTGACACATTGATAAGACATCTTAAAGTCTGTCAAGTTTTCCCACTCTCCACCTAGAGTGGGACATAAACTCCCTACCACCACCACCTCAGGTCTCTTATAATTTCTAAAAAAAAAAATCTCTATTGATTTTTCCTTTTAGGTGCTAAGCACAGGCAAACACAAGAGAAGCAGAGCAGGACTTGATTGTTAAATGAATATATAGCCAACCTAGCTCGTGCTTCCAATATTTAAACAAAATAGCAGTTTTGCGTTACTGGTGCCATTTGGAATTTTGCACAAAAATTGTGAATTTTTTATTTTTATTTTTTGCAGAACCATGTTCTTGATGTTTTAAAAACTTTATCATGAGTTCCAGGAAATGTCTTGCTAACAAGGAGAAGACTGTATTTCCTTGTTGTTCTATGTAAGGAGAAGAGGAGCAAGGATTTGCATCTCCATTCCAGAGAGTTTCTGTGATTTGAATTGTGTGACTTCAGGATTTGGATTTAAATGAAACCTTACAGGGGAGTTGGAGACACTGATTTGTAACAACATGTCAGAAGGGAGGATAAACATAAGCTTGCTAGGTTGATCCATTGCCATTCTGGTTCCTGTCAGTTTGAAGAGAACAATCTGATACAAAAAAGCTTGTTCTACTCATGTTGGCTCTTCATATGATTTAGAACCTTGATCTTCAAAGTCAGAACATCCCAAGGAGAGCTTCTATAGCAGGGGTCCTCAGACTATGGCCCCTGGGCTGGATCTGGCCCACCAGGGTCCCCAACCCAGCCCACTGGAAAGTACAGACCCTGCTGGCAGATATGAATATCCAGGATAAGAGCGAACACTCTTGCCTGACAGTGATTAGGGAGCCAGGGCAGCAGCCCCCCCGTTTTTGCACTGCCCAAGCAGCCCTATTTCTACTCATGGTGATTGCAGACAGGTGCTGTGGGGCTGAGCAGCCTCCTCTGCTGCTGATGCAGCTGCTGCTATTGCAGGCAGGCAGGCAGGCAGGCGAGCAGGCGTTCTGAGGCCATGTGGCTTCCTTCACCACCACTGTTGGGAAAATTCACCAGCCCAGGATCACAGGTGCTCAGTGGAGGAGCACCCTGGAGGAGGAGGATGGGGGAGGAGAGGAAGGAGGAGGGAGGAGGGGGAGAAGGAGAGGGCAGCCTGGTGAGAGCTGTATGTAGGGCTCAGTCCTGCTGCTGCCTGGCGGCAACAGCAAAGACAAAATGGATATGGGATGAGATGGAGCAGATGGGGTGGGGGAGGTGAGAGAGGAGGAGGAGGAAGAGGAGGAGGAGGAGGAGGAGGAGGAAGCCACACACAAACCCTGTGTGTCTCTGCCGCCCACCGCCGCCACTGCCGACAGACACATCCACCTGCTGCCTGCTGCTGCCTCCTTCTCCCTCCTTCTCCCTCCCATCTTCTCCTTCTTAGGCAGGTGATCGGGTGCTCCAGAGCCACACAGCTTCTGCCGCCGCTGCCACCGCCGATGTTGCAGGCAGGTGGGTGGACAGGCATTCCCCAGCCATGCAGCCTCCTCCTCCTCTGCCCCCAATTTTGCAGGCCTTCCGCCGGCCCCGAGCCCTTGCACTGCCACTCACCATCCACAGATGGCGAATAAGTGCATATGGGAGTCATACTGTATAGTCCGGACCCCAACAGTGTCTGAGGGACAGTGAACCAGACCCCTATTTAAAAAGTTTGAGGACCCCTATTCTATAGGAAGGCAAGTCTCTACAATTCAGATGTTTTCCCCCAAGTGAGAAGAACAGGGACACAGAAGGGACATGTTCGTGCCCACCATACGTCTTCAACTGCAGTTATAAAGGGTGTTTATACATGACCCCTAAACTCCGGGGCAAATGGCTCCCAGCTCCAGAGCTTTAAAATGTTTCCCCACCAGCTCCGGAGTTTACAGTAAATTAAGTGCGACCCCGCCCACCTAAGCACGACCCAGCGCACTTTTCTGGTACCTGCTCTTGGGAGTTGAAAATTCTTTGATGTGGATGTGCCGGGCTCTCCTCGCTTCTTTTTGTTGTTGTTTTTTGCCTCCCGCCCCTTTAAGAGAAGGAATCAGGAAGTGACAGGGCTCGGAGCAGCTTCCACCGGCACCGGGAGTTAAGCCTTTATTTTTTTGTCCCTTTTCCCCCTCCCTCCCCTCACGCAGACAGGAGCAAGGAAGTGTGGAGGGGTGAGGACGGAGGAACAGCAACGAACCCCCAAGATCTCTGGTCCGAATTTAAGGGGCCAGTGGATCTTAGGGGTCGTGTGAAAAGGCCCAAAGAAGTACTTCAGCATATGCAAACATACTGAATATATTTTTGAGCATGTTTTCTCACAACATTTGCTATAGAATATTTGAGTGTGCCTATTATAATAGCCTTAACCGGTGTGGTGTAGTGGCTAGAGTGACTGAAGAGAACTTGGGAAGCCTGGGTTCAGATTCCTACTCCACTACACCAACTCACTGGAGAGCGTGGAACTGATAAAAACACTGCTTAAACATCTGTCTTACAGTAGCCTGAATGAAGTCAATTCCAACTTGATGGCACATGACAATAGAAATTACAATATCCATTCAATATGTTTTCTTTTTCATTTTCTGTGCATAGTCTCTAAAAAAGACTGCAAACTGGACCAAAATGCATTGGACAGGTTTTGAAGTGAAATAAATCTACCTCTTTTAAAAAAAACATCATGAGACTTTTCCCTCTCTTCCATAAGTGGATCCATTGGATGTTTCCAGTTTCGTCTGGTACATACTACCACCACCCATCAGTTTGATCACGTCAGTTTGCACCAGAATTCAGGAAGATTAAATTCCTTAAGCATCTGATTCTCACATGTAGTCTTCCTGTATACAGTGGTACCTCAGCTTATGAATTTAATCCATTCTGAATGCATGCTCTTAAGTTGAACTACTCTTAAATCGGGGTACCTATCTAAAAAAAAATAAGTTTAAAAAAAACAATATTCGTAAGTCAAGCAGACCATATCTAAAATTTGTAAGGTGTCAGTTAAAATGCCAACAGTTTTCTGCTCTTAAGTCGAATTGCTTTTAAGTCAAGCTGCTCTTAAGTCGGGGTACCACTGTATAGCACTCCATGAGCCTACTGATACATTTCTGAGATTTAGAAAGGGCAAACTCTCTCTCTCCTCCCCCTTTTTTGGTCTTTGATGGATAAATACAACCTTTAATCAAATATTCACAAACAGGTATTCAGTTTCACCATATATGCAGTATATACGTCCTGTGAATCATGACTTGGATTGTGAATTATTGCGGCAACCCTCATAATACTTTGAGAGTAAAAAAATGCTCTTTCTGAAAAGGATGGCAAAAAAGAGTGAATGTGAATCATCCTTTTTATGTTAATTTAAACCATATTCTTATGTAACCTTAGAGTGGCGGCTATAAAATGCCATCATTTATTCCGAAGCTGTAATACAGAAAAGGTGCAGTCAAGCTTGATGCATGCAATCAATCATAGTTTTGTGGATAGCCTTGATGAGCTGTTTTCTTGTGGCTTCCAATCATCTTGTGAAAGGAAGGCTGGCTTCTGACTTTGCTGCCTTCTAAATAAGGCAGCAATTAGCTGATATAACCAGGAACCACAATAAGAAGAATCAACACCTTTCAGGAGAAAATGGTCTCTCAATTGACAAAATTTATTTGAAAAAAGACGATGACAAAGGCCCCCAAAGATTTGTGAGTATAATATTCGTTTCACTGGAGATTAAACTTGTGAAAGAAAGAAAAAAGATTGCCTGTGGATGGAATAAACTAGATCTACAATTTTCTAGGATAAGACACCGATGGACGAAATAGATGTAAACTGTAATCCTATATATCCTTTCCTGGGAGTAACTCTGATCAAATGCTATTGGATTTATTTCTGAATAGATGTGCATAGTTGTAGTGCAGTTACATGGCATGGTATTATAAATGCAGTATTAATGATATTTGGATATATTTCAGGTAACTCCAACTTCAGAAAGTTTCAAACTATAGGCAGATGTTAAGTGGACTGGTCTGCCTCTCAAACTTTGGGAAAAGGTGTCCTGCCCTTCCCCCATACCCTCATTTACAACACTTCTGTGTTTCAAAGGTGCAAAAACTGAGCCACTGGATCATTTCCACATGTGTATGATAGCACTTGTATAGAGTAGGACCTTGGTATCTGCTGGGGATTGGTTCCAGGCTTTCCCATGGATAATAAAAACTGTGGATAAGAGAGAATGCCTGCCCACCCATCTCCAAACTGCTGGTTCCTGACAGTAGCTTGCTTTATGACTGCTGTTTTGAGACAGTAGCTTGCTTTATGGCTGCTGTTTGTGGCAGTAGCTTGCTTTACAGCTGCTGTTTGTGACAATAGCTTGCTTTGTGGTTGCTGAATTATTTGTTTTTTTCCTCTGCCAACCATGGATAACTGAATCAGTGGATAATGAATCAGTGTATACGGGGTCCTACTGTATTTATGACACTTTTACAATGTGTATCTGTTAAGAAGTGGTTGGGTTTTTAAATGTTTCAAATATTAGCAGAGTTATGCATTGGTGTGGAAAGATACTTGCTACGTACAGATTTGAAGATGCGAGACAGAAGTTTAACTTTAGCATAAAAACTTGTATTACTAAAACATTCACAAATACACAATGAGATAAAACACACAGCAAACACACCTTGATCTATCAGTGGCCTTTGATACCATCGACTACAGTATCCTCCTCGGCAGGATGTCCATTGGTGGGTATTGGAGGTCCTGCCTTGTGCTGGATCCGGTCCTTTCTCGGCAGCCGTGCCCAGAGAGTAGAGGTGGGGGGTGTTTTGTCAGTGCCATGGACACTCTCTTGTGGGGTGCCCTAGGGGTCGGCGATATCCCCTATCCTCTTTAACATCTATATGAGGCCGCTGGCTGAGGTCATACAGAGTTTTGGAGTCTGCTGCCATCAGTATGCTGATGACACGCAGCTCTATCTCTCCTTTTCCACCTCTGCAACGGAGGCTGTGGACACCCTTAACTGCTTCCTGGATGCAGTCATGGAGTGGACCAGGGCTAACAGACTCAGACTCAACCTCAGGAAGATGGAGGTCCTGTTCCTTGGGAGGTCCCTGGAGATGTATAGTGGCCCTCTCCCCAGTTTGGAGCGACTGACCCTTCAGCTGGCGGATGGCGTGAGGAGTCTGGGCGTTGTCCTGGACCCAGCTTTGTCCCTGGATGCCTAGGTGGCGGCGGTGTCCAGGGCAGCCTTTTATCAGCTTAGGTTAATCACCTAGATTCACCTGTACCTAGATGTGGACTCCCTCAGGACAGTAGTGCAGGTGTTGGTGATCTCGCAAATTGATTACTGTAACACCCTCTACATGGGGTTACCCTTGACCCTTATCCAGCGTTTGCAGCGGGTGCAGAATGCAGCAGCCAGGCTGGTGGTAGGTACAAGCAGGTATGCCCGCATCACCCCCATCCTGGCCCGCTTGGATTGGTTGCCCATTGGCTCCCAGATAAGGTTCAAGGTCATGGTTTTGGTTTACAAAACCTTCCATGGCTTGGGACCTATCTATATGGCAGAGCGGATCACCCAGAGATCAATCTCGTCCCATCCAAACAAAGCTTCATCCTCCCTTTTTCTCAGAGTGCTGACACATGGAATTGGGCCTTTTCGGTGGTGGGCCCGGCTCATTGGAACAAGCTGCCAGCTGAGATTAGGCAGGCGGATTCGCTGTCGGCATTTATAAGGGCCTTAAAGACCTGGCTCTTCAGGCAATGCTTTGGGGCCCTCTGAGCACACTGTCATTGTGGTTGTGGCTGCATTTTTTTACATTTCTATTAGTTTTTTAACTGCTGGCACCAGTTTATCTTGCCAGATTTGACTTTGTCTTGGTTTGTGGTGCTATGTTTATTTTATCTGCCATTTGTTTTTAGTATTTTTATACTATATTTGTATAATGATCTGTATTCTTTTAGGTATTCACTGTTTATTTCTGTTTGGGTATGCTATGTGGTTGTAGTTGGGCAGTCGCTGTTTTGGTGACGTGTTATACAACGACCGGAGTTCTCTTATGGGAAAATTGGGTGGTCAAGGATAAATAAATAAATAACCAAAAAGCAGTCCCAAAGTAAAATGGGTTACAATCCTGCGTTTTATGCATATGGCAGACATCATATAAATCAATCACATGAATAAACATAGGCAGACAATGTTAAGCAGGCAACCATGGCACCTGGATATAATTAGTCTGACCTTTTCATGTGATTACACTATTCACCTGTGTCTTGACAAATGACTATGCATTTATACACAGAAACCATTTTCAATCTGTTAAATATTATATTCCATACATTTTGTTAAAGTTACATTACTTGACAGTAGAGATGGGCACGACTCAGCAAAATTTTCGTTTTTGTTTTTGTTTTTTCATTTTGTTTCATAACGAAAACGAAAACGAAAAATTTTTCAGAAGCAAAACGACAACGGAAATGAAACGAAAAATTTTGCCGTGTTTTTCATTTTCGTTACGGCAGACACATTGCATTGAAAAGAATGCTAACGAAATGAAAAGTTTTCATTTTCATTTTGTTTTTTGTTTCATTTCGTAATGTAAACGAAAACGAAAAATGTGCAAAAAACCCCAAAAAACGAAAACGAACCGAAACAGACCCCTAAACGACAAATGACAAACGAAAATTTTTTTTGAGTCGTGCCCATCTCTACTTGACAGTATCTACTTCTTCTCCAGCCCATTTCTCTTCCACGAGTCTTCCTGTAGACATTATAAAGAACACATTATAGGAATCATTATTATTCCATTCTGCTGCTGCTAGTCGTCATGCTTCTGCCTGCCCTTTTTTGGTACATAAAATGTAATGTCCTGGTTCCATAACAATCTATCTATCTATCTATCTATCTATCTATCTATCTATCTATCTATCTTCTGCTTTTGTTTAGGAACAAAACTTCTTAGTCCAAAGGTAAAGCCCAATAAAGCATGAAGATCAGTTCCCTGAAAAAGTGTCTGATATTAATGATCTTACAAGTCTCAAAGACTGAGATGTGTTGTATCAAGTTCTATGTTTTGTGCCATCTCCAAGGCCAAGCAACTCAATCTAGACACTCAAATATTGATGGATAACATCTACAGCAAGGTGCTTTTTTATGTCTATGGAAACTCCCTTTGTAATGTAGAACCTTGACCTCTTTGTACCCTTCATCATCTGAGGAACCTATATGGATGCAGAAAGATCTCCAAGCAGAGGCTCATCTGTTTCATGCAAGAGAGATGGTGGGTGGGTGGGCTGATCTGCAAGAGGACTAACCACACAGTCATCAAAGCCCCAATGTATTGTGTTGCCTTATTCCTCAAATAAAGCCTGGATTACAGGTCTATTGTCACATGACTAAACCACTCCTCAAATAGCCAGGACTGTCATCTGATTTTTACTGTCAACTCTTTTTTGTTACAAAATTCAGAATTGTTTACTACACTGCAATAGCTGGTGACATCCAGAGATCTGAATGGTCTACCTGCCCATTGCACAGCTCCTTCATATGTATGTAGCAGCTATGTTTTAAAAATAAACTTCAATGTGGGGTGAGGAACACCAAATTGCTAGGGAATTTAAAACATGGCAAAAGTGTGCTTCAAAGGGAAGGGATGATGTGATTTTTGGAGCTGAATATTTTTTAAAAAAACACAGCTCTGCGGTTCTAGGACCATATTTGGGCCTCAGAGTTGTATGTGATGTGTGGACCATCATTTGCCTCCCATTATTGCACAAGGAAATGGAAATGTGTACATATCCCTGAGTTCACATTTTGAATGAACCATATATTATTTATAATACAGTGGACCCTTGTATAACAAACGGTTTGTATAACATAAAATCTGTACAACATAAAGAATTCTGGAGATAGGGGAAATTTGCTTTACAGAATCGCCTATGGGGCCAATCCACACAACATAAAAATGGTCACGGTTAGGGATTACTTTGTTTTCAATACATTCTTATGGAAAATTTGTATAAAGGGAAATTTGCTTAACATAATTGCATTGGGAATTAATTAATTCCTTTATACAAGGTAGCACTGTACATGATTATATGCAGACTGGCCAGATAGCTCAGTCATTTATCTATCTGTGGATCCAGAGGATGGCAGTTCGATTCACCACTGTGGATCCACGAAGAGCCAACCTGTGTAGCCTTGGTAAACCACAATGTCCCAGGGCACCCCCAGGAAAAGGGAGTAGTAAACCACTTCTGAATAGAGATGGGCACGGATAAAAAAAATGGCATTTCGTTTGTTGTTTGTCGTTTGGAGGGTCTGTTTTGGTTCATTTCTGTTTTTTTGCAAATTTTTGCAAAAAAAATCATTTTAGTTTTGATTTGTTTCATTACCATTTTGGTACCATTTATTTCAATTTTTTGTGATTTTTTTTTTTAGGATTTTAAGCAATTCACTCATATTGCAGTAACGGAAATGAAACGCACGACAAAATTTCCGGTGTTTCTGTTTGTTTTGTTTCATTTTAGAGACAAAATTCGTTTGTCATTTTGTTACATAATGAAACAAAAAAATGAAAATGGAAACAAAAAATTGTTCGTTTCGTGCCCATCTCTACTTCTGAATATTCTATACCTAGAAAATAGAGATGGGCACGAATAAAAAAATGGCATTTCGTTTGTCGTTTGTCATTTGGAGGGTCCGTTTCGGTTCGTTTCCATTTTTTGCAAATTTTTGCAAAAAAATTGTTTTCATTTTCGTTCATTTTGTTACCATTTTGTTACCATTTATTTCATTTTTTGTGATTTTTTTAAGGATTTTAAAGAATTCACTCATATTGCGGTAACGGAAACTAAACACACGACAAAATTTCCGGTGTTTCTGTTCATTTCGTGTCATTTTAGAGACAAAATTTGTTTGTCATTTCGTTACATAATGAAACAAAAAAACAAATATGGAAACAGAACTTACTTGGCAATACATTATTACTATTATCTCTATATCTTGTGTAAGTGGTTCAAATGGGCTCTTCCAGTTGTATATGTACCAATCTTTGTCTGTTGATGATGAATAGTGAAAAGTAAGTACACTCTTCAAATAGTCTTTTCTCATTAATTATTGCACTAAACTGCTTCAGCTGGTTGGAAACAGTTAAAACATATTACCATTGATCTGAATATGTTTTTAAAAAATCCATAGTAATTTGGCAATTTATATCACATTCTGAGCATTTAACAAAATGGTTGCCTTTCCTCAAGAGGAAAATGGAAAGTCAATGGAAGGTCAATTCATTTTCCTCATGCATACATTTAATGTTCTTGTGCGATTTGCAGTAAATTTGCCATTCCTGACCTACACTTTCTTGAAGTATGTTTTTTAACCATTTATGCTAATTCAAGTGAATCCATGTGAAACTTGAATGGAACAAGTAGTACTTGCTGTTATTTCTAGGAGTACTAGATTGCAAAATCATCCCTGTGTCTTAATAAGGTTTATTTGTATTTACATCCCACCTTTTCCCTAAAGGTCCTCAACATATAGTGACATGATTGAAGTTTGTGTAAGACCTTCCATTTAAAAACTGAACTGTTTCTAACTGATCCAGTCTTATTGCCTGGTTACACAGCTCATTTGGAACAGACTAGCACAGACTAAAGAGGTTGCATTGCGATCATCTAGAGATCTGGTATGCCATGTGCTGTGATTTTTATATCCTCATGGCATGTGCACCTGAAATGATCTGATTTGGTCCACTTTCTTTAAGAAAAACAAATAAAAGGGGAGGTGATTTGCCACTTCCTGTTTTCTTCCACTTCTGGAAGCTGTCATTAAAAAAACTAACAGATTGGATTATATGGCCCTTGAGGTCTCTTTGAACTCTATGATTCTAACCCATCCTACAGCAGGTATACAGCAATCCATTTTAGAAAAGATGTAATATTTATGTTTTCTAGAAGTCTTCTAAGTTAGGATTTTCATTTGAAATAGGATGTGAAATAAAATGGCAGAACCTTGGGATGTATACCAGTGTTGGCATACCCTCTTCTACTTGGCATTAGCCATTTGATTTGTTGCTGCATGCTGTCAAGTCATTTCCAGTGTATGTCAATATTCTGAACTGGTAATCTCCCAAAGGACCTATAATTCACACAAGCCCTGTTCAAGTGTTATAGACAGAGGCTATAGTTTTCTTTATTGACTCAAACCATCTCGTATTAAATCTTTTCCTTTCCCATGGCCTTCAACTTTTCCTAACATTATTTTATTTTCCTGAGTCTTGGCTTCTCATGATATATCCAAATTATTTTAGCCTTAGTTTAGTCATTTTAGCTTCCAGCAAGAGTTCAGCCAGGAGTGGTTTGATCTAGAATCAATTTCTTTGTCTTTTTGGTAATCCATTATGTCTATAGAGTCTTCTTACAATACAATGCTTTGAGTAGATCAGTGTCCACTTTCCTGCCTACTTCACTACTCAGCTTTCACATTCATACATAGTATCAGAGAATGTGGATCATCTCGGCCATAGTCCCCAGTGACATATCCTTGCACTTGAAAATCTTTATCTTTGGCACACATCAATAACGGACATATATTTTCATTATGATGTGTAGGAGGTTTTGTTTTCTGAATCCCATTCGAACATCTAGCATTTCTTGCTCCATATATGATAAAATTCTCTGTTGTAAATGTTTCAGTTTTACTTTGCTTGAAGGGGAAGTTAATACTATGAGCCTATAATTAATGGAATCTATGTTCACATACATTCCAGTCAGTGGGCCATTGTTTTGTTTTCCATATTTGTTGGGACATTCTTGTTAGGGTTTTCATTTATTCATTCACTTATTGGTATCCCCTCTATGTCTTCCAACTGCTTAGAGAACAGTTTTCAGTTCTCTTTCTAAAACAGTAGGTTCTTCATGAACAGTTTTTTTGTTTGAAAGGATATGTCATCCTTAGATCTCTTCTGTATAGTAGTAGTTTCACATATTGGTTGAATTTTTGTTGCTTAGAGTAGTAAACCACAAGCTGAATAGGTGTATTGAATCTGTGGGGATTGGGTGTGACAAATTCTCCATACGTTCCATTGATTCAATGGGCCTAATCCAGCTGTGATTTACCACACTATCTTGTCTCAATTTGTCCTGATCAGGTAAGACATTTATTTCTTGATATTTCAGTTTCTCTTATCTTGGTTTTGAATTTCCCTTGGATATCCTGGAGCTTACAGTAGAGGTTACTTTGTGTCCACTCTTCTGCAATATTGTTCTTCTTTGCAATGATTATTTGTCCTTTGAGGCAGGTGGCTAAAAAATTGCATTTAGGTTTCTGACCCTATTTCTTTCACCTTTTCTTTTTGCTTCTCTGACAGAGAAGCCAAAAGAAAAGGTGAAAGAAATAGAAATATATATATTTCAGTTTTAGTAGTCAATTAAATGGAGGCCAATGTGTTTCATGTGATTGGAAGAAAGATTGATGTCTTCCCTCGTCCTACCATATAATGAAATTTCTTGGCCAGGTGAGTAGGTAGATAAGCCACTGAATAACTGGTACTGTTGTGCACTCATTTTGTATCCAACAGTGGAACATTCATCATATCCATTAGGCTGTTACTAGGGAATTCCGGTGCCTTTAATTTTCTCCTGCATTCATTACTAAGTCTATGTTATCTTGCTGCCGCACAATTGCTATTTTTTAAAAATGCCCACGCTTGATTAAAAGTTTACAATTACAATTCTTAATTTTTTCTTATAGATTTGTATTTATTTGCATGTTGTGCAAATTTGCACAATGTGTCCCTGAGGGCAATGGGGCAGCATGTAATCATGGTTCAACAATGAACACAGTGCATTTGTAGCCCCAATGTGAACACATGACATTTTGCAACTATCACTGATTTTGCCTGGAATATCTCTTTTAGGTAACACAAGAAGAACACTTAAACAAGGAAAAGGAAATCTTTACAGTATCACTTTATCTATGTGATTCCCCCACATCCACTTGCTAAGTTATGATTTGTAGAGAAGCGTAAATCTGAATCTAAAGTATTCTAGATCTTCTGAAGTGTGGATCAGGTTCACTCATAGGAACTAAAGTAATGCCTATGGCACACCCAGACTAATTTCCCCCCCTCGTCTCTGTCCTCAGCAATTTTGTATGAGTTCTGCACAATTTGTAAAGCTCAAGGTATCTGCTTATTTTTATTTAAAAGAATTTATCTGCTACCAAAGAGGCAGCTCCAAAGGAGAAAGCACAAACAGTAAAATATGAAATGATGAGGAGACCTGTCACGAGTCAATGTCTTCTCTTTCCAAATAGCTGCTGTCCAGAGTTTCATATCAATATCCATCTTCTTGTGTTTCAATGCCTTGGTGATCTGCAAAAAAACAGAAGTAGGCAGTCAAGAGAGAATGACACAATTGGCAGTCTGGATCCAAAGGCAGTCCACCCAGTTTTAAATCTTTCCCAAACGGACTCTATGTCTTTTCTGAGCAACTTCTCCCTCAATGGCTTATTTAAAAAGAGTCTGAGAGTATGGAGCATTTAGTGAAATTGTTCCTGACCTGTGCCAAATCCATGTGTATGGTATAATAAAAGAGAATGGCTAGCTGGCTCAGAATTCCTGTGCCAACATGGCCCCTACACAACACCAGATTTGGCAGAAAATTCAACTTTAGTGGAGGAAGAGAGAAGGAAATCAGAGTGATTCCACTGCTGCTACCAAGGAGGAAAGGTGACCTGGGGTGTCCCTCAACTGTCATTTAGCAACAGCCATTCCATCATGCTCAAGAAAAGAAGGAGAAAGGGAGTTATCCCATACCTTCTGGTGAGGGCCAATTTCATTGCTGTGTCTTACAATGGGCAAGTATGTGTGCCTTACTCCAAGGCTATGTTCATACATCCAACATGTCTGTCCACTTTCTCGCATTTTCATGGAAGATCTCACAATTGTGTCATGTGACCGATATTGCATGGTAAGAGTTCAGACCTCTATGAGCAGTCTCACACTATTTTGTGTGAAATGATCTGCAATTTTTTGTTCACATGGCCACCGCACAACATTCTAGTTTGACAAATGCCATTTCCCATTACTCCTACCACAAGAAGAAGAAGAAGAAGAAGAAGAAGAAGAAGAAGAAGAAGAAGAAAGGCATTGATTTTTCAATGAAATGTCAATGCAGAGATTTTAGGTGCTGGTGCCTTCTCTTCTGATGCACTGCTGCCGAGGGCCAGAAACTAGCCAGGAACTAGCCAGCTACTGGATTGCCCATTGTGATGCACGACCAATGGGGCCAGCGGTCTGTGTGTTTCAAGCTGCATCATTCTCTCTTCTCTTCTCTGACTATTTTATTTATTTATTTAATTATTATTAAATTTATACCCCACCCATCTTCCCAAGGGAACTCTGGGCGGCATACAGAGGCTGATCAGATCAGCAGGATATCAACAATAAAGCAAACAAGCAAATAGCAAATAAACAACAAGCAATAAAACATTAAAAACATTACAAGCATTAGCACCCTTGTCAAAAACTATGTGGCTCGAATAAGAGCATCCCAGTGGTACAACTAACTAGTAGCAGCAGATGGCGGGGAAAGAAAAAAAATGAAACTAAAACTGGTCACCAAAGGCCTCGCAGAACAGAATGGTTTTGAGAGCCCTGCAAAAGGCCAGCAGGGACTCTGCAGAACGCACTTCACTGGGGAGGCTGTTCCACAATAAAGGGGCAGCCACCGAGAAGGCCCAATTACAGGTAGAAGTTCTTCAGGCCTCTTGGGATGTGACAACCCGAAGCGAGTGCACTCGCGACTGCCGAACTGGTCGGGCCGAAGTTGATCACTGGGTGATCCGCTCTGCCAGGTAGTCCGGGCACAAGCCATGGAGGGTTTTATAAACTAAAACCAAGACCTTGAATCTGATCCCAGACGCAATGGGCAACCAATGCAGGCAAGCCAGAACTGGGGTGATGTAGTCGTAACAACGCACACCCACCACCAGTCTGGCCGCCACATTTTGTACCCGCTGCAGACGCTGGAGGAGAGTCAAGGGCAACCCCATGTAGAGGGCGTTGCAGTAGTCCAGCTTCGAGATCACCAGCACTTGCACCACTGTTCTCAGAGAGTCACCGTCCAGATAAAGGTGGATCTGGGTAACTTGACGCAGGTGGTAAAAGGCGGTCCGGGTCACAGCAGCCACCTGGGCATCCAAGGATAGCGCCGGATCCAGGACCATGCCCAGATTCCAAATCCTGTCCGCCAGCTGGAGGGAAACACCCTCCATACTGGGGAGAGGGCCTTTGTATTCGAACGGAGAACTCCCGAAGAACATCACCTCAGTCTTCTTGGGGTTGAGTTTGAGCCTGTTGGCCCTGGTCCAAGCCATGACCGCCTCCAGGCACTGGTCGAGAGTCCAGACAGCTTCCACTGCAGAGGTAGAAAAGGAGAGATACAGCTGCGTGTCATCAGCGTACTGATGACTGCACACTCCAAATCTCTGAATGACCCCTGCCAGCGGCCTTACATAGATGTTAAACAGCATGGGGGAGAGAGACGAGCCCTGCGGAACCCCACAAGGGAGTGTCCACGGGGGCTGACAACTCCCCACCATGCTGCACATACTGGAGCCGACCCTCCAAGAAGGATCGGAGCCCACTGCGAACAGTGCCTCCGATGCCTACCTCAGAGAGCTGGTCCAGTAGGATACCATGGTCGACGGTATCGAAGGCCACTGACAAATGCAGGAGGACCAACAGGGTAGAGCAACCCCTGTCGGCCGCCCGGATTAGGTCATCTTGCAGCGCGACTAGAGCTGTCTCGGTCCCCTGGCCAGGCCTGAAACCAGACTGGCAGGGATCAAGGCACACTGTTCCTCCAAGGACTGAATCCGAATCGCTGCCACCCTCTCAATGACCTTGCTCATGAAGGGAACATTGGCAATCTGTTTTTTTCAAAATGGGCTTTACCACCGTCTCCTTCAGATGGGAGGGAAAAAAACCCTTGCTGAAGGAGGCGGTGGCGATGACAGAAGCCCACTCGGGCATGCTCCCTCCGGCAGCTTTTATAAGCCACAATGGGCAAGGATCTAAGGGGGTGGACGTGGGTTGGCAATGGGCAATAGCCCTGGAGGCCTCGGATGGGGAAACAGGCCCAAACTCAACCAGTCAAGGAGAGTGAGGGGGTGAAGCCACTGGGGGTGGCGAGGGAGGGCTAGTGCAACCGGATTCGAAGCCGGCCCGGATGGCCTCTATTTTTGATCTAAAGAAGACTGCGAAGTTCTCACTACTGAAATCAGTAGGAGGAGGCCTAGTCAGACTAGAATTGGTGAGGTCTCGAACCACACGGAAAAGTTCCGCCTGGTGGTTTGAGGCCTCATCAATTCTCAGGGAGTAATACGATGTTTTGGCTTCCCTGATTGCTCACGAGTAGTGCCTAGTCTGGATGACAACAGCAGTCTTGTTAGTAACCGTCCGGCTCTGTCTCCAGCTGCTCTCCAGCCTCCTCCGCCCCTGCTTCATCGCTCTTAACTCCGCCGTGAACCATGGCGAAGGTCGAGCTCTGCCACGGAGGAGGCGCTTAGGGGTGATGTGGTCGATGGCATGGGAAGTTGACTCAAACCATAGGTTAGCTGTAGCCTTGGCCGAATCGTCAGCCAAGCCACCAGGAAGCTCCCCGAAAGCTTCATAGAACCGAAGAGGGTCCAGAAGCCTCTGGGGGTGGGCCCAGACAAGGGGCCAGTGGTCCCTGTGGGGGGGGGGGCAATTGCCAGGGAAAAGGACAACAGGTGATGGTCTGACCATGACACAGGTAAGGAGACGATGTCCCCAACCTCTAGATTGAAAGCCCCCAACATGGAGGTAAATACCACGTCCAGGGTATGCCCACACCTGTGGGTAGGGCAAGAAATATGCTGGGATAGACTCATGGAGGTCATGGACTCCATGAAATCCAGAGGCGCACCAGATAGCTCACTGCCAGCATGCACATTGAAGTCCCCGATGACCAAAAGCCGGGGGGACTTCAACAGAGCCGCGGCTATGAACTCCGAGACCTCTGGTAGGGATTGTGCTGGGTTGCGGGAAGCGCGGTAACCCAGCACAATCCCAAATCTATCCCGCTGACCTACCAGCAGGTGGAGGCATTCTAGCCACAGACTCACCAATGTCGAGGCTCTGGTCACATAAAGTGATTCCCTGTACACAATGGCGACCCCGCTCTTCTGACCCTCCAGCCTGCCCACTCCCTGAACCAGAAACCCAGGCAGGCACAGCTGGGAGAGAGAAGCTCCCCCCTAAGCACCCACCCAGGTCTCTGTAATGCATGCCAGGTCGGCCCTTCCGTCGGAGATGGCGTCATAAATAACAGGGATCTTATTGTGGACCGACCTGGCATTCAGAAGGAGAAAGGACAGGTTGAAGGCGCTGGTGGGATGGCTCCGGGACATGTGGCAGTGAGTTGAAGGGTCAGAACAGGGGACAGGCGCGAGGTGCCTGACCTGGGTTCTTCTTATCCGACTAACCCTCCGACTCCAAGCGTACCGTCCACGAGCCGACACAGTTGGTATAAGAGCCCCTGCTAACATGGTGACCTAGGAAGGAGAAAAAAAATTGCAACCAACAACTACAATCAAATAGCCTGGTAATAGTACAATCAATCAATCAAAGCAATAATAATAACAGAATTAAAACAATCAAGCAAATAAGATAAAATAAAAATAGCAACCATAGGGCCAGGGAACAAGGGGGGGTTAAAAGGGGAATTAAGCCAAGCTGATGGTACAAGCAGACATAGTACATCTCTAGATCTTCTTCCTCCCGGCAGATGATAAAACCAAGTCTGAAGCCAGTCAGGGGAGGGAATAGGGCACGGTGGAGAAACCCAGCTCCATGATTGTTCGAGCAGAGGCAGATGGATGACCTTCTTTCAGAGTTGCAGTGCAGAGCCGAGGTGGAAGACAATGGTAGCCCACCTTGACGACCAAGCACGAGTCCAAACTGTTGCTTTTGAAAGCGGATAGGGGTCCCCAGTGGTCGAAGATGGGACGGCTCATCAGTTCCTCGCCAGGTAGCCGTAGGTGATTAGGCGCACACCGCGGCAGGGAACCAGGTGTCCAGCAGGCAACCCATAAGCCCCCCCAAAACCAACCCCCCCACCAGTCATAGATCTTAAAGAAAAGAAAAAACACCACACGAACAAGCCCCTCAGGCGAGCTGTTCCATCCCAGGCAGCAGCAGTAGGCAGGCAAGACGGTGAAGGCAGAGAGGCAAGACAGGAGTAAGAAGGGTCGCTGGCAGCTGATCTGCCGCCTGAAAACCAGCCCGCAGCCGATCTCATAGCGCACTTCGATGGCGCCAGGGAGGCGGCCATCGAAGACTGAGGCCAGCTGGAAATGTCCACCCCCGGCCAAGGGGGGCACCGGTGGCTGGCATGCGGCCCGAGCTCCCGGGTCCATAGCTCACGGGCCAGCCCGCCGTGTGGGGCTAACAACGGCCACGAGGATGGAGGTCCTCTAGTCGGGGAAAAGCAGGCACCGGCGGGCAATCCTCCACCCGGGCTCTGACAGCGGACTCACGGTAGGAGCCGTAAAATGGCGGCGGCGGTCCTCGGTCTTTCTTGCCGGACCGGATGCTCATCAGGATCTATGTCGTGCATAGCAGCTGGGAAACGGGGCTCACAAAGAGTCCTGGTGAGGCCCCAATTCACTGAGGGATGCAGAGGTGGGGGTGGGTAAGGGGGGAGAGGAGGGAGGGGAGGGACTCTCTAAACCCATACTGCATCTCAGCGTTCAAATGGTGGAGCAGCTGATAGCTCGGCGGCTCGGCTCGGCGTCTTGGCTCTAAAGGGATTCCAGGGGAGTCTGAGACTGTCTTTGAGACTCGGGTGAGCCCCTTAAAGCCCCCCCTCCAGTCCCCTTCGTGGCCCATAGGAAAATTAAAAATAAGGCAAAAAGCAAGGCAGCGCTGTAAGATGGAACAAAGAAACACAAGGGTGCAGCATGTCGCGGAAGCTGCTGCCGCCCGCCATCTTTCCTCTTGGTGTCTATGAAATCAAGAGGATCCTTTCTGGATTTCATATATCTGCCTTTCAGTTTCTTCCACCTCTTTCCACTACATCCTCGCCAAAAAACCTAATACACCACAGCCTTTGGCATAAGTAGGAATTTACACAATACTCATTAAATGTAAAAAACCAAAAATAATGTGTGTGTGTGTGTGTGTTTTAAATTAACAGTAGATGAAAAGGGGGGTAATGGCAACATGCATAAAAACCTTCTAGGACAGTGCATATACCCAGAAGCCCATAGCAAAAGTAATATGGGACAAAACACAGCATAAAAAAAATAATAGGGCTCTAGCTGGCAGGATTTCTCATGAATTCAGCACTTTTGGGTTGGGGTGGATTGCAAGGTGGAAATGCTTAGTCTGAACCAAAAAAAAAGATACAACTTGAGATCAGTGAGGGAAACTGGAGAGACATATTGAATGTCTGAACACAGCCTGAGGTAAAAAAAGTGGCAATAGAAAATCAGAATGTTTTAAGTGGCTGCAAAGCAAGGCAAAGCAGTCCTCAGTAACAGAGTAAGGGATCATTTCACCAAGGGGATAAATGGCAAAAACTCTATCCCCCCTCCCCATCATGCAGTTCACAGCAATCAGAGGACATTTTATAAAGGGCAAGAGGTGGACATAAAAGAACAACTGCAGGCAAACCTGCACAAGGGCTGGCATTGTGTTCTTTTCCAGGTGGTCTCTGTCTAAGAAATTTTCAGATGAAAATGAGAGAGTTTAAGGAAAGGTTTTACATCCATTTAACTTTCCATGTCTGCGATTTTTTCTTCTCAAGAAATATTGCTAAAATTGTAACATAATGCGTCGGAGGAGAAATGTATGATATTGAAACAGGTGATCAATAATTTCAGTGGCATCACAAGGTATTAAATGTGTCCCTTATTTTTAAATTTTGAGCTGTCAGTGAGGCACCTGGCTAAATAGCTTAGTGACTTAGATATCTGACTGTGGAGCCAGAGACTGGGTGTGTGATTTCCCACTGTGCCTCTTGGCAGAACAGCCATCTTGTGTTGCCTTGAGCAAGTTATACACTCCCAGAGTGCCTCTAGAAAGTGACATCTGAACACTGTATACATAAAAAAAAACTCTTGAAAAGGTAACCCTAAGTTGGAATTGGCACGTAATAAAAATGAATGAAATGTGGGTGTTTTTTAAAACTCTGTTTTAATTTTTAAAAAGCATTAGGATATTTATTTTGATCACTAAACTAAGACAAGTATGTCTTTTACATTTCTTTTAATATAGCTTTCAAAACTTTGGGGAATCATTCTTCCCCTCTGTTAGCAAGGAGTTAGTTATAGTATATTTCCTACCAGATACTGAAAGAAAAATGATACAAGGATAGCTTAAAGGTCTTGCCCTATGTTTAAGATAATCTATATCACTTGATAGTGATTCATGTCCACCTACCTACCCTTGGCAGTTTATTCCACTGCAACACTGATAAATTTAATACATTCATGTGAACATTAAGGTCAGATCTATCTTCAGTGCTTCTCCTCTCCTCAACTAAGGAATATACTGTAGTACAAATATGGTGCTCTATGGCCTTTCCTTTCATCCTACACCACCTCTGCTTTTTCTGTCTGGCTTGTTAACAGAAAACATGTTCACCTAGTATCAGTCCCTTCATTTATGTGTATCTCATCCAGAGACAGACTGAGAAATGCCTTCAGAAGCCTCACTTCTATCCTTCAACTGTGCATTTCTTTGCAAACACGCCTTAAAGATTCCAAACAGGTTTCCCAACCCCCCAAACAACAACACACGTGCCTCTGGATGGCCCTTCTATGAAGGACAGCTGCTATGCACTCTTTGAAAAGTACCAGGTATTGTGCTTCTTTCACTCACAATTTTCTTGTATATTTTCCTTTTTAGTGTTTCCATCTCAGGGCTTTGTCCTTCATAGCAAATTTAGAAACCAGAGGAAAGTGTGTGCCCATTTAATATTGAACAGTGATGTGTTTGACCTGGCTTCTTTCCCAAGTCCGAAGGTAATATAATGACAGTAGCTGGCGGGGACATAGCGAGGTTTTCCGTCAGCGACAAGAGCAGAGGGTGGTGGATTGAAGAGTTCCTTGTGCGGTTTTGAAGTGAAAGATCAATTGCAATAACAGCAAGTGGGCACAAATCCACAGCTGCTTTGGCTGAGATAGCTCATTCTTTGACAGCACGCATGGACAAATTGCTACCTCATGAGGAATTTCCCTCCCCTAAGGTGTACTCTGTGGCAGTGCTGGCTGTGCGTGATCAGGATGGTGACGATGGTGGTCAATTCAAGTCGTGCTTACTCAAAAACAGCACAATTTTAATTTCCAAGTAAAATTAATAGAAAACATAGGCTTCAGTTTAGTAAGAAAAAATGATCTTTGGATCCAACCTATTTCTTTAACATTTTGGAATGAGTTTAGAAGACAACCACTGAAATGTACACTTTTATTTTCTCCATTCAGAAAAGAAAATATATTTTATTCCATGATCAGAAGAAAAATAATCTCCTACAAGTTCAATATTCTATACATCCACTCAGAAGAACTAATTCCTACTGAGGGATGTGAGGAAGTCTCATGAACATCTTCTTTTTTGAGACCTTTAGCCTCAGCAAGACAGCTTGTTAATAATCTGTTGACCCCTGTGGAATTTCTCATCTCCAGCATGAGAATGAGATAAGGAACATTTTATTTCTGTTGAACTTGCTGTAATTTGTTCAAAATGCATTAGGAGAAATTTAGTGACTTTTCTCTTTCTGAAGTAGAGCCGACACCAAGCACACAAGGACTGGCTGATTGGTCCAAAAGACTCAAACAGCCAGTCTGATGTTTGTAATTTGTAAAGATCCATGTAGGAGAGCAGCAGCCATTGTAACTGCATGCATCATTTGTGTGTTGGGGGAACCATTCTTGTAAATATGGAACTTTTATTGATAACAGTTGAAAATATCTTGATGTCTTAAAGAGAAACTAATATACATTTTTTTGCAATTTCTCATTCTCATGGATGAGAATGGGAAAAGCAATCAAATGCATCTCTGCTGAGTAAATACCATATTTTTCACTCTATAAGACGCACCTGAGCATAAGATGAATCTAGTTTTTAGAGGAGGAAAACAAGAAAAAATGTTTAGCCTAAGATTTCATGGTGGGGAAATCCTGGCTGCAAAAGGAGAAGAAAGAGGCTCCATGGATGAGACCTCCTTGCAAATGTGGTGATTTTTGACTGGGGGGGTCCAAGTTGCAAAGGATGAGGGTTGCAAACATGGTGACTGGGACTGGGGAATCCAGGCTGCAAAAGGGAAGGTTTGCAAAGGAGGTGATTGGAACTGTGGAATCCGAGCTGCAAAAGGGAAGGGTAGCAAACAAGCTTCAAAAGAGGAGGGAATTGAAGCTGCAAAAAAGAGGCTTACAAACGAGGTTATTGGGACTGTGGGATTCAAGCTGCAAAAGAGGAGGGTAGAGGCTCTGTGGAGGAGATCTCTTTGGAAATCAGGTGATTTTTGACTGGGGAATCTTGGCTGCCAAAGGGGAGGGATGAGTAGAGGCTCCATGGAGGAGACTTCTTTGCAAATGAGGTGATTGGAGCTGCAGAATCCTGGCTGTAGCAGGGGATGAGAGAGGCTCTGTGCAGGTAACTTCTCCCTAAATGACATTCTGTGATATATATGTAGTGGGGACTACTGTATTCACTCTATAAGACACACAGACATTTCCCCTTACTTTTGAGGAGGGGAATGCATCTATAGAGCAAAAAAAACAAAAAACAAACAAAAAAAACAGTATATATAGGAATGAAGCTTTTGTGCATATCCACAGTAGATGTAATTAACAGACCTGAGCATACTTATTACCTAATCCAATGCACATTTAGCTCCCAGCCAATGGAAACACAGCTCTGCCCCTGTAATTCTAGGGCTCTTGAGTCCCTGGCACATAAGCTCCTTCACTGTGCTGTATATAGGGATTTCCATACATTGTATTTGGAGCTGATTCTCATTAGATTTCTTGGCCTATCAGAGGAGGTAATTTTGTATGTTCTGCTGTCGGGTAAGAAGAAAGTCTACACTAGGCAGATTGCCATATACCATATTTTTTGCCCCATAAGACACAATGGGCCATAGGATGCACCTAGTTTTTAGAGGTATATGTGTGTGAAAAAATATTCACACATACATACTGTGGTCCTGGTCCATCTCCTAATTATAAAAGTGGATTTTATGGCTGGTCACTGGGGAATACACTAACTGAGAAAACCTAGGATCAAACTAAGAAAAAGCACCGGAGTTTATGCATGTTATTAGATTATAAGGAAGGCATCCATGTTAGAGAAGATTCCACTGTATTACAATATGCTCACTTTGTTGTGTGTAAATAGCTGCACAGATTGCCTGATACATAGTGTGACTCAAGTGAAATCAAACCTATGTAAAGGTGCCACCATCCTGCTGGAATGCTCTCTCTTTGCAAGTGTGTTGGCCTACATATACGCCTCCCCAAAAGGCTTAACTGCACAAAACAGCCATTTTTATGTGCTAGCCTAATCTCCCAGGGAGGATGTCTATTACAGTCTAAATCTTTGTGTATCTCCTCTTAGATGTAAGTGCACTGCTAGAACAGTGTCAAAGTCTCAAAACACTTTCCCTGATCTGTGTCTCTCCTACCCTGTGCTTCAGTAATGAAACCATAATTCCAACCAAGGGACAGCTATTTTGCAATTAATAGGAGTGACCGTCTGCTATCTCAGGAGTCTGAAGGTGAAACAAGAGCCCATCTCCATATAGAAAATCCAGTTGTTGACCCAAGTCTAAAGAGCTGATTATCTAATATCAATTAATGCTGCCAGTACCCAGTTGGAAACCAAGAATGTTTTTTTTAATACCACATGTGCCCATGACATAAAAGACAGATATTTTCTCTCCCACCTAGATCCAGAAGGTCATGTGGGGAAGCCAAGGCTTAAAGAATGACTGAATTGAAACAGTAGGGTGAAGTGATGTTATCTTGGATTGCAATTTTAGAAAGTGAACATCCTAGGCCAGTGGTGGTGAACCTTTGGCTCTCCAGATGTTTTGGACTACAACTCCCACAGCCCTTTGTCATTGGCAGCACAGGCTTGGAATTCTGGGAGTTGTAGTCCAAAACATCTGGATTGCTGAAGGTTCACCACTACTGTCCTAGGCCTTCTGGGGAATCTTTGGAGGCAGTGTTGTCCATGGTGCCAGTGATAATGGCTATTCAGGCACAGGACTTGGCACCGGGCCTGCACACACTGGCAGGTACCTAGATGGATGAAGGGACAGCAGTGGAAGTAGCAGCAGCCAGTAGCTGTGCAGAGGTGGTTCATACAGTAATGCCCAGGCAACAGAGGGAGCTGGTGGTGGTGCCCTAGTGACTGCAGTGCCTACACCAGGTGAGATGACAAGCACAATGCAGACATCACATAGTGAAGGCATATGCCATCCCCTATGGCACAAGCATCCCTGCAAACACAAGCAGATAGAGGGAATGATGCCACCCCTCCTGTGGCAACTGGACCAGCTTTGAAGCCTTGGATGGCACCCTATCTTCAGGTTTCACTTCTTAGCCAAATGCCAGAATCCATAAGTACAGTCATGCCACCTGCCATTCCTCCCACTCCTGAAACAGGATATAACTTGGTGCCACTTAAATCTCTATCATATGGTGATCAGTCCTTGCCCCTTGGGGATCACGTCCTGCCTGATACAGTGGTAAAGATCTGCAAGGGGAAATTTGAAGAGAAGGGTAATAGGTAGAAAGACAGGGAAATAGGGTGGTTTAGGAGGCACCTGGAGGGGGAGCAGGAGGAAGAAGCCATGCATCATCCACCAGCAGTCCTCCTTTCACCCTGCTAAGGCTTGGCAATCCTTAGTTGGAGAAAAAGAGGAGAGGGAAGCAGGCAATGTTTTTTTCCAAGCAGCACCTCCATCGATTGCTCCCCCTCCTCCTTTCCCCCACCTCCGCTAAGGCTTGGCAATCAATAGCCCAGGGAAAGGAGGAGAGGGAAGCGTGCAACGGAGGTGCTGCTTGGGAAAAAAATCCCATCACCTGCTTCCCTCTCCTCCCTTCCCTGGGCTAATGATCGCCAAGTCTTAGCCAGGGGAAAGGAGGAGAGGGAAGCATGCTATGGAGGTGAGGCTTGAAAAAAAATCACCTGCTTGGTGCTATCCCCACACTGTGCAGTTTGCACAAGAGAGACTTTACTGGAAAGGAGACTCACAAAGAGGGCATGAGAAGGAGAGACCCTTCTCCTCCTCCCCCACTGTTCCCCCAGGATCTGCCCCCCCTTGCTGAGTCGGTGAGACACAGATGGGGGGGAGGAGAGGGCACAGAAACTGACTTTATCTCCAGGTGTTCCAAACTCTAGCTATGCCACTGCTCATACTATATCAGGCCCCCTTATGAAATGGGGTTTAAAGGTTAAAACCTTAAATAAAGTTGTGTCCCCAGCTCTAACCCAACAACTGTGTTTTGACTCTTATTCTGGGCTAGCAGATAAGGACAGCTTGTGAAGAGCACTCTTAGGAGCAAAAAGAGAAATGAAAGGAATGGTAACTATCCTTTTCTCTCTTTCAATGAAGTATCATGAAATAGTAACCCTATTAGCCAGTGATGTTGTCGAGATAAGCTCCACATTAAAAGGCATTATTCTTTTAGTGTGAACCACAGGCAACTCTACAGAAAGCGTATAAAACAGCAGCTGTAAAACTACATACAATGTTATCCAGCCTGATCCTACTGGTGAAAAAATGCCCAAATAATATCCCCATTGTGGCTAGATTTTCTTGAAACTTGATCATACGTTACTGATGCAAAGGGAATTCTGAGCTCCTAGATAGCTTATGTTTTACAGAGAACCTAAGCTGATGCACCAGAATAACCCTTTCATACATTTGTTGGCTTGTATTATACAAAAGGTGCCCCAGAGCACTATAGTTTCGAACTATAGTGATAGCTGTGTTCTTCTGTGCAAGTGTATCAAACAAGAAACAAAGCAATACAACAGCAAAAACAGAAAAATAAAGAAGGCAAACAGGTTGTGGCTCCATACAGAACTACAGCTATTTTTAAAATGTGAGCTTGCATGAATCAAGTCCACTTCCTTTGATATAACAGTGAGACTACATGGCAGGGGGCAGTCATTTACATATGGCCCCCAAAATAAAGACAGAGTGATTGTTTAGGAAACACAAATTGCAAACTGTGTGAATTAGTGCAGCATGTCATATCTAGGTATTCTACCTTTGTCGTTTTGTTCTGTGAAAAATGGCAATAATTTTTACCATATAGTCTCATACAATTCACCAAAAAATCTCAGCTAGACAAATATGATTCTGTTCACAGACTCAAAAATAATACCAACAGTGTCATCAGAGACAAAAAATATGGAGGCATGGTTTTCATGGGAAAATTGAACTACAAACAAGAAGTTAAGAGACAACTGTCCAATTCTGAATAAAACCAGTTCCTAACTATAATGCAGCTGCTAAATATGAAAAGAAATTACAAAACTTAATGAAAAAATCCTTAAATATGTATAAATATACACATACATTAAGAATCAATTATCCCCACATTGACTGGGACAATGCGAGCTCCGGGCAAGAAAGAGAAATTGGGTTTCTCGACTTGCTGAATGACTGTGCCTTAGAGCAACTTGTCACGGAGCCCACCAGAGAACAGGCAACTCTGGATCTAATATTGTGTGATACTCAGGACCTGGTCAGGGGTGTGAATGTCACTGAGCCTCTGGGGAACAGTGACCATGCTGCAATTACCTTTGCCATGCATGTCGGAGGAAGAGTGTCAACCAAATCAGACATAAAAACCCTTGATTTTCGAAGGGCAAACTTCCCTCAGATGAGGAAAATAGTTAGAGAGAAACTGAAGGGGAAGGTTAAAAGAATCCAATCTCTTCAGAGTGCATGGAGCCTGTTTAAAACAACAATAATAGAGGCCCAGCACAAGTGCATACCACAAAGAAAGAAGAGCTCATTTAAGTCCAAGAGGGCACCGGCATGGTTAACAAGTGGAGTTAGAGAGGCTCTAAAGCACAAGGAGAAGTCCTTCTATAAATGGAAATCCTCCCCAAATGAGGATAATAAAAAGGAACACAAACTCTGGCAAAAGAAATGTAAGAAGATGATAAGGGAGGCAAAGAAAGACTTTGAGGAACGAATGGCTAGCAATATAAAGGGTAATAATAAAAGCTTCTTTAAATATGTTAGAAGTAGAAAACCTGCCAGAGAACCAGTTGGCCCTCTGGATGGTGAGGGAGGAAAAGGGGAGGTTAAGGAAGACTTGGACATTGCAGAGAAATTGAATGAGTTCTTTGCGTCTGTCTTCACGACAGAGGACCTTGAGCGGATTCCGCTGCCTCAGCCGCCCCTCTTGACTAAAGAATTAAATCAAATACAGGTTAAAAGAGAGGAGGTTTTAGGACTAATTGATAAATTGAGGATTAACAAGTCACCGGGCCCAGATGGCATACACCCAAGGGTTATTAGGGAACTGAGAAATGAAATTGCAGATCTCTTAACGGTTATATGCAACTTGTCTCTTAAAACGGCCACAGTGCCGGGGGACTGGAGGATAGCAGATGTCACACCAATTTTTAAAAAAGGAAGGAGGGGGGACCCGGGAAACTACAGGCCGGTTAGCCTTACATCTGTCCCAGGGAAGATGGTGGAAAGCCTCATCCAAGAGAAAATCTTAAAACACATAAAAGAACAAACCTTGCTGAGAGAAAATCAGCATGGCTTCTGTAAGGGTAAATCTTGTCTGACAAACCTCTTAGAATTTTTTGAAAAGGTCAACAGGCACGTGGATTTGGGTGAACCGGTTGATATAGTCTATCTGGATTTTCAAAAGGCTTTTGACACAGTCCCTCACCAAAGGCTGCTGAGAAAATTGCACAGTCAGGGGATAAGAGGGCAGGTCCTCTTATGGATTGAGAACTGGTTGAAATCCCGGAAACAAAGAGTAGGTGTCAATGGGAAATTTTCGCAATGGAGAGAAGTGAAAAGCGGTGTGCCCCAGGGCTCGGTCCTGGGACCGGTGCTTTTCAATCTGTTCATAAATGACCTGGAGACAGGGATAAACAGTGAGGTGGCCAAGTTTGCAGATGACACAAAACTTTTCCGTGTGGTAAATACCAGAGAAGAGTGTGAAGAGCTCCAGAAGGATCTCTCCAAACTTGGGGAGTGGGCTGAGAAATGGCAAATGCGTTTTAATGTAACCAAATGTAAAGTAATGCATATTGGGGCAAAAAACCCAAACTTCGTCTATCAACTCATGGGCTCTGAGTTATCCGTGACGAATCAGGAAAGAGATCTTGGTGTGTTGGTGGACAGCTCCATGAAGGTGTCTCCCCAATGTGTGGCAGCGGTGAAGAAGGCCAATTCCATGCTAGGGATTATCAAAAAGGGGATTGAAAATAAAACAGCCAACATTATAATGCCATTATACAAAACAATAGTAAGGCCCCACCTGGAGTATTGTGTACAATTCTGGTCACCGCATCTCAAGAAAGACATAGTGGAACTGGAAAAGGTGCAGAAGAGAGCAACTAAAATGATTACCGGGCTGGAGCACCTCCCTTATGAAGAAAGGCTAAAACATTTGGGCCTCTTTAGTCTGGAAAAAAGGCGCTTGAGGGGGGATATGATTGAGACGTACAAAATAATGCAGGGTATGAGTAAAGTGGATAGAGGGAAGCTCTTCTCTCTCTCCCAAAATACCAGAACTAGGGGACATTCACTCAAATTGAGGGCTGGGAGAGTAAGAACAGACAAAAGAAAATATTTTTTCACCCAGCGCATTGTAAGTCTATGGAACTCCCTGCCACAGGATGTGGTGATGGCATCTGGCCTGGATGCCTTCAAAAGGGGATTGGACAGATTCCTGGAGGAAAAGTCCATCACAGGTTACAAACCATGATGGAGATGTGGAGTCTCCAGGCTTTAAACCGGGTTACTTCAAGGGCCAGATGCAGGGGAGTGGTATCAGGAGACAGATATCTAGTCCCATGCACTCCCAAACACACCTGGTGGGGCCGCTGTGAGATACAGGAAGCTGGACTAGATGGGCCTTTGGCCTGATCCAGCATGGCTCTTCTTATGTTCTTATGTTCTTAATCTAACCCCCCACCACCATCTATCTTCTACCAAAATTACAAAAAACAAGGAGTTCCAGAAGACCCAATGAAAAAGCATCAATAGCATCACTATTGAAGTATCT
Organism: Phrynocephalus versicolor; assembly: GCA_023846285.1. Lineage (NCBI taxonomy): Eukaryota > Metazoa > Chordata > Lepidosauria > Squamata > Agamidae > Phrynocephalus > Phrynocephalus versicolor. Next base: position 62,769,151 of record JAHTLZ010003526.1, read on the forward strand.
GGATATGTGGACTTGATCCTCAAACCTTATTTTACCAATGAACCTCACTACATGAGTTCCCATAGACATTTCAAAGAAACATAAATCCACTCACACACTCCCTGGCAACACTGTCTTAGCAATGATGGATGTAGAATCTCTCTACACTAATAGCTCATTTAGACACAGACTTTAGGCTGTCCAGGAATACTGTTTAAAATAAAGATGAAGCCCACATAGTCACTGTCTTCTGTGAGTTCATACTCAAATGCAACTATTGCATTGTTGACAATGAAACCTACTTCCAGATGACTGCTATGAATACCCATGATGGCTCCAGAGCATGTGAATATATTCATGGCTTACCTCATGATGCTTTATTAACTGTTGCACACAAAAACAGTCCAGAGTGTATGAGGAATTGAGAGTAGCTTCAAATTTTAAAAAAATCAATAAACTTCCTCTAATCACACAGTGGATAAAATGGTTAATCAGATTGACCTACAGTTCTCCCTCGATAGACCACTCCTTATTTGCTAATTTCCTTCAAGTGGCATTTGCTGTGTTAATACAACTACTCAGAAACTATGGTAGTGACAAAAATGTTCCAATTTATTTACAGTTCTTCATAGATACAAAAAGAAATCCTATTGTGTACATGTTACATCACTCAGCTTAATTGGTTAACTGGATTCATTACTGACTAACTAGTTATCTAGCTCACAGAACACTTAGCTTTAACTGTTTTTTCTTCAGAGAGGACCCATAACTAACCCTGACAGATTTGGACTAACTGTAAAAAGGTGTGTGAGAGAAAAAAATCTTGTCAAGTAATGTTACTTTCAACAAAATGTATATAATATATTTAACAGATTCAAAATGGTTTCTGTGTATAAATGCATAGTCATTTGTCAAGACACAGGTGAATAGTGTAATAAGATGAAAAGGTCAGAATAATTATATCCAGGTGCCATGGATAACTGATTAACATTGACTGCTTGTGTGTACTCATGTGATTGCTTTATATGATGTCTGCCATATGTATAAAAGGCAGGATTGTAACCCATTTTACTTTGGGACTGCTTTTTGTTGAAATGAGCAGTTTCCACTATTCTGTAATATTTATGCTGTGTATATTATCTCATTGTGTATTTGTGTTTTTTTTTTTTTTTGTAATACAAGCTTTTATGCTAAAGTTTATTTCTGTCTCCCAGCTTCAAATCTGTGTTTAGCAATTATCTTTCCAGGCCACAGTATAACTCTGCTAATCTTTGAAACATTTAAAACCCGGCCACTTTTTAACAAATCTTTTAGAGAGGGAACTACAGCAACCTGAGCCCAGAAAAGTTCCTCTGAGAGAAAACCTCTTAAAAGACATCATTAGAGATGGGCACGACCAGGAAAAATGACGTTTCGAGTTGTCGTGTGTCGGAGCCGGCCCGTTTCAGCTCGTTGTCGCAAAATTTTTGAAAAATTTGTCGTTTCGTTTGTCGTTTTTTCATCTGTCGTTAGTACTGGTTTAGGGGGGGAAGCGGGCTCCTGGAGGCACTTCTCTGGGGTGGGTGCCTCCTCTGGCCCACAATGAAGGGAAAGCGGGCTCCTGGAGGCACCTCTCTGGGGTGGGTGCCTCCTCTGGCCCGCTACAAAATGGCATGCATAGCCAATTGGATATGCATACCAAGTTGCAGTGGCAAAGGCACCTCTCTTTTGGGTGCCTCTTGACTCACAGCATACTACTGGTATAGGAGTGCACTTAGTGGGGAAGGCTCCCTCTGGGTGCCCTCTGGCTTACTAAGAAGGGAAGTGTACTTGTGTGTACTGCAATGCAAGTACACAGATCGGGCTTAGGGTTAGGGTTAGCGCAAGGGCTAGGCTTAGGGTTACGGGTAAGGTTAGGGTGAGTTAGTGGGGTGCACCTCTGGGTGCCTCTCTGACCCACTAAGAAGGACAGTGTACTGGCATATGGGTTAGGGTTAGGGTTAGGGTTAGGGCTAGGGCTAGGGTTAGTGGGCTTTTTATGCCCGACTGGCACATCCCAGAAGTCTCAGTCAAAACCTGGCCAAGTGGCCATGTGATTGGTGGAATGGCTCCAAAAATTTGCATGGTCCACTCCCATGGCCAGCCCATCATTGTGCAGGTGTAAAAAAATAAAAATAAAAATAAAATAAAATAAAATCAATGGAGACATTTTGTTGCAAGAAAAACCCACTCGCTGCTGTAAAAATTCTGGCAGTTTTAAAATAGCTAATTTTCGCATGTTTCTGTGGTGCTTTGGTGTGTTTTTGGACCACATGATTTCAAAATAAATATTGTGCACGGTCGCCCCATTTTGGATCCCCCAAACGTACGGCATGGCGAGTTGGCAAGACAACGAGGATGCCCCCCACCAGAGCAGCCCAGGACAGGAGAGGGGGGAGGCCGGGGAACCCCCCCCCCAGAAACCACCCCTCTGGTAGGTGCACTCACTCAGGCAGGCATATTTTCGCCTGCTTTTTTGGCCGGAAATCGGGGTTTTGTATTTTATTTTTAAAACTTTTTTCTGTGTCGCTTGGCGAGTTGGCGAGACGACCAGGATGCCCCCCAGTGCCCCCCCAGAGCAGCCCAGGACAGGAGAGGGGGGAGGCCGGGGACACCCCCCAGAAACCACCCCTCTGGTAGGTGCCCTCACTCAGGCAGGCATATTTTCGCCTGCTTTTTTGGCCGGGAATCGGGGTTTTTTAATTTTTAAAACTTTTTTTCTGTGCCGCTTGGCATCGCGCGATCGCTGTGATGCCAGGAACAACAATGACAAATCAGACCCAATTTTTCTTTTATCGGTTTGAGTTCGAGTTCTAGCGGAGTAATTGTCGTTACCTTTTCCGTTACGTAACAGAAACGAGGAACGGAAACGGAAACGAGAATTTCGCCAAGTCGTGCCCATGTCTAGACATCATATGCAAATTTCACTATTTCAACATATTTGAGGTATATTGATAACAATTTTTTTAAAAAATCTAGACACACAGAAAGGAATTCCTAGAGGAATCTGACCAGGATTTTATTGACTTTCATCTGAACATGAACCTCAGCCTGGACCAACCTATCCAACAATTGCATTGTAAGACACCACTGTGAAACTACAATATGGACATCTTAGCACTACTCTGTATGGAAAACTCACTGATGGATACATGTACTTGCATGCCTCCAGCTTCCATTCTGAATGCAGCACAAAATCTATTGTTTACAGCCAAATCTTCAGATACAATTGCATCTGCTCAGGCCTACAAGATAGAGGCTTCAACACCAGGACCTGGCTGCAGCAAGGGAGGGTTGGGGAGAGGGTTCATGGAGGAAGCCTCTTTGGAAATGAGGCAATCGGAGGCATCCACATATTGCAGATTTTCCTTTACCATCAGAGAACCTAACCCCCGCAATAAGTGGGGGACTACTGTAGTTCACTGACAATGCAGTCCCTATTTACTTCCTTAGACCTAAATCTCAGTGTATTCAACAAGGCCAATCTGAAAGTAAACTAAATAGGCATCAGATTATAGCATAGGTTGCATGTGCTCATTGTCTCAATTTGAACTGCAGGACATTTGTGATTCCCCCAGATGGTATTGGGTTTCAGTTTCCAACAGCCCTGACTAGGATTGTCTGTGATGGTGCACCAGTAGAGTTCTTGCCTGGTACTATCTGGAGGGCTGCACTTTGCCCTCTTGACTTTAGAATGTCGCTGAAAGGCCTGCATTGGTTTTTCCTGATTTATGCTGTAATTCTATGCCAATCTATCTGGGTTAAAGTTTCACTGAACTCAGTGGGATTTCCTTCCTCCCTTCCTTTGCCTTGCAAGTGATCATGAAAGCTGAAGCTACAATGGGTGTAAGGATGTTTCATGAAAGAACGGATTCCATACAAGGACTCAGTTGGTTCTTGATATAAGGTCCTATTATTGTAAGGGTAGAAGGCTCCTTATCTAGGTCATTTCACATCAATATGCCCATGGAAATATTACAGATACTTTTATTTCATGAAAGAAAAGTTGTGTCTTTACCTACTTAGGTATGCTAATTTACTTGCTAATTAATGAATTGAACGAGCTAGCTGTTTTTCCCCCTTCAGGGAAACTGTGATCAATCCTACATAAGGGCCAGATGAAACTGCCTCCCAGGCAGACTACTCCAAAGGTAGCATTGCTCAGAACACACAAATATCTATTAATGTTCTCTCACCATTTGGTGGACCTTATGGGGTAAAATTGTCCCAGTTTTGCCCAGAAGGCAGGTTGACTACAGTATGCGCCTTCAAGCCAGTTTATAGTAAAGAAGGATCTGCCTTAAAGATTGTGAATTGCATAGATGACTACTTCCTGGACTGACAAATGTTGGTATTTGCTTAAAGATGAGGGGCGTCTTTCTGGGGACAGGCCTATTATGCTGAAATCAATGCCAACCAAGTTGAGGGGTGTCTTTCTAGGGACAGGCCTATTATGTTGAGATCAATACCAACTAAGTAACCACTTGTGTGTGCCTTGGAGGAAGCTATCAGACATATAAATTATTCAACCTAAAATATGATTTGTTGTTCCACCAAAAAAAAAAAAAAAAAAAAACATAAAAAAAACCCCCAAGACTGCGTTACTTCTTTTTGGTTCAGTTGTTTGAGGTGCACTTAAGGACATATCACCATGGAATGACAATTTTTTAAAAAAATAATTCTCCAGGGCCAGCAAAGAGTCAACAATCAAAATTTGCATTTTGAAAAGCTGGAAGGGAAAAATAGTAGCATTTCTATTCTAGGAAACGACACATTAAAAATACGGGATACTACTGGATATTGTGTAATATCTCCATGGAAAGATATTGATTATAGATATTTTATGTGGATACATTTTGACTGAAAAAGGATTCCAGCCATAAATATGGGAGACTAGGAAGACATTAGCTGGCACCCCACAACTGAGGGACCAAGGGGTTGAAGACATCTCCTCCGCCTGTAATCTCTGGGGATGGTCGTCCAAGAAGGAACAGAATCACTGTAAAGCAGTGCCTCCGATCCCCGACTTGATAAGCCTCCCCAAGAGGATACCATGGTTGACAGTATCAAAGGCCACTGAGAGGTTGAGGAGAACCAGCAAGGATGATTTGCCCCTGTTGGCCTCCCTCAACAGGTCAATGTGCAGGGGAATCAATGCTGATTCTGTACCATGGTGTGGCCTGAACCCCACCTGTAATGGATAAATGGCATCAATTTCATTCAAGAGCCCCTGAAGCTGGTCCACCACCACCCTCTTGATTCCCTTGCTAATAAATGGAACATTGGTGATGGGCCTATAATTGCCAATTTGGTCCACTGCCAGATTCATTTTTTTCCAAATGGATCTAATGAGTGTCTCCTTTAGGGCAGGAGGAACCCTGCGCTTGCAGAGACTCATTAATTATTGCAGTGGCCCTTTTGGCAGCACACGACCTGGCAGCTTTTATAATCCAGTCTGGGCAAGGGTCAAGGGAGGACGTTTTGGCATGACAGCAATCAAGGGCCTTGTCCACTTCAAAAACACCACAGATTGAATGTCGGAGAGAATGCCAGGCAAGCCATTGCACTGGATGCCTCTGCTCGATCTACTGGTTCTAACTGGAGATCCAGGCCTTCGAGGATGGCCTCCACTTTTGATTTTAAAAATGCTGCAAATTGGTTGCAGGAAATACTAGGGGGAGGCCTATCACTGCAACCCACACCAGATAGATCGTGAACTATACAAAACAATTCAGCCTGATGGTTTGGTGCTTTGCTTATCCGGACAGTGAAATAAGTTCTTCTTGAAGCCTTAATCCTAGCTGAGTAAATAGTTGATGCAGTCATGACAGCAGTTAAATTATAATCCATCGGGTCCCACCTCCAGATGCTCTCTAGCCTCCTCCTATTCCACTTTAGCGCCTGTAGGTCCTGGTTAAACCATGGAGCTCCATGGGCCCTGCAGCAAAGGAGAAATTCAGGAGCAAGCATGTTGACTGCCCTGGTGGCAGAGACATACCAGCTCTCTGTGGTTTTGGGTAAGCTGCACAGTCCCAGGGTGCCCGTGTGTCATTTTGAGATGTACAAAATTATGTAGAGCATGACTAAAGTGGATAGAGGGAAGCTGTTTTCACCTTTCACACAATACCAGAACCGGGGGCTTTTTGCTCAAACCGAGGGTTGGGAGAGTATATTGTATAATGTAGTCATCCATCAGTCTCAATATACTATGGCAGTGATGGAGAACCTTTTAGAGACCGAGTGCCCAAACTGCAATTCAAAACCTACTAATTGCAAAGTGCCAATACAGTAATTTAACCTATATACAGGTAGCTATGAAGGGGCAATGTCAGGTGTCCACAGAAAGGGCTCCAAGTGCCACCTTTGGCACCCATGCCATAGGTTCGCCATCACTGTACTATGGTATCGTCCTCTGTATAGAAACTGTGTTGTTTCCACACTGCATGCAAAGCTGAAGTGGCCTCTTCAGAGCACAAGGCCTGGGTAGATTAATATGGAGGTTAAAACTCTTACCCAAGAAAAAAAAGCCCTCTCCATGTCACAGGAATAGTTTAATGGAATGGCAGAGCCGATACGGTTTGTTCCAGCTGTGTTGCAGGAGTTACCAGAACATGATTGTGCACAGCCATGAACTGCTTCTGGGACTTTGGACCCGGATTTTGCCTCAAGGTTAACTCCCGTAGACTTTTTCAGAAATGGTTGTAGCCACTAGGCAGTGGAGGTTTAAAATCAGAGTTTTCCTTTTACCTAGAAGATAGTTCTTCCATTTTATCTGCCGTTGAGGCATAAAGCCCTATTCCACCTTCAAAACCATTGACCATCTTCTCCTGTAACCCTGGGAAAGGGCCCTTATGAGGTACTACCAGATGGGCCAGCTGGACCAAGGTTTTTTGAGGAGGTATTACTCCTCCAGCACTGACAATGATGAGGCAGTAAGTAAAACTAGCAGCAAGTTAAGAACAATGGTGGCATGATGAAACTCTACAGTAGTCAGCTCCCAATGGCAATTGTAACAGAATGCTGCAGCACTCAGTGCCAGGTGGCAGTTGGAAACAAAAATGCTAGTGGTTGTAAGAGCCTACAATGGACAAACAGTTGATGTTAAATAGATGTAATAGATGAAATTAGAGTAAAATGTCTTCATATATTAGGTGACTGACAAATCCTTAAGTAAAATCATGTGTACCATAGTGGTTTGCCACTAATAAACAATTAGGGTTGGGAGAGTCAGACCAGATGAAAGGACATACTGTAATTCTTTACCCAGCATGTTATTAGTCTGTGGAACTCCTTGCTGGAGAATATGGTGATGGCATCTGGTTTAGATGCCTTTAAAGGGGGATTGGGCAGATTTCTGAAGGGAAAGTCCCTCACAGGTTACAAGCCATGATGGGGATACATGCTATCTCCAGGCTTAAAAGGGGTGCACCTCAAAGTGCCAGAAGCAGGGGAGTGGTATTATGAGACAGGTATCTAGTTGTCTCATGTGCTCCCTGAGGCATCTCATGGGGCCATTGTGAGATACAGCAAAGTGGACTAGATAGGCCCTTGGCCTAATCCAGCAGAGCTCTTCTTATGTTCTTACATTTGAAAGTAGAAGAGCAGACTAATAGACTACTTCTGGGTACTCTCTGCCTGGAAAACCCATAAATGAGATATGCCTTAACAAGTAGCTTTGAATGAATGAGGAAGACATCAAACTATACAGAGGAGTGTATTGAATATCCTTTATGGGAAGAGCTAGAATAAAAATGAACAATAATAAATGGAGTTATTATTGAGGTACATTTTATATGAGAACCTCAGTGTGGTATAAAAATTGTCTTTTGAAGTTTTTCAATTTTATTTTTTTATTTTTTTATTTCTTTATTTTTTGCTTTCAGGGGGTGAGGACAACAGCTTTATTCCATCTGCATATTTCTTTTAATGCATCATCACAGGTCAGACTTTTCAATTCTCTCTGTCATTTCTCTGATCTCTAACTAGCATAGCTCATGGCCAAGGATACTGAGAACAGCAGGCCCACAGTTTACAATTCTTGTAATAGAAACATGCATAATTTGGGGCAGTCTAAACGATACCATGAGATTGTGGTTAGAAGTGGAAATTCTTTATTTAAAAGCCATTCCACTGAAATCTGACAAGATTTTCTGATCCTTCATAGCTTGCAGATTGCTGTCTTTTTTGATTGGTCATCAGGAGTTAAACTCCAACTTAGCTTGCACTACTGATTGTGCAAATATCAAACCAAGACAGGATCATATTGCAGAAGCACTAACATGTTTACTTCTATTGAGATGCCAACAATAGCATTGCTTTGACCTTTATCTAATTGATGGTATGCTTAGATAGATGGGTGCATTTCATACAGACATAGAAATATTTATTTATTATGTCCTGTAAGAGTAAGGTTCAAGTTTTGAGTTTATCTTCAATTCTTCATTCTGCCCTCTGCCTCATAGATATCCTAAAACCATCATTTCTCTAAACTCTATGTCCTGAAAGCATCATCTCTGTGTTTCTGCAAAGCACCCCCACCTCTGCAGACATGGGCTTCTAAAGCGAATGGCAACAGGATGTGTCCAAACCACAACAAGGGTATAGCAAATGTCAAACCACATGCTAGGACATCTCAGATCTTAAAATATCTTGTTTGCACCTTTGTATCCAGCTTTTGAAACTCACTGTTAACACAGAGAGAGCAATACATTGCGAAATTAATGACCTTTTAATCTTGCTAATGTAGATGGGAAAGTATCACTGATCTTTAAGTTTGGTTGCATTACGGAAAATGAACATATATGTAATGAAGTCACATGCTTTCCACTGCAGCAAAATGTAACCAATCCTGAGTTTGTTCCTTATCTGTTTATGTATGCTGAAGAGTATTTAAGATTGGACATTCCTTACAGGAAGTTGTCCCTGCGTTCAGGCACCCCTTGTGCACAAGGTATTAGGAAAGGATCCTCTGGAAATAAAACTACATTCCCAGGAGTCCGGTTTGTCTGTTGTCCATTTTATAGTGATTCTCATTGAGGATCAGCCACTTTCAAATGTGTGGTGACAGTCCATTTATATACCTCCTGACTTTCCCAAAGGAACACTGGGCGGTGAACAACCAAACCAATAATACAGGCAATATAATAATTTAACAATATAATAATAGCAAAGAAAAGAGAAATACACTTATTTTTCCAGCAAAGAAAAGAGAAATACATCTCTTTTCCAGCAAAGAAAAGAGAAATGCACATTAAATTAGTGTATTTAATAGAGATTGGTGTTTTGTTTTGGAAGTGTACTGGTTCCAAAAAGAAACATGTCAGCACAGCTGGGGCTTGGAACCCAGGCCCACCCTCAGGAACAAAATCAACCACTGTTTTACCTTGTTTTATTAAAATAATAAAAATGGTGTGAAACATCCCAGAGCCTACTTAAGCTGAAAATTAAACAATCAAGAAGAAGAAAAATATTCCACCCGTACAAAAGGTTTAGCCATTATGTGGACTCTATCAAAATGCAGTAATACCTTGATTTATGAGCATAATCCCCAGAAACATACTTGTAAACAAAAGCAATCATATATCAATGCAAATTTCCCCAAAGGAAATATTGGAAACACAGATTATTCATTTTTGGGTCCCATAGACCACATACTGTACACACAAAATGCCCAAACTCAGAAAAGAAGTGGTCTAGAAGTCCACGGCCACACCATAGTTTATGTACCTGGCTGTGGAATCTGTTCTGCTTTGGACTAACAAGTGGATTTTACTCTGTATTTTTAATGTGACAATTAGAGATGGGCACGAAATGCCAAAATGGTGTTTCATTTTGTTTTTCCATTTCTTTTCACCCATTTTGTTTCATTTGTAACCGTTTTTTTTTTAAAAAAACTAAATCATGAGCTACTCAGTTTGACTCAGGTCCAAATCTGAATTTTAGTTTAGCAATCCAAATAGTCATGTCTTTGAATAGCTATCATTGGGAATTAAGAAACAACCATCGTTTGTTTTGCATTCATCAAAAGTGGATGAGACTTAAGAATCTACAGGCCCTAGAGAAATAGAAGCAGCGATTTAGGTGTCAGGGGAAGTAAAAAAATGTGATCACATTTTTGTTTTCTGAGCAATTGGCATCAAAATTACAGAAAATACAGTAGGATAGGAATGAATGGATGGTAAATGTGGAGAAGGAGCATAATATGAGGGAAGTAGGCATAGTTGGTCCACCTTTTTCTAATCAAGCACTCAGTGCTACAAGCTTTCAATATCAAAATATTCCCAATTTCTTTTTCTACTTTAGAGGAAACAGAGGACAGCCCTGTAAGCTCAGGGTTTAGGCATCTAGTTGCAGCGTCAGAGTATGGGAGTTCAATTCCCCATTGGGCCTCTTTGATGGGACTCGATAGATCCGTTCCAGCTCTGCTGTTGTAAGACTGTTGTAAGACTATTGTAAGACTATTGTTGTTTGCTGTTGTTACACCACTTCAACATCTCTGTTCAGGTTCAGATTTGTTCTGCTGCTCCAGTAAAGTGCTGTTTCAATGCAGGAGATATTTCCTAATCCTGTCCAAATCAGCACAGCTGAGATCAGAATATAGGATTTCTATATTCTGAACTCAGAGTATAGGATCTCTGGTTCTGAAGCTAATGCAAACACAATTAAATGTTTTAAATAACATCCATAAATGAATGAAGCTGTTTGGATGAGCAGTAAAATGTTTCACTCTCTCAAGAAAAGAAGTCCAGTTGCCATGACTCAACCCCAGATGCATAAATGTGCAATAATACTGTTTTAGTTCTGCAGTAAAATGGAAAAAAATGATATAGAGGCACTGTGATAAAATTGTTAATGAATTGTGTCATCAGAACATTCAGCTATGGAAGGAATAACATTCATCATAATTGTGTCATCGTAACATTCATTTATGGAAGAAATAAAAAAAGTCAACAACGTTGTTGTATAATTTCCACACAGTATTAACTGGGAAGCAGAGGACCTCTCCTTGCTTCTTTCTTTTAAAGTTTCAATTTTTTAACCTTCCAAATTCTCTAGAGGTGGGGAGCATGTTCTGTATAGATTTTTTTTGCTCAGTGTTATTGGGTGTGTGTGTGTGTGTGTGTGTGTGTGTGTGTGTGATTTTTGTTTATTTTTAAAGGATCTTAATGACCACCATTTTTACTCCTCTCCCTTTCTCCTTCCCTCCCACCCACCCCACTCTCTCACACACATACAGAATGCAGCACTATCATTGGTTTCAGTCATCACAATTATATTGGTTTCCAGTTGCTATCACACAGACCTCCCCATTTGTCTTTTTTGGTGTTGCTGGCATTTTTATGCCTCTAATTTGTTGAGATGCGATACCTTCAAGAGAACTGCTGCAGTGGTTCACTGGGGCTTTGAACTTTGCCGATATAAATCCCTTGTCAGCTCATTGTTGTTTGCCTATTAGCCTTGTTGCTTGTCACAGGCATGAATGCTCCCCTGCCTTTCGTGGGGGGGAAATCTAAAACAAAAACACTTTCTCCCAAACAGCCAGCAATAACCGCATCAGCAGGGAACACAAAATGTTCCTTGCACACTATACCCAATCCCAGGTCTCATTTTAAGCATGATTATTTAATGTCTAAATGAGTCTAGCATCACAATGACACATCAATTCGAATGTTTTCACCAACCCTTTCCCTGCATCCGTATTTATGTTATATGCCCAAATAAAAGCCAGCGGGAAATAAATCAATAAAGGGATACCGACTGCACACACTCTGAATCATTACAGTTTTGAGTCTAAATAGAGGCTAAGCTGAATATGCTGTAAAGTGAATATTTGCCTTGAAATCAGCATATTTGGTGTAGCTGAACCTGTTTGTGGAGTGGGGAGGAATCATCACACTGACAGTTCTGTTTTTTACTATAATTTGATATGCTTCCCCCCCTTTCTTTTCAGCACCATATTTTCTGCCTGTGGTCTGCCTTCACCATCATTGGCTTCATGTGCACACAACAGTTCCATTTAAACCAGTTGGTTGGAGTTTTTTTTAAAAAAAATGGTTTAGAAGTACATTATTGTCATCAGATCAGATCAAGCAGCAAGTCAACCAATTAAAGCCACAGTCAATTGAATTAAACATCAGCAAGGGAAAATGAGGGCCAAGACTGTGAGAACAAACAAACAGAAAGAGAAACAAATATGTCACTGGGAAACATGAGGTCAGAATGACATGACTTTATTCACAATGGTTTGAATATTCAGTCTCTTTGGCATTCATCACACAAAGGAGGGGCTGATTCTGCCAATTCTATCTCTTTCTGAAGGCCCCCTACATATTAATTCTCTCCCAAAGATCTTCAGCGCTGCAGCTGGACGTGAGATGATTACAACAAGACTGTTCACCTAAGGAAAAATGAGAAAAGCCATATTCCTTGAACATGAACTATTTTTCATTAAGAAAAAGGCAGTAATGATTGAAACCAACAGGTGCCTCAGATTCTTGAATGTAAGAGATATTTATGATATTCCTCAGAAAACAAAAGAAATCAGAACATTTACAGAAAGGTAAGCAACTTATTACTAATCCAAATCCATCATCACCACTAATAAAGGGAAACAATACATATAATATATCTGGAAGTTGAGTCATGGCTACTGGACTTCTTTTTTGAGAGATAGAAACGTTTCGCTGTCCATCCAAACAGCTTCATCGGTCTGAATACAGCTGGTGCAAACCCTGACTCTTATAGGCAGCTTTGACCTCTAGTCACCCTGGCCTTAATTAGGCTCATCAGATGAACAATGGCCTAAATAGGCTCGTTAGGGAGACAATGGTATCCTTAGCCTTGAGGTGAACCATGGCTTAAGGTGCTGAAACCTATCAAGAAAGGGTCGTTAATGGGTCGTTAGCTATGGCCTTGGTGGTAAAGGCTTTTTGATTTGTCTCGGTAGTGTGGAAAGCACAGCTTGATAAGTAGCAGATAAACTATGCCGGAGGCCACCACCTCTGTTGCGGGAGGGATTTTCAATGCTCACATGAATGGCCTCCCTTACTCCTCTTTCAAACCACCTCTCTTCTTTGTCTAATATGTGTACATCCTCATCTTTGAAAGAGTGTCCTTTCTCCTTCAAATGGAGGTGTACTGCTGATTCTGGTCCTGAGCTGTTACCCCTCCTATGTTGGGCCATCCTTCTGTTTAATGGCTGTTTGGTTTCCCCAATGTAGAGGTCTGAACACTCCTCACTGCATTGGACCGCATATACTATATTGCTCCTTTTATGGTTGGGTACCGGATCCTTTGGGTGGACAAGTCTCTGCCTTAGTGTGTTTGTGGGTTTGAAATAAACAGGGATGTGGTGTTTGCCAAAAATCCTTTTAAGCTTCTCTGACACTCCAGCCATGTAAGGAATGACCAGGTTCTTCCGCTGGGTCTGGGTCTCAGACTGATCCCTTGTTCTTCTGGGATGGCCCACTGCTTTGTTGAAGGCCCACTTTGGATATCCACAGGCCTTAAATGCTGTCTTCAGGTGTCTGTCTTCCTTCTTCTTGGCTTCTGTGGAGGTGGGGATGCTCTCTGCTCTGTGGCTTAGGGTCCTGATGACTCCTAGTTTGTGCTGTAATGGATGGTGGGAGTCGAACAGTAAGTATTGATCTGTGTGGGTGGGTTTCCTGTAAACTTCTACTTCCAGGCCACGGTCAGGTCTGATGATGACTGCACAATCCAGGAAAGCCAACCTGTTGTCTTGGGTGTCTTCTCTAGTGAACCTAATATTAGGGTCCACTGCATTGATGTGGTCTGTAAAGGCCTGTACTTCCCGAGTCTTGATTTTCACCCAGGTATCATCTACATACCTGAACCAGTGAGATGGTGTTGTCCCTGGGAAGGTGTTGAGTGCCTTCTTCTCCACTTCTTCCATGTATAGGTTTGCAACAATTGGTGACACTGGAGAACCCATGGCACAACCATGCTTCTGTCTGTAGAAGTCCCCTCTGTACATGAAATATATGGTATTCAGACACAGGTCCAGGAGCAGGCATATCTGGTCTGGGTTGAGTCGGCATCTGGAGGTGAGGGTGCTGTCTTCTCTTAGTCTTCTCTTTACCATCGTTAGGGCATCAGTGGTGGGGATGCTTGTAAAGAGCGATGTGACATCAAAGGATACCATGGTTTCGTCTGTATCCAGTTTCAGCTCCCTGACGTTAGAAACAAACCCCTGTGAATTGTGTATGTGGTGGTCCGTGAGTCCAACCAGTGGGGCTAGGATAGTTGCCAGGTATTTTGCAATCTTGTACGTCACTGAATTTATACTGCTGACAATTGGTCTGAGGGGGAATCCTTGCTTGTGGATCTTTGGAAGTCCATAAAAGCAGGGGATGGTCTCTCCAGGATATAACTGGTGGTAGGTCACCCTGTCAATTATGTTCTCTTGCTCCAAGAGTTTTAAGCATTCTATTACTTTCTTCCTGTAATTGCTGGTGGGGTCTCTTTTTAGTTTTTCATACGTGTGTTGGTCATCTAAAAGTGTAATAACTTTCTTGTGATAGTCCACCGTGTTGGCTCAACTTCCATATAAACTCACCTGGATGACTGAGAATCTTCATAGACATACATATAATATAATGCATACCCATTAGATAGATAGATAGATAGATAGATAGATAGATAGATAGATAGATAG
>JAHTLZ010003526.1:62801124-62822049 GCA_023846285.1 Phrynocephalus versicolor
TCTTCTTCTTCTTCTTCTTCTTCTTCTTCTTCTTCTTCTTCTTCTTCCTGTGCCATGTCCTTGTAGAATGTTGGTGATCAGTAACATAATCTGTTTCCCCCCCAAAGCTATTTGGGTTTGGAGAGGGCTGCCCCCTCCCCCCATGCCCTGATGTGTCAAAAAGTCCCAGCTGGGAGGCAAGAGAGGGGCGAAAGGCTGAACGGAGCATTTTTTTCCCTCACTGCTCCTGTGCCTCCATGCTCCCAGCACACTTTGCCAATTAACTACCCTAAGCCCCTTTAGAGTTTCATAACTAAGTCCCCTTACCCCAAAATCTTTTCAGATTTCAGGGGGTTCCCTAAAATCACCTTGGGAAGGCACCCCTGCTACTTTGGAGCCTCAAGTTAAGCAAATTTTAAGTGCAATTTTTAAAAATACTATACACTCAAAAATTTCTTACCTTGGGGCACCAAAGTAGCAGGGATACCTTCAGAAAGCGATTTTAGAGACCCTCCTGAAATTTGGAAACATTTGGGGGTAAGGGAGCTGAGTTATGAAGCTCCAAAGGGGGTGCCCCTAGGGAAAAAACCTTCTAATTGGAGTCATATAAGAAGTGGTGGCAGTGCTGTCACTGGCCCGAGCAGCTTCTGATTCCATTTAGAAGCTTCCCCCCCCCCCAGTTTGGAGCTTTGTAACTCAGCTCCCTGACCCCCAAATCTTTACAAATTTCAGGGGCTTTCAGGGAAGAGCTTGAGGAATCTCCCCAGGCATTTCCTCGTCAATGGATTGTTTCATTCTAGAGGGGGAAATGGTGTTTCATTTCATTTGTAATGTAATGCTACTTCCCCATTTTATTTTGTTTCCTTTCATTAGCTAACAAAATGACAAAACAGTGTGTCATTTTTAGTATGGTGCCCATCCCTAATACTGAGTATTTAATGTGCCACATTGCACATATAGCAACCTAAGAGACCATTTGGATTTGTAGATGATATATTATACTAAACGCTACCATGAAAGGGCTTGAGATTTCTTCCTCACCAAAGACAGCAACCCACTCCATATCTTTAGTATCACATATATTGCCTCAGAACAGAGACATTCTGTGTAGCTCTAATGATGAATAGCTATTAATAGATCTACAGGAAGGACAGACCTCTGAATGTGGCTGATCATATTCCTCCCCCCCCAAAGTAGACTGGGGTGTAGTGATATTTCTGCTTCTGCTTCTAGTCATCACATAATGTGGCAGTAAAGTCTCCAAGTTAGCTATGCACAGAGAGAGATAGTCATTCCTTTTGATAAGAGCTAATTCTTTCCTCAAAGTAAATGATTTGAATTATTTCACAGGTTTCTTTTTGAAAAGCAGATTCCATAGAAGTGGATGTAGGAAGACTATAATTATTCTACCAGATGGATAAATTATACTGTGAAAACAGCTTTTTCATGCTGCTCTACTAGACACTGACAGTCATCGATGACAGGCAGCAATTAAGGAACATGTAGTGGACCTTCTATTGCAGTTGAAAGAAGATGGTAATTTTTTTTCTAGTTAGAAAGATGCCAACCTGCTAGCACAGGTTCCCATCTCCATGCAAATATTTCCTCTTCCCCCGCTTCTCAAGTGAAATGTATCACTATGTGCATCACTCAATTTTGTTAGCGTCTAACGTTTCACAAGTATCCCTTTGTAGGGATGATGATGATTGTCATGAACTGATAATACATTCTACAGGGAAAATGGTCTTCTGCCACCTAACATCAGCACCCATAACCAACCCTCTTTTCCAAGTTTTATTTATGCTGAAAGTCTTGCTCTTGCTGCTCCGTTGGACTGCTTTGAGATTGTAGGACATCTTTATAAACAGATGCAGAAGAACGTGGCACATATCATGACAGAAATTAATTTAAACCCAACTCTGCTATGACTCAATTATGTATCTTCCAACTGAGAAACAAGCAGAAGGTTCAAGTTAGCTGGAAGGGTACCCAGCTGGATTACTGTCCCCTCCCCACGGCTCTCCCCAATATGTAGGTGTTACTTTGGGTTGTGTGCTGACCTATAAGATACCCTGGTGGGGAAAAAAAGCAAAGCCTTCTGCTTATATAGAGCCCAGTATTGTTTCAAGCACTCTCTGGCGGTTTATAATCTTTAATTATGCAGACTACACATTGTCCCCCCAAGCAAACTGGGTTCTTATTTTACCAACCTCAGAAGGATAGAAGGCTGAGTCAACCATGAGCCAGCTACCTGGGATTGAACACCCGGTCATGAGCACAGTTTGTAGCTGCAGTACAGGCATTTAACCACTGCACCATGAGGCTCCTAGAGAAAGGTCCGTGTGATCTTGTTTAAAAGTTGTTGGGAACCAGCTAGGATACACAACCTGGAACAAGAAGACTACAGCCTTGGCCCATTGTCAAACAAACAAACAAACAAACACACCTGGGGGCAGGGGCAGGGGTGACAACGGGAGAATGGAGCAGGCAGCGGGAAATTCAAACCATGTTCTGGTGTGCCCTTCTCAGCCAGGCAAGGGGTGGGCTGGTTATGTACCCACTCAACGCTTGCCTGGCTGAGAAGGGACAGCAGAGTAAGGATTTGAATTCCATGTCTCATGAGCACCCTCGCTGCTGTGGCATGGAATTCAAAACTGTGCTCCGCTGTGCCCTTCTCAGCCAGGCAAGTGTCTAGTGGGTGCACCACCTGCCCATCCCTTGCCTGGCTGAGAAGGGCATAGCAGCAGGTGGCTGACAGGGCAAGCACTGACTTCACTGCTCACCCTCTTAGCCCCCTGCTGTGTCGGGGAAGCCAGAATCCCCCTGCTGTGCTGAGCAGAGTTTTGAATAATTTTATTGTACTTTGTATCCTTTTGGGGAAAATGTTATTAACAAAACAAAATGAAACCACTAAATATATAAAACGAAACTATTTTTTTCCATTTTGGGCCTATCTCTAGAGTTTACTAAGGCTAATACAAGCTCCATGGTGATAATAGTGAATTTAGTTTCTCCTCAAAACCTGGTAACACTTGTTAAAGCTGAGTTCAATGGAATTACTACAAATATTCTCAAACACCTCAGCATGTATTATCAGACATAATTTGCACTAATATTTTGCACTTGAAGTGTTGAAATGCATCCCATGTGCTTTCTTAGTAACCATCGTTACTATAACCTCAGAAAACTTAGTATTATTAGTGGCCCTAAGGAACCATAGCATGTCGTATGGTAGTTATTATTGGTTGTATTGTATTGCAAGGAATTTTTTTTTTAATATATTTTTATTTATTTCATATCATCGGAATCCCTACATAGGATAGGGGATGGGTGGGGTGGGAAATCTAAGGATAAAACAGGGAAAGTTCAAGTGGTATATTTACAATATTTTTCTATATATTAATACACAGACTATATTTTAATTTAATAGTGTTGGAGTCTCCTTTTTTAGCTATTTAGTTCTTTTTCGTAAAAGGTATATAGTGGTTTCCAGCAGTCTCTTGCCTTCTGTAACTCTTTGTCCTTTATCAGTTCTGATGTTATGTCCATTTCAGCTGCTTCAAAGAATTTTTCCAAAAGTTCTTGTCTGGTTGGTGTTTCTGCAACTTTCCAATATTTGGCATATGCAATTCTTGCTATTGTG
Organism: Phrynocephalus versicolor; assembly: GCA_023846285.1. Classification (NCBI taxonomy): domain Eukaryota; kingdom Metazoa; phylum Chordata; class Lepidosauria; order Squamata; family Agamidae; genus Phrynocephalus; species Phrynocephalus versicolor. Next base: position 62,804,747 of record JAHTLZ010003526.1, read on the forward strand.
ACAATATACAGTAACAAATGCTTTGTCTTAACATTCTTAATTTCTGTCATAATATTCAATAGAAATATTTCTGGTTTAAATGGAACTGTATAACACAGCATTTTTTGTAAGATCTCATGTACCATTTACCAATATCTCTTTGCTACATCACAAGTCCACCACATATGATAAAAAGACCCTTCTTTGTTGTTACATTTCTGTATTGCAAGGAATTTTTCATACTGAATACATACTGAAATACATCCCAAGTTTTGAAACTCCATGCAAAGAATATCTTGAGTTATGATAATTCAATTTTGTTTAAAAAAAATCTCAAGATGCACTTTCTTAAACAATCTCAAAAGTTAAACCATGTGCTAGTGTCAATTGCCATTGCCATTTTCAGAACAATTTATAACAATTTAGGTTGATTATAGTTTATTATTCTCTTCCATGAAGAAGACAGAACTACCACATTTAGATCACATAGGGCACCTGTCACATCAGCTTTACTAGAGAGACCATGTCTTCCAAATGGGAATATTCATTTTTATATTCATATGGATAATCCTTGAACAGTAAACTTAATTTATATTTATTGGTGGTGGGGGAAGAAAACAGCATAGTAACCAGAATCCTTATTGAGTTTCTCTTGAAATGTGTGTAATTCAATTCTGTGATTTTTTTTCCCTATGAATAAATAGTTTCTTTTTACTCTCTTCAGATTTTCAGTAACTATCATTTGTAATAGTACCTGAACTTGGCACAAAGGGCAGGTTACAGTTTCTAAACCAATGGAAAGAAAAACCAGCATGATACTTGTAACTTAGCAGGACAAATGTACACAGACTGTAGACAGGCCCTACTATGAGGCAAAGTGAAGCAGCTGCCTCAGGGACTAGGTGCTGGCAGGGCCAGTGCTAGGTTTTTTTGTGCCCTAGGTGAGGGGTGGGGGTGGGGTGGGTGGGGGTGGGCGGGATAGGGGGCAGTGGGGGGTAGGGGGTGGGGCAGCGGCAGGGGGTAGGGGGTGGGGTGGTGGATGGCAGGGGACAGTGATGGGCACAGGGGAGGTGGGCGGCAATGGGCACAGGGGGTGGGGCAGCAAGGGGGCAGGGCAGTGACGGGCACAGGGGGTGGGCGGCGATGGGTGAAGGGGGGGCAGGTGGCGGATGGCAGGTGGGGGGGACGGACAGCAGTGGCCAGCGGCGGGGGGGCAGCAGGAGGGAAGCAGGCTAGCCAGCACCCCCTCTCCATTTTGGCACCCTAGGCAACTGCCTAGTTCGCCTTAATGGACGTGCCGGCCCTGGGTGCTGGGTTCATCATAAAAGTTGCACTGTATCTCTTAACCAGCCAGATGTCTGAAATTCAGGTGCATGTGTGTGTGTGTGCACGAGTTGTTTTGTTACAATCATGGCCAACTCTTCATGACTCCATGTCCATGGATTTTTCTTGGCAGGAATACTGGAGTGGTTTGCCAGTTCCTACTCCAGGTGCCTCCAGCACCTGGTATTCCCTGGTGGTCGCCCATTCAAGTACTAACCAGGCCCGACCCTGCTTAGCTTTCCAAATCAGACGAGATTGGATATGCATAGGGATGGGCACGAAATGGAAAACTAGAGTTTAATTTCGTTTCATTTCTTTCCCCTGCATTTTGTTTCATTTTGTTTTAAAATGAATTGTTGTAAAAAATTTGTAATGAAATGAAACAGTAACGAAACAATTTGTTACTCTATAAAATGGCTACCCTGGGCCCTAAAGGCATCAAATTTGGTGGGCAATGGAGCCATTTTACAAACTAACAAAACATTTTATTTTCAAAGGGTAAAGGAAGCGTTTGGTTTTCTTTCATAATGAAATGCTGTTTCCCATTTTGTTTCATTGTGTAACATTTTGCAAGTTTACAAAATGAGGAAACAGCATTTTGTTTTTTGTAAGGTGTCTATTCCTAATCCTAACCCTGTTCAGTTGCCCTGAACTAGTTTATTTGCACTTCATTTAGAGAGGGGTGCCCAGCCTTTCCTTATTCGTCATCATTTCTCCACAGGAACAGCAACTTGTCTGGAGAAGATCAATTCCTCTCATATGTGGACTATCCAAAACAGCTGGAAAAACTGAGGTTCTTGATCATTTAGGAAGCTTATGCACAAGCAGGACATGTTGCTTTCCAGTTGCAGAAAAATGATGGTGGAGGGGAGACCATCAGGTCTAAGTGCCACCCCCTAAGCCTCCTCAAAGCAATACTCAGCTGTCAATCTGTTCAGCTTCTAAACATGGAATGCATGGTGGGAGTGGTTCATTTTTCACATTCTACAAAAATGTGTTGAGCCTGTTTTTGCGTATCTCCCAAACGCTCACATGAAAAGCTATCCGCCTCAACATAAAGGAAGGTCTCCATCAAACTTCGTTCTTGAGTGAAACCTGTTTAGCCTCATCTCACCCCCCAGGCTATTTCAGACCGTTTCAGAGCACAGAGAATCACTCCTTAAACACACTGCTGTTTGGGTTCTTTTTAATGGTAACAAAAACTGTTTTTATGCCCGGAACTCTAGCCAGAACAACTACAGAATGCTAATCCATCACTCTTCATATTGCCCTTTGAAATCTACATTTCTGTAAAAGGAATTGGCTCCAGCCCTTAGCCACAACCCAAGTGAAGTGTGAATCCATAGTAAAACATTTGTTGCAGCATTTTCGGCTCTTCATTTCTATACCACACTGTTTTCTTACTCTCAGATCCTTAGGGAAAAGACCTATGTTTTGCTTAATGAGCACAGAGGCTGTGTTGTAAAATTGGTTCAATCTTGAAACAAAATATTTACATAGGAGCGGAGGAAGACTTTAAGCATGTTTATTTTTCATTGATTCAAACTGGGTGGTTCAGCATAGGCTTGAAAGTCTCTGGGTGCCAAACACAATCTCAAGGAACTGCTTTCTATGATCTCCAGGCAGGGAGACCAATTTTAAGTACTGAAGGAGGGGGGAAATCAATTGTATTGAGTATAGAGGCTTTAATACCTCAGAACACTATCTCCTCCCTACTCCAAATTGGTGCCAAGGCTCACTATATGTGTTGTATGTACATTGTAGTTGAAATGCTGTTGTATTAGTATAGGCCACACAAGTCTGATGACATCATCACAAATGGTAGGTTTCTGGTAAATAAAACATTCCAGATTTCTCCCCCAAAAGGCCTGAAGCCTCTGGGGAACTGCTTTCATCATCAGAAAGCTATCAAGGGGGGTGAAGTGGGAGGAGGGTGTATTTAATTGCCAAATATCACTGCTGCCAGGATAACTTTACATGTGTACATACAAACACACACATGGTTATGCAAATGTTACACAACAACCATCGTCTGTGACATTGCACAGACACACACACACAGAGAAAGAGAGAGAGAGAGGAGGAGGAGAGAGAGAGAGAGACTGAGATTTCATATTTTAGACCTAAAATCTTAGGGAATGGAAGGCTGCTGACCTGGTAACTCAAGTGCAAGTCCAAGTTAAATGGAAGAGTTGAATGTGTTCCATGAAGCCCACAGGATCTAAATAAGCTTAACTTATGAAATCCTGCCCAGATTTTTTTTAATTAATACATACTAGAGATGGGCACGGAATGAACATTTTTTCGTTTCGGTTACCGTTTGTCGTTTCCGTTACGTAACGAAATGACAAATGAAAATTGTGATGAAAATGAAACGAAACGAACAGAACCACGAAAATTGTGGTCGTTACGTTTCCTTTCCATTAATGGCAACGCGCAATGAAATGAGCTGTTTTAAATGTTAAAAAACGCCCAGGACATCCGTAAAAATGCAGCGATAATTATTTATATTGTCCGATAATACCTACCAGGGGGGTTGGGGTCCTTAAAACGTTTGTTTCTGTCTTCTCCCGTCGCGGTGTATTTTTCTTTTCCCTTTAAAATGGATGTCGCCACCAGCCACAAAATGGAGGCAAGCCATATGATGGGATCATGTTCAACCAATAGCATGCCCAGGTTGCAGACTGGGCAGGCAGGTCTGGCAGCCACAGAGGGCATAAAAAGCTCTGGCAGCCTCCATCCTCTTTGCAGTCTCTGGTGGGAGTTAGGGTGGGATTGCTGTCTCTGCGACTCTAGCTTCAGTCCTGCAGCCTCGCTGTGTGCATGCATGCTGCGTACCTCTCGGTGAGTACCCTGCCTTGCCCTGCAGTACAGTCACTCTGCGGCTGCCTTGCACCCTGGGCAACGCTCGCCGCTGCCTTTGCAGCCTCCCTGCGTACCTAGTCTATACTGTGTCTCTGCCAGCATCCATTTTTTTTAGTGTTTTCCCTCTAGTCTGGGGCGTTGGGGGATGCCTGCACACGGAAATGCTTTAAAAATTGCGCAAAAAGCGGGTAGAAACGACAAACGAAAAACAAAAAACGGTAACGAAATTTTTCCAAAAATTCGCGACAAACAGAAACGAACCAAAACAGACCTCTCAACGACAAATGAAAAACCGAAATGCCATTTTTTTGTTTCGTGCCCATCTCTAATACATACATTCACTTGTGGAGATTTCAAGTCAGTATGAATAGATAACCTACTGTATCATGCTTCAGTGTAATAATCCTTTTCTTGGCCAATCCTTAGCATGGTGATAAACTAACTAATTAATTAAATACATTACTTTTGAGTTGATTGAACACCCTGCTACCTCTCGATTCATTCATATTACTGCTTGGGAGAAGAACTAGGATATCCAAGGAGATGGAAATGCTCCCTGGAAAGCTTTCATGTAAGCATTCAAACGCCAAAGACAAACTGAGGCAAAGAAAGCTGAGATGACAGTTCGGTTTGCATAAAAGGATCATTTGCGATTAACCAGCAAAGGACATAACCCACTTGTGCTCTTCTACATATCAGATGACTAGAGGCCAAACATGCCTGTGCTGTGATACCACAAAAGCGCTTCCCATAATGGCAATATCTGCAGTTGGGCTAGGAGGGAAGGAGGGAAGAGCTACAGATTGGTGGTTTTCAGCAGAAAGCTTGCCTAGCTGCATTTCAGTGGGTCAGAAGGCGATGACCACAAAATATGCAGCTGGGTGAACTGCCTAGACTCTGGGAAAGACTGGATGCTATTTAGAAAATGAGAATATTTGATAAAGAATAAATTGGCTAGAATCCTATTTGTGTTCATGTAAGGTCTGCACAATTTCCTGCAGCTAACTGCAATTCATTGATAACATGCCAAGCTGTGTCTGAGGATGCCACCACAGAGAGAGAAATTGGAATTCACTTGTGCTCCCTTGTGAAGTTGCAGTGGAGAATTCTGATTTTCCTGTGTCTGTTCACACTAACTGGACACATGGTAGAGACTCATTTGCAGTTTTGTTGGACTTTGTAGGAGGCAGAGTTAAAGAGGAACTGCCTAATAAGATGAAAACAAAGTTTTTGTGCCTCTTGATTCTTCCTGTTGTTTTTACAATGGAGAGAGGCTTTGTTCATTCTTGCTTTGCCCAGGGAGAGAGAAAAGTCTTGGCTTGGTATGGCAGCTTTCATTCATTCATTCATTCATTCATTCATTCATTCATTCATTTTTCAATTAAATGCAGTTAGACATGGCACGTAAAACTCTGCATGAACATCTAAAGGACTCTGACCATGATGTTCCTATTCATTTACAGTAACCACAGAAAGAGGCCACAGAAAAAGGAAACAATTCACTTCTTTGGAGTTCTGGTGTCTCTTAGAGTTTTTGTAGAGAAAAAAATACTATATTTTTCATCTAAAACATACATTCTCTAAGGCAAATGCTATTGATAACATTTATGCTTAAGAACTGCAGCTGATTTTTTTCTTGCTTGTGACTCATTTATGTGCTCTTCAGATCATCTGATTCTGTTGTTATTTTTATCTCTTTTTATGTATGTAAATTTCCAGGGGTCCTGAAAAACAGAGGGTGAGGAATGCTGCTTATCTAGTATAGACCCTTGTCTTTATCCCTGCCTTATCTTTGCTGGTGACCCAATTGCTAGTGGATTTTTTTTATTTAAAATAAAAATGAAATGTTTATATAAAAACATTTAATATAAAAACCATGCTTTAATATTACATGGTTGTAACAGTGAATTCACACAGAACTAGAAACATACACATTCTGTGACATTGTCACTGAAATATTTGCAAACAGTGAGTCAAGTTTTCAGGCAGTTTTCAGTACAATCCCCCCCCCCATTCCCCTTGTTACTTTTTTCTATCCCTGCTAATGCTGGCTCCGTAGGCAGTCTATCTGCCGTGCGGAGCTCTCCTTGCCCTCTCGCGAGAGGACGAGAGAGGAGCAGGTCAGGCTGTTCACCCTGAGAGGGAGGGGAGGAGCACCCTATAAACGGGGTGACTCCAACCCCCTCCACAGGGCATTTGTCTTCGGCGTTCCTCACCCGCCCACCACTTGTTAAGAACTAGTGTGAGTCTGACTGGTTGCCTGTTTGGGGTTGGATAGGAATTTTTGACCCGCACTCTGAATTGGCCATTGAAAGCGGGGATTTTTCGCCTATCCCACACTGGTGTTAGGGCATTAGAATTGTCACTTTAATTTGGTCACACTGGCGGCTGAAGCAGATGGGGGCAGCGGTGAGTATACAACGAACATCTGTCCCCAAGTATCCTATACCCATAGCACAGTGGATCAGGAGGTCTCCGTGCCTGGGGGATGCACGGGGATGCCTCCCTGCACTGGGAATTACCCAGTTTAAGCCCATCTAATGCAGGGAGGGGTAATAACACCAACTGGCCTGGCGGGGGCAGTAGGCTGACTGCCCCAGCTGGGGGTTGTAACTCACCCTTTGCTGCCCGGTTGGAGGGGTTCCGGGAGACCCCGCCGTTCCAACCTGTATGCTGATGCCAGGCCCCTCTTTGTTTGTTGTGGAGTTGAAATGTGTTAATAAAGTGTGCCCCAGTTAACCCCCAAATGCCTGCCTCGTCTTGTTATTTTGAGTGGGAGGGCAATGTAGCATAGTGGTATTCCACTGTTCCATGACATTGGGTCCCCCCCCCCCCCACTGAATCATGATACAGAAAAGAGGGCATAACATATGCTGGTTTTCCTAGATAGGCCACATGGAGGAGAATCACTAATTTTTAGTGATTGGTGATAATAAATGATGAAAACATATATTCCAAACTTTAACCTCCTAACCTTTACCATTCTGCTAACTCTCAGCACACACAATACCTATTGGGTCAGAAAGTGTCTACAACTTGCTGGTTTTAATCATACTAGATGAGGATTAGAATTATTGAAACATGCTTCAGTTTCAGAAATAGTCTGTTGTAATCTTATTCTATTCTAATCTAGAAATGATTCTATTCTAAAAAATAATCTCCTAAATACTAAGTTTACTTTTCTTTTCTGTGGCACTAGTTAGTTCTCTGAGGCTTTGCCTCCTAAGGTCTCAAAATCCACCCCATTTTTCTGACCTTTAAAAGTCCATGTAGTAAGACACTAGCTACCATAATTTTGTGCAGGTTGTGCAATATGCTCAAATTTGTTTTCATCAATGTGAGAATTATCTCTGATGGCTCCTGGAAACATCTTGCCAAGCTACACAGATAACACATTCCTACAGTGACTTGTGTAAAACAATAGAGCTGTAGTATTTTTCATGAACCAGATGATCAATTTAAAGACCACTGAATAGAAAGATCTTCCCCTGTCTTCCCTAGGAGGACAGCAATATTGGCATCACCAGGAAAGAAAGCCAAGTGTGATCACTAGATCAGTTTGATTTTGGTCTGCTCCAGACACACAAACACATGCACAAATCCATGTTGCCATTTCCATTTCAGCTATGCATTTACCAGACCATAGGAACAAGCTAAAGCTAGTGCTGCAGATTTCTTAGCTGGGTCCGTAAACTAACATATCTTACATCCAATAATTATTCTATTGTTCTGAATTCTTCCTTTTCTTGTAGATCAGTAAATGTCACCCTACCCTCTCATAATTCTAAAAGAGTGCCAAGTGAACTTAAAACTGATTGCTTTTAAAACTTACTGTTCTTTGCCTCCTTCTACAGCATATAATCAAATTAAATAATCAATTCTGGCATTTGCTTTTTCAGTACACTTTGCTGAACAGGTGAATGGAAAAAAAGATTGTTGACTAGGGCCTGAATCACTGTACCATAGCTCCAGAGCAAAACCTTATAGAATATTGATCTGCACTTATTACCATTGGAGTTGATGAATCAAATCAAGACAGGTGTAGCTGTCTCATGCACAGTCTCTTTTTCCTTCTCTTCTCTTCAAAAAATTCTTCAAAGAGAATGTGTGATTAAAGGTTAAAACTGAAACCAGAAAACAAAGTATGCTCTGTCATCTTACACACTAATTGCCTTATGTAAGATAAGTTTCCAGACACACTAGTCTATTCCATCAAGTGAACTTATTCCATGGGAAAATGTGTCCGCTGTGCCAACACAGTAAAATATGTTCAAATTACTCTTAGATGAGACCAATGCAAGCCAACATTATCAATAATGCTTTCAAAGAACATTTTTGTTCAATATTTTAATATTGTTTAATCTAATTCAGAAATGAATAGGAATATTCAAATAATAAGCACAAAATTTATGCAAACCCCTTAGTCTTCTGCCAAACTATTCAAATGTGCTGTCACTGGGGCTGCATTTGGAGAGCCAAGCTGAATGAAGTGACCAACATTCTGGTCACCTTTTGTAGGGTGGAGAAGTTGTGATGCTAACATGGACTGGCACTGAAGTGGGACCCTGATTCAAGTTATATATATGCAATTCTGCCAGTGGAAAATGGAAAAGAACAATTCATGTCTTCTATATTCCCCCCCCCTCCAGTTGGTTTCCATGTTTATTTAAGAAAACAAAAACAGCCTACAATAGGACAAGAGGACAATAGCTACACTCCCCCCTCATGTCCTTGCTCTCCACCAACTGGTGGTATAAAGAATATGTCTTTGTGTACTGGACAAAACAGAAAAACCTATCATGATATGCAAACTCTAGGGATGAGGGGAGTTTAGTTTGGAGTGAAATTTTGAGTGATTTGATGCAGTTTGCATTCTTTGGGTTGATATGCAGGCTGGAATCCTTCAGACTGCATCCTTTTTATGATGTCAGTAACTGCATATGAAAATGATAATCATAAGGAAAATCATGTAAAAAACTACTCATACATGGACAGTTTGCATCCATATACTTGGAATCATTGCATTAAAAATCTTACAGAAAATTGAATGCCAAATACAAATGCAATTTTTCTTATGATTTTTTTTCTTTAAAAAGATTGCACACTGGAAATGTATTGAATAGTTTCATGGTTAGAAGCAAAAGGAACAACTAGAGAGCATAAATAGATATCCAGTACTGGGGAAGCCAGTTCCTGTTTGTCTATGTTCCATATCCATAATGTACTTTCTAAAAAGTATGCAATTCAGTATATTGCTAAGTTTCAGTATATTTATTGATTCAAGAGATGAGAGTTTAGTAAAATTACTTCATCCCGAGATGAAGAAACCACTTTGAGGTCAGCAATTTGACGACAGAGGGGATGTCACTTTTGAAGTGGAACAGTGGTTTTTGAGCAAAGCGGAGGAGTTCTACAAAGAGGGCTTGAGACAGGCGAAGAAGCGCTGGCAAAAATGTGTGACTCTGCAGGGAGACTACGTGGAGAAGAACTAACTTTGATGACTGCAAGTGATTATTGTATGTTTTTTTATTTCATGGTGATAATTAAAACCTTTGGATACCCCCTCATATTCACACTAGTTGACTTCCTTCCCCACTTCCCCATCTCTAGATATTTTGGCTAAAGGTTATTATACTCTGTCACTTAGCAGCACTGGATGTAAGAGGAAGGCGAAATTAAAGAGTGCCATGAAGTGATCATGGACAAACCAGAGGCACTACTCTATACCATGCAGGAATGTACCAGCACTCAGCAAGGGCAAAGATGATGATACAGTTGACTAGTATTGGATAATAGTATTACTACTTTGTAATACCAACATTTCTTATCAAGAATAGAGGTGGGCACAAATTAAAAATCAGATTGCAAAATTATTCAGAAATTGTTAATTCATCAATTTGTATTTGTACATTTGCCGGTACAGAGGAGGGCGACCAGGATGGTTGAAGGTCTGGAAGAAATGTATTATCAGGAGCTGAGAGTGTTTAGCCTTTCAAAAAGAAGGCTGAGAGGGGATATTATAGCGATGTGTAAATATTTGAAAGGATGTCATATTGAAGATGGAACAGGTTTGTTTTCCATGGCTTCAGAGACTAGGACTCGAGGCAATGGTTTCAAATTACAGGAAAAGAGATTCCATTTGAACATTAGGAAGAACTTCATAATGGTTAGAGCTGTCCGGCAGTGGAATATGGTGGAGTCTCCTTCTTTGGAGGTTTTTAAACAGAAGCTGGATGGCCATCTGTCGGGAGTCCTGTGATAGAGGTTCCTGCATGACAGGTGGTTTGACTGGATGGCCCTTGTGGTCTCTTCCAATTCTGTGATTCTATGATATCCACAACTAGAGATGGGCTTTTCATTTTGGAAGCAATCCGCTTCCAAAACGAAACGTGGGAGCCCAGCTGGTGCTCAGAACTGGAGGAATGAAATCAACCAATCCCTTGCCTTGCTCTGGGGTTGTGTGAGGCTAAACTCCAATGAGGAAGAAGCCTCCAACACCATTGTTCCTCCTCCCTGACACTGGCCAATCAGACAGGAGGTGGAATGATGCATTTCCCTGTACAGCTTCTGACTGGGCAGCGCTGGGGAGAAGGAGCAATGATGCTGGAGGCTTCTTCCTTGTTAGAGTTTAGCCCTGTGTGACTCCAAAGCAAGGTAAGGGATTGGCTGATTTCATTCCTCTGGTTCCGAACACCAGCTGGGCTCCCGTGTTTAATTTTGGAAGCGGTCCACTTTTGAAATGAAAAGCCCATCTCTACTCTCAATGAATACAAATTGATGAATCTTAGCAATTTTTGATTTGTCAACTTGCTGTGCTATAAAATGCCCCCCAAGGTACCTGGGAGGGCATTCTGGAGGGAAGGTTCTCCTGACTTCTCGGCAATCTCTCCAAGGTTGGGTAAAATCCGGATTATGCAAGCCCAAAGGAAAGTTTACTCCAGCAAACTTGCAGAGATGCCTACCTTCTCTATAATCCCTCCAAATTTGGGGAAGATTGGGCATTTTTGAGGTGGTATATAACTCAGATATTTGAAACCCAATATTCACCAAACATGAAGGGTTTATACAGGAGAGTCATTGGACATTCCTCTGTAATTTGGTGTCTCTAAGCACCTGAGGGCACTTTCCTGGGAGATGACCTCTTTGGGAGTGCATAATTCATTCATCTGGAACCCAAACTTCACCAAACTTTGAAAGCTTGTAGAGAAGAGTCATGGGAAGCTTCTTGAAAACCTGGTGTCTCTAGATGCCTTGGACGTTCCTGTATAGAGTTTTTAAAGTGAATTTGCAAATTGATTCATCAGGAAAAAATCATAAATTCATTGTTGTCATTTGTTGACCTTGATAAATCACGAGTCAAAATGAATCACCATTTTTTCTGATTTGGCCCTTTCTCTAATCAAGAGTCCTTCTGAGAAGCAGAAGATCATGAACAGAATCAGATCAATGATTAGAACTGTCTCTGTCTCATTCACTTCTCCATTTTTCAAATTTTCTGGATTTCTTACACTAGATTGTTCTATATCATGAGCAGCAGTTGTGTGTGAATGAAATCAATTAAAAGGAGCTTTGTTGCAGAGTGATGCACGTTGGAGGAAAAAAAACCCAATTAGATTTATAAACTGATGGAGTCTGAAATTTCTACAACAAACCAGGAAAGGGACCTTAGTGTCCTGGTTGACAGCTCAATAAAGGTGTCAACACAATGTGCCACAGCAGTGGAAAAAAGCAAACTCAGTGCTAGGGATCATTAGGAAGGGTATAGAAAATAAGTCAGCAAGTGTCATTTTGCCTCTTTATAAATCTGTGGTGAGACCCCATCTGGAGTATTGTGTACAATTCTGGTCACCATACCTCCAGAAGGATATTATGAAAATGGAAAAAGACTGGAACACCTCCTTACCATCTGAAGCTGCAATGGCTGGGCCTCTTCACTCTTGAACGACGGCGCCATGAACGACGGCGCCTAAGAGGTGACCTGATTGAAGTTTATAAAATCATACATGGTATGGACAAAGTAGATAAGGAAAAGCTGTTTTTCCTATTGCACAACACTAGAACTAGGGGGCACTCCATGAAACGTTTGGGTGCTAGATCTCAAACAAATAAGAGAAAGTACTTTTTCATCCAGAGGATTACTGGTCTGTGAAACTCCCTGACAGAAGAAGCGGTGACAGCTGTCCACCTTGACAGCTTTAAGGAAGGATTGAACAAGTTCATGGAGAACAAGTGTTATCAATGGCTATCATTCTGAATGCTTAAGGACATCCTCCAGGTTGGAAAGATAGGCAGGATATCTCTTAATACCATTTGCAGGGAATCGTAAGCAGGTAAAGACATATGTTTGAGAATACCCTGAAGCAAGTGGTGAGCCACTGTGTGAGACAGAATGCTGGACTGGATGAGCTGTGGCCTGTTCCAGCAAGGCTGTTCTTGTGTTCTTATGTTCTTACGTTGTTGAAAGTTGATGAGATGGAGGATCTCTCTGTAATATGAAATCTGCTACTAGTCCATTCATATATTTGCTCATAGTACATTCATCAGTTCCAGGTTTAAAACTCAAGAATGGAGGTCAGATAATCTGTACTATCAGGAATTTATGCGAAGAATAGAAGTCTTTTATTCTCACTCATTTCACCTATTATTTGGCTCTTTGGTTCTCCATGAAACCAAAATAAACTGAACTAACAATAATCAGATCAAGTAGCCTTTGATAAATCTGCAACTGAGGGGGGGGGATGAAAGAAAGCACACATTCTTTTGCAGAAATTACTGTCAATCCTATTTTGCTGTTATAAACTAAGAGTGACTGTCAAGGTAGTAAACTTTTGATATAATTACTTCTCCTGCTCTTGACAGTAAATGGAGTAATGCCAAATTAATTTCAGTTGCCTTTTAAAAGAACTGATAACAGTACTGGGGAAAAGATTCTGGAAAAAATAAATATTAAACCACCAACAAAATGACGTGATTATTTTTGTAAAAGAATCTCCAGGGAAGCATTTTTGCCTGAAGTAGTCAGACTGTCAACTTACAGGAAATGAAACAGTCCACTGACAGACTGTTATGGACAACGTACAACACTACGAAATATGCTCTGCGAGAATTACATTGACTTTGATGCATGAAAAGTGGGCCAAAGGTTTGTGTACTGATGAGAACAAAAACGACAAGAAAGAGACAGCACCATGAAGAGAACAAGACAGAATAAAAACAACAGACAGACGTTCCGTGACAAGAATCCAGTATAAAAGTATATGTTATTTACTGCATTCAACAATTATCTTCATGGGAATTCGGTTAACCAAATGCAGCTACCTCAAACCATAGGTTCCTAATAGAGATGGGCACGACTTAGCGGAATTCCCGTTTCCGTTTCCGTTACTCGTTTCCGTTACGCAACGGAAACGGTAACGGGAATTACTCCACCAGAAAGTCGAACTCAAACCGACGAACGAATAAATGGGTCTGATTTGTCGTGGTCGTTCCTGGCATCACGGCGATCCCGCGATGCCAAGCGGCACAGAAAAAAAGTTTTTAAAAGAAAAAAAACCGATTCCCGGCCAAAAAGCAGGCGAAAATATGCCTGCCGTGCCTCAGGGCACCTACCAGAGAGGTGGTTTCTTGAGGGGGTCCCCGCGGCCTCCCCCCTCTCCTCCTGTCCCTCCTGGCCCTGGGCTGCGCTGGGGGCGGGCCGGGCAATGCATCCTCGTCGTCCCGCCAAAGTCGCCGCCGGCCGCCAGCCGCCACAATTAAAGCGGAAGCGGCACAGAAAAAAAGTTTTAAAACTCCCCCCCCCCATCCCGGGTCAAAAAGCGGGCGAAAATATGCCTGCCTGAGTGAGGGCTCAGGGCACCTACTGGAGGGGTGGTTTCTGGAGGGGGGGGTCCCCGGCCTCCCCCCCTCTCCTGTCCTGGGCAGCCGGACTCGAGTCGCCATGCCATGCGGTGTGGGCGGGGGATCCAAAATGGGGCGGCGACCGCAATATTTTTTTTGAAATTGTGGTCCAAAAACACACAACAAGCACCACAGAAACATGCGAAAATTGCTAATTGCTATTATAAAACTGCCAGAATTTTTACAGTAGCAGTGGGTTTTTCTTGCAACAAAATGTCTCCTCCCCTGTCCTCTCTCTATTGATTTTATTTTATTTTATTTTATTTACACCTGCGCAATGATGGGCTGGCCAAGTGGCCATGTGGGAGTGACCATGCAAATTTTTGGAGCCATCATGGCCACTTGGCCACTGAGACTTCTGGGATGTGCCAAAAAGCCCACTAAACCCTGCCCTAGCCCCCTAACCCTAACCCTAATCCTTGATTCCTTACCCATACGCCACAGTACACTGTCCTCTTAGTGGGTCAGAGAGGCACCCAGAGGTGCACCCCACTGCCCACCCTAACCTCACCAGTAACTAGCCTAACCCTAGCCCTTGCGCTAAGCTGCTGTCCCCTAAGCCAGATCTACTTGCATTGCACTACACGCAAGTATGATTCCCTTCTTTGTGAGACACAGCGGGTGCGAGTGACCCAGTCTTGACTCAGGGTTCTCCTGGATGGACGGTCATGCACCAGTGCACTGGTCTCATTAGTCTGCAACTGGTATGCATATCCATATGGCTATGCATGCTCTTTTGCAGCAGCAGGTGAGGAGAGTAGACCCCCATGCCATGAGGGGTCTCCAGGAGCCTGCTTTCCCTTCCTAGCGGGTGAGGATAGGAGGCACCCACGGGTGCCTCCAGGAGCCCGCTTCCCTTTATAGCGGGCCAGCGGACGCACCTACCCCACAGAGGTGCATCCTGGAGCCCGCTACCCCCCCTAAACCAGTTTAATGACAGATGAAAAACAAAAAACGAAACGACTATTTTTTGCGAAGTTTCGCGAAAAACGGAAACGAGCCGACACGGGCCGCCTCCGACACATGACAACTCGAAAACGTCATTTTCCCTAGTCGTGCCCATCTCTAGTTCCTAAAGGTTCACAGCTAGGGATGGGTTAATTTGTTGATTTTAATTGTGCCAGATATTATTTTTGAAAATATCAAGTTCTCGCCACCAAACCATGTTCTTATCAAAAATGAACTTCACCATTACCCTTTTCTTTCTCTAAATTATCACATATTTGAATTTGCTAGATGTATAATGTGACAATTATGCAGTATGTCATATACAGCAATCTTCTTTGAACTTTTCCATTTGTTATTCCTGCAATGCTGTTCAAAGCAGGATTAAAGATAATCAAGCATCGAGCTGCATAGGGAGCATTCCGTTACTTTTAAAACTTTAGATTTAGATTCCCCAGTAAAAAAAAATATGCCAGTTTCTGAACTTAAAAGAGTAAGCTTCTGATGATTTATTCTCTATTAAAAAAACTTCCAAAATATTTTTCGAACCAGACCCAGAATTTCTTTATAAGCAATAATGACTGGATAGTAAGATTAAAATGCTCTCTTCATGAGAGTCAGCTAATTGGATCTTGACTGTTTCTTCATGAAGCCCTCTCCTACCAGTTCCAGAACTAATCACAGGTGTGCTAGACAAAAAGAACTCACAGTAAGGGTGCTGGATGCAGACACTCAGATGTCCCTGGAGTAGCATAGCTTGGGCTCATTCCCTAGCTATTCCTCTATAGTTGCCGCTAGTGGTAACTGCTCCATACATATTGTATTCTTCCTTGGAGGTATGGCTAAGTCTATGTGAACATTGCTGGACTCATTGGAGTAACAAAGAGAGGTGGAAGGTGAAATAGGAGAAGGACTGGTTGGTTGGTTCATGGCATGCTGACCACCAGGATGTCCTTGCTATGAAGCCACTTCCCTTTGCTGCTTGCTGTGCCAGAAGTGCACCCACTGCTAGTTCTCCAGTCTTTTTGCCTTGTGTCCTCTTGCTTCATCTCAGTATTCCCTGGGCCGTTTCCTCAGGAAGCACCAAAAGCCCATCCCAACACTCTGTGTCAGGATTCCTGGCAGCAAATAGTTTCCCAGCCAACTGTTGAATGTTCCAGTTAGAGATGGGCACGACTAGGGAAAATTACGTTTTCCAGTTGTCGTGTGTCGGAGGCGGCCCGTGTCGGCTCGTTTCCGTTTTTTGTGAAATTTCGCAAAAATTTGTCGTTTTGTTTTTCAGTTTTTCGTCTGTCGTTATACTGGTTTGGGGGGGTAGCGGGCTCCTGGAGGCACCTCTGTCGGGTGGGTGCCTCCTCTGGCCCGCTATGAAGGGAAAGCGGGCTCCTGGAGGCACCTCTCTGGGGTGGGTGCCTCCTATCCTCACCCGCCGGCGCTGCTACAAAAGGGCATGCATAGCCAATTGGATATGCATACCAAGTTGCAGACGCAGCAGACTGGCAGAGGCAAACCTCTTTTTGGAGTGCCTTCCCTGCATCAGTCAGTGAGAGACAGGCACTCGCGGGCAGGGTTTGCATGGCACACAAATGCTGCTGCAGGAGTCAGCCAGAGCCACAAGTGACAGACTGGCAGACTCTCCCTGCATCCGCTGTGTCTCACTAAGAAGGGAAGCGTACTTGCGTGTAGTGCAATGCAAGTACAGATCTGGGTTAGGGGGACAGAGGGTTAGCGCAAGGGCTAGGGTTAGGCTAGTTATGGGTTAGGTTAGGGTGAGTATTGGGGTGCACCTCTGGGTGCCTCTCTGACCCACTAAGAGGACAGTGTACTGTGGCATATGGGTAAGGGTTAGGGTTAGGGTTAGGGCTAGGGCAGGGCTTTTTGGCACATCCCAGAAGTCTCAGTGGCCAAGTGGCCATGCGATTGGTGGAATGGCTCCAAAAATTTGCATGGTCCACTCCCATGGCCAGCCCATCATTGTGCAGGTGTAAAAAATAAAATAAAATAAAATAAAATAAAATCAATGGAGAGAGGACAGAGAGGATACGTTTTGTTGCAAGAAAAACCCACTGCTACTGTAAAAATTCTGGCAGTTTTAAAATAGCAATTTTCGTATGTTTCTGTGGTGCTTGTGTGTTTTTGGACCACAATTTCAAAAAAAAAAAAATTGCGGTCACTGCCCCATTTTCGATCCCCCGCCCGCACCGCATGGCATGGCGAGTCTGGCTTGTTGCTTGCGAGTCCCCACCAGAGCAGCCCAGGATAGGAGAGGGGGGGAGGCCCGGGACCCCCCCCCC
>JAHTLZ010003526.1:62827155-62839294 GCA_023846285.1 Phrynocephalus versicolor
CATCATCATCATCATCATCATCATCATCATCATCATCATCATCATCATCATCATCATCATCATCATCATGGAACTGTAGAGTGGAAAGGGCCCTATGGAACCTGGAGTCCAACCCCTGTCAGGTAAGCCCAGCGGGGAACCCTAACTCCTGACCTCTGGCTCTGCGGCGAGATGCCTAAACCACTGAGCTCTCCAGAAATTAGTATATATCCATTGTAGTTCATTCCAAATGTAGAAGAGGGGATACTTGGATTTACACCACTAATAATCAAAAATCAAACATTCAGTGCAAGCTTTCATGAATAATATCTGCTCCCTCATCCAGAAGGTAGAAAAAAATTCTAAAATCCAAAAAAAAAAAAAATTGTGATGGCAATGATTTACCAGGCATGTTGCTTAGGTGAGCTGAGAACTGGTTTTAACCACTTTGGGGGTGGTTGTATTTAGTTGCTTCACCCATGGTGCCATTTGGTTGGAATTTTCCAGTCAGCCTCCAGGATATGAGCTGGACCCTGAATGAACCTACTCTCCCCCAATTCATGAGAACATAATAAGAACATAAGAAGAGCTATGCTGGATCAGGCCAAAGGCCCATCTAGTCCAGCTTCCTGTATCTCACAGTGGCCCCACCAAATATGTCAGGGAGCACACGAGACTAGATATCTGTCTCCTGATACTACTGCCCTGCATCTGGTCCTTGAAGTACCCCGGTTTTAAGCCTGGAGATTACACAGCTCCATCATGGCTTGAAACCCGTGATGGACTTCTCCTCCAGGAATCTGTCCAATCCCCTTTTGAAGGCACCCAGGCCAGGTGCCATCACCACATCCTGTGGCAGGGAGTTCCACAGACTAACAACGCACTGGGTGAAAAAAAATTCTTTTGTCTGTTCTTACTCTCCTAGCCCTCAATTTGAGTGTATTGGTTTGGAACTCAGATTTCCTTATTGGTGGGGGGATGCAGGGATTTAGCCATCCTCATCCTAAAGCTGGAGTAATTTTTGGTTAATTCACCAGATAGAAGATAGCCAATAAAAGTGGTATTAATGCCGAATCATTAGTGAGTTTTGCATGTACATGTTCTACTTGGTTGCAGTCCAGCTTGATGTTGTCTAAAATGCATCAGTCCATGTACTATGTCCCATGTTGCTGAGACAGTTTTTAGTTGTGATTTGTTTCCTGAGGGGTACAGTTTCAGTTTTTTGCCCTCCAGTGGCAGGATCTAGAGGATCAGGACACCACTATTTTTTGTTGTGAAATGGCTAAGCTTCGGGCAACAATGATGATCAATGCCAATTATTTGCTGTAATGCCCATCTTACAGTAAATGTGGGGCCACAGAAGACCCTGAGGCACCTTTGCCTTGAAAACAGTTGACAACCCGCCCTTCAGTTTGGTCCAATTTTTCCAATTTTTGGTCCAGTTAGGTCCATTTTTTCCCATTCCTATCACACAATGTGTGTGTGTGTTGTGTGGTTATAGTTGTGACTGACTCTTTGTGACTCCATGTCCATGGAGTTTTCTTAGCAGGAATACTGCAGTGGCTTGTCAGTTCCTACTCCAGGCGCCTACAGCACCTGGTATTTCCTGGTGGTCTACCATCCAAGTACTAACCAGGGCCAACCCTGCTTAGCTTCCATAATCAGTACTACTGTAATATGTTTGTGTACAATCAAATCCTCTTCTTCCCTTCAAAGCAAAAATCCTGCTCTATTCAGACAACAGGGTTTTTAATTAGCAAGGGGGACAATGTAAACAGGAGGTCAGTCCCCAGTCACCTCTTTCTCATGTTTGCAGCCCATAGCTGCAGGCAAGCACCAAACCTCAATAGCATTAGTAAGTAATTCACAGAAGAGAAAACAGGAGAAAGCATAAAATAAGGCAACCAGCATCTCATAGCTGGTAAGTGACTGTAGAAATAATGGATTCAAATAGCAAGAAAGGAGATTTCACCTAAATGTGGCAGCTCTATGATTCTATAAAATATGTGTCACCAACTTGTTTCCGACATGACAGTCCTTGTATGGTTTTCTAGGTATAAAATATTCATAGCTGCTTGATCAGCTCCTCCTTCTGGTGGCTTTCCTGGATCATGTAGCTTGTCCAAGATCACACAGATAACATTGGTCACACATGGTCCAGATGTGTCCTGCTTCACAGCCATGTGATTCAACATGCTGAGCTATATTGGCACTACTTTCCTCCTGTGTCTGCATATCTCATCACGAAGCCTTTTACTGATTTTCACTGAAATCAGTGTCACTGTAGGGCATGAAGGTTTTGGACCTCCAAAGTAAGAATTTCTTTATTTCTCCCAAATTAATTTGAGAAAGCTTTCCCCAACTAAATTTTGCCACAATGAAATCTTTCAATTAGGTTGCTCTTGAGTCATCAATTTGGAGCCCAAATCAAATCTGGTACTGTAATTGGCGTGAAACCCTAAATAGGATATATTTCAGGATGGAGCAGTTTTATCTCTAGTCACATTCTGCACAACCTATGCAGAATGTGTTTATAGAATTGAAAAATAGCCAGTTGGCCTTGATAGGAGTGATATTCATTCTTCATCTTGGAGATGGTTTTGTACATTCAAAGGGCTGCAAACATTGCTAAATGGGCAAATGGGGGGGCTGAACCTAAAGTGGTGGGTCTTTTGGGTTCAGCACTGCAAGAGTGAAATATTTATAGCTTCATGGGCATTATTTCCTGTCTGAATGGAAAGTTATGCATACACACCTTTCACCATTGAATAATTTGGACAAGGAATTGGATGACAAACAATTTTAAAGCTCATATGGGATTTGGCCATAAGCAAGTAACACTGATTTAGTAACTAAGGTTAAATCCTCCTGTGAGGGAAACCATCTGTTTCTCTGCAGGTGAATACCATGATGAATCAGGAGCTGAATAAATTCTTGGGGTTATCAAGGGGGCCACAGGTAAGATGAAATATGCAAGAAGCTTAAAGGCAAGATTCGTTCTCCAAAGGCAATGCTGGCATCTTAACAACTGGGAATGAATCCATGTAAATGTCAGGGCCCATCCAATAAATGTAATGGAAAATGGAAGCCTTTAAAATTAAATCTCTGCATCTCTCTTGGGCAGAAAGGGGGTGATATCAGGTTTTGGTATATGGCTGCTAGGATCCTTCAGCCAATGTAACTGGTGGTGATTCTGTCCTGGAGAATTCTGAGAGTTGTAGTTAAAGAACTTAATTTTTCTCAGCTCTAGTCATAGGCTAGTAAAACTCAGCATTCGGTTTTGCTTTGTTTTTTGAGAAAGAGTGGCTCTTGTTTATGTATATCTTTCTTCACTGTAAATACAGGCTTTTGTGATACTCCAAAGCTTCTGAACTTCATTTGCTGCCCTGTTTACACCCCTAGAGGGGTACATACTCATACATGCACCCTGTTCAGAAAACCAGGGTGTACTGCATCACCAAAAAATTGTCTTCTGTAATGAAAGTTAACAAGATTATTTCTCTTTCCCCACTTCCCTGCTTCTAAACAGAAATTACATTTACCTTAATGATCATGTGGAAGTCTATAAGAGGAAAATGTTTTAGAACTTTGATACAATTTATATATCCAGTGCAATATAAAGTTATGAGTATCCTGGGCTCGGAAGAATGCACAATAAACTCCCACAATTCAAGGGATGTCTCAGAAGCACCTTCATGTGTGAGCACGATAGATAAGGATAAGCAGAGAGGAAGCAGCCTGTTTGACACACAGACCTGGGTGGCATGATCTTTAACTAATTGATTTATGAGTAGGATAGGACTATAGAAAAGTTGCCTTGTGTACCTGCACTGCTGAAAAAGGGGGAATTAGACAATGAACAATGAGTGCAAATATTTGTGGTCATTGGTCATGAAGAAAATGGAGCCTTTGTGCTCAGCCAAATACCTCTGAGTACCTATTGCTAAATAATAAGTAGGGAAAGTGTTTTCTTCTTTCTTGGATACTTTGTGGGGAAGGAAGCACATTCCCTCCCACAGCTTCTAGGACCGCCATCCAATTTTGGCAGCACAGCAATGGCAAAGACCCCCCCCCCCCAAACCAAATAATCTTTGAAAGTAAGAAGTGTAAGGAATTCACACATCAAATGGTGCATCCCTGAGGCTTCTGGTCCCCACTGCTCAATGTGATGCTTTTGCCCACCAAGCCCAGAAATGAAGAGACAAGACACAGGTTTGGAGTAAACTTGGGCCACAATTTATTTAGATAAATAACTGAATTCAGAACTGCTAATAAAGTCATTTCCAAAACAAAAACAAAAGCGTGTTTCATTTCATTTCTTGATGACATGCTGTTTTCTGCTTCGTTTTGTTTCGTAATGTTTCATAAGTAGAGATGGGCACGACTTGGAATTTTTTTTTTCGAGTTGTCGTTTTTTGGGACGGGTCCGTTTCGGCTTGTTTCCGTTTTTCGCGAAATTTTTCAAAAATTTGTCGTTTCATTTTTCATTTTTTAGTTTGTCGTTACTGCCGCGATTTAGCGCGACTTGACTTCCTAGAGCATGGGGTAGGGGGTATAGGCTTAGGGTAACAGTTCAGGTTAGGGTGGGTTAGTGGGCTGTACCTCTGGGTGCCTCTGGCCCACTAAGAACACAGTGTACTGGCGTATGGGTTCGGGTTCGGGTTCAGGTTAGGGTTTAGGGTTCGGGTTTGTGGGCTATTTATGCCCTCTCTGGAACACCCAGAAGTCTCAGCATGGCCATGCGATTGGTGGAATGGCTCAAAAAAATTGCATGGTCCCATCCCATGGCCAGCCCATCATTGTGCGTGCGCAGGTGTAAAAAAAATAAAAATAAAATAAAATAAAATAAAATCAACAGAGACGTATTTTGGCAAGAAAAACCCACTGCTGCTACTGTAAAAATTCAAGCATTTAAAATAGCTAATTTTTGCATGTTTCTGTGGTGCTTTGGTGTGTTTTTGGACCACGATTTCAAAAAAAATATTGCAGTCACCATTTTGGATCCCCCCGCCCGCACACCGCATGGCAAAGGCAGACGAGACGATGCCCCCACCCGTCTGGTAACAGCAGCGCAGCAGTAGCACCAGCCAAGGAGAGGGGGGCGGGGAACCCCCCCCAAATAAAACACCCTTCTGGCCTGGTAGGTGCCCTCAGACAGTTTTCGCCTGCTTTTAGGGCCGGGAATCGGTTTTTTTTTTAAACTTTTAAATTTTTTTTCTGTGCCGCTTGGCATTGCGGGATCGCCGCGATGCCAGGAACGACAACGACAAATCAGACCCAATTATTCTTTAGTCGGTTCGAGTTCGAGTTCTGGCGGAGTAATTCCCATTACCGTTTCCGTTCCGTAACGGAAACGAGTAATGGAAACTGAAACGGGAATTCCACTAAGTCGTGCCCATCTCTATTCATAAGCTTACAAAATAATGAAACAGCATGTCATTTTTGGTAAAGGTGATCATCCCTACTGGAAATCTCACCAGATCTTGATTTTATCATTTTCTGGCAGTTTTTTCTGCCTGATGTTTCCATGGGTACGTGGAGGCTGCCAAATTATATTTTGCATAATACCAGTGTACTAATTTTGCCACTTGATCATGTCTATTTTTATCATCCGTTTGTGCAATCTTTGGGTAATCACAGATGAAGCGTGACACAGTTTCATCTTCTTCTTGGCAGAGTTTACATTTGCTGTTGGCATTAATTCCTTGAATCTTAGCTTTCATCACATTGGTTTGGAGTGCTTGTTAATGTGAAATAAAAAATAAGCCTTCAATTTCTTTCTTAATGGAAATTGGACGAATCATTTCATTTCTGAAACAAAAATATCGTGTTTTGTTTCATTTTGTAAGGTTTCGTAAGCTTCCAAAATAATGAAACAGCATGTCGTTTTTCGTAACGTGTCTGTCCCTAGTCTAGAGTTAGTAAACTTAGGAATTGGTTGGGCATTATATAATTTTATTAGGAATCAAACTTATTTTTTGTTTATACTTCAACATGTTGCCATTAATGATTTCGATTCTACTTTGTTATCAATAAACTTCTTTTATTTTTATTCAACTTAAAAATAGTATGAAGACTTTAATTTACTAGTGAAGTTAGTTGGTGGCAGCAATAGAGGAAAATCAGAAGTGGTGCTTGTCCACAGCCCATGAAATGGCCAGTGCAAGCATGGTAATGCTACAGTTATATAAAAGGAAATGCAAATCAGCCCTGAGTCCTGTCCATCCACCCATGGTGTTTTGTCTCTGCCACTAGGGCTTCAAATATTATTATTATTATTACATTGGATTCATGCTGGCAGTGTGGTTACTTAAACCAATAATTCCATTTCAAAATTGATCTAGATGAGAAACATATACATTTATCTTTATAAGATAAAGTTTAGCCTCTCTTTTAGAAACAGAAACCAAAGCACCAGTTATTTTCACCTCTTACTGCTCCTCTTTTATAGGTGTAACTCAAAACCAAAAACCCCATTTACAGCCAGTGACACTTATTCCTAGTAGAGATGGGCACGGAATGAACACTTTTTCGTTTCCGTTACTGTTTGTCGTTTCCATTACGTAACAAAATGCCAGACGAAAATTGTGATGAAAATGCAATGAAACGAACAGAACCACGAAAATTGTGGTAGTTACATTTTGTTTCCGTTAATGGTGATGCGCAATGAAATGAGCTGTTTTAAATGTTAAAAAACGCCCTGGACATCCGTAAAAACGCAGCGATAATACCTACCGGGGGGGGGTCCTTAAAACGTTTGTTTTTGTCTTCTCCCATCGCGATGTATTTTTCTTTTCCCTTTAAAATGGATGTCACCACCAGCCACAAAATGGAGGCAAGCCATGTGATGTGGGATCATGTTCAACCAATAGCATGCCCAGGTTGCAGACTGGGCGGGCAGGTCTGGCAGCCACAGAGGGCATAAAAAGCTCTGGCAGCCCTCATCCTCCTTGCAGTCTCTGGTGGGAGTTAGGGTGGGATTGCTGTCTCTGCAACTCTAGCTTCAGTCCTGCAGCCTCCCCGTGTGTGTGCGTGCTGTGTACCTCTCGGTGAGTACCCTCCCTTGCCCCACAGCACAGTCACTCTGCGGCTGCCTTGCACCCTGGCCACACGGAAATGCTTTAAAAATTGCGCAAAAAGCGGGTAGAAATGACAAACAAAAAATGAAAAACGGTAACGAAATTTTTCAAAAAATTCCCGACAAACGGAAACGAACCGAAACAGACCTCTCAACGACAAACAAAAAACCAAAACGCAATTTTTCTGTTTCGTGCCCATCTCTAATTCCTAGTTAACTCCAATTTTCCCTATCAGTCACTCTTTGCTTGGCAGATGGATCCTCATGAGAAGTACACAGCCACCAATGACCCACTCATTGTTCCTGTTTGTCTCTAGCTCCATGCCTTTTGTAGAAACAAGGCACTTACAGAGCAATGGAAAGAAAGGAAGGAAGGAAGGAAGGAAGGAAGATAGAAAGGGAGGGAGGGAGGGAGGGAGGAAAGAAAGAAAGAAAGAAAGAAAGAAAGAAAACAAGGAAATCAGCACTATGCTCTTATTGACTTATTTTGTAGTTGTGCCCCCTGCTAGGATACAGAAAAGCTTTGTTAGGCTGTTTAGCCATCTTTTCCTTGCACAGATGCAGTATGTGACATCTTCAGTTCTGGACACCAGACTCTAAGAAGGATGCAGACAAGCTGAAACAGAGGAGGGCAACAAGGATTATCAGAGTGCTTGGAAACCAATCCCTAGGATGAAAAACTGAATGAACTGAGCATGCTTAGACTTGAGAAAAGATTGAGGGGACAAATGATAGCAATAGCACTCTTCATATATTTGAAAGGTTGTCATTCAGAGGAGGTGTGATATCTTCTATTTTCAATTGTCCAAGAGTGCAGGGCACATAGTAACGGATTCATGTTAGAGGAAGCCAGATTTCAGTTGAATATTAGGAAAAAAATTGCTACCTGTTACAGCAGTACAACGATGGTACCAGTTACCTTAGGAGGTGATGACTCCTTCAATTCTGGAAGCATTCAAGAAAAAAAAAACAACTTAGACAACCATATGTCAGATATACAGTGGTTCCTCGGTTTAAGAATGCCTCGATTAAAGAAAAACTTGGTTTAAGAAAAGAAATTATTGGCAATGGGGATGCTTCGGTTTAAAAATTTTTTTTTCAATGAATGCCCCAATTAATCCATTCTGACCTCTAGAATGGATTAATTGGTTTTCAATGCATTCCTATTAGAAGCCGCATTTCAGTTTAAGAATTTTTCACATTACAAAACAGCCTGGAGAGCGAATTAATTACTTAAACCGAGGTACCACTATACTTTGATTTGGATTCTTGCAATGAGCAAGGGGTGGGTTTGGGTGACCTCAAAGCCCCTTCCAGCTCCATTAATTTATGATCCCATGATTCACAGATAGTGAATTCATCTTTCTCTCACTAGGTAGTCATATCGTGAATCAATCTGGGTTGCAATGGGGAAGGTAGAGTAAACAGATAGGTACTATAGTCTTCATTAATTTTTAAAAAAAATCTCAGTTCATTGATGAACTCTTTGTTGATATTAATGGAATTTGTGTTATACCCCCAACCCCCAACCCCCATTGGTCTAGGAACTGGTAAACCTCATTAGGTTCTCCCAACTTATATAACTGTGGGATTGATAGATTTAGTTTCTTTTGTCCACTGTATTTAGAGCTATATTTTAAAACAGAGTTTGCTTGTACAAATGTGTGTTCATTTCCAAGAGTCCTTTTTTTAAAAAAAAAAACAATGAAATGGGCATTTATTTCCAAAGAAAAAGTTTTTGGATTCATTTTTCAGCTATCTTGACTTACTACCTACTTACTCACCTACATGCAAAGCTTCCATGCAACTTCACTTCTTCAGTCAATTAATCGATTCATCTAAAATATGAGAAGAAAACTCTCCCTATTATACACTGTGTATCAGTGCCATCTTGTGATGCCTGAATTTGATTGGAGAAGAGGGAAGAACTGTGGAGGCTTCATATTATTTCAAGTCATGGCAACTTTGTAACCATTATTTGTAAAAGTTAATTTGTTCTTTCTCGTTCTTTAAAAGATGTAATTTACATCAGGATTCAGGACACTTTGGCTTTTTAAAAAACCCTACAAGTCAACAAGTAAGCATGTTTTCAAATAAGAATGAACTTCACAACAATAAGCAAACAAAGAACAACCCCCCTCAAAGTAAATTAGTAAATAAAGTGAGCACACAGATACCCCCTTCTGCTCTGCACAGATGGTCAGAACCAATTTAGTCTGAAATCTATCATACACGAGCTGGTATGTTCCTGCCTGTCAAATTATATTCTTGACAGGCTCAGTCTTTAAAAATGCACTAAGTCTTATAATAACAGCAATAATTGGTCAGCACAAGTCTATTTTCAGAAGCAGCTGATGTTAACCAACTTTGAACAAAGGAGCATTTTGGCAGCAAATGATTGATCTCAGAAACCAAACGTAAAGACATATGTCTCTTTGAATTTGAGTGTATGCAAAAAGGGGGAAACATATATAAGCTTTTTAAAAAATACATGGAAGCAAGAGACTTCGTTTTTACCCCCACCCCCGCCCCTGCGTCCCTCATCACTGTGTTCATAACCATGAGCACTTCAAGTTGCTCTGTTGGTTTTTGTTTGTAGCATCAGATATTTCTCTCCTCGGCTCTTGTTGGTGTTCAAAAGTGTGGTTTGTTTTCTTAGCCAACTAGAAAGAATGCTACAGTTTTACTGCATTATAGGATCAAAAGTGTCCTTGTATTGCCTTTTCGCTATATCGGGGTAGGGAGGCCTGGAAGGGGCAAGGGGAATTTTTCAGATTTGCCAGCAACCCCAGGCTGTACTCCTCAAATGATAAGGCCAGAGAGATTAAGTTGTATTTTTAGAACCCAAGATATATGAATCTGGGTGTTTTCTTAAAGTCATCAATCAAGCTACAATCATGGGACAGTGTAATGCAGGCATGTCCAAACTTTAGCTCCCCAGATGTTTTGGACCACAACTCCCACAGTCCTTTGCCATTGGCAATCTAAGCTTAGAATTCTGGGAGTTGTGGTCCAAAACATCAGGAGGGCCGAAGTTTGGACATGCTTGCTGTAATGTATTGTTGGGTGCTATGATGTTTGTAACCACAACAGTCCTGGGACTGCAGAACTGGTAGAGACTGTATGGATCATCCAGTCCTGCTCCTGTCTAGGAGGCACACTGAGGAATCAAACTCCCCCGTTCTGACTCCGCAGCAGATGCCTTACCCCACGGAAGTAACTTATATATAATATTTTATATATGATTCATAATTCTTCAAAAAATCCCCACCACAGTATTATAACTCCAACTTAAACATTAGCTTTGGAAGAGGTAGCCATGTCAATCTCTGCTAGTATATCAGGCAAAACAGAAAGAGACAGAGAAAGACAGAAAAAGGCAAAAATGTTGTTGCATCCAATTCCTATATTTTAATGTGAGCAGGTTATGGACAGGTTCACTTTCACAGAGATAAGAGTGGGAATACATGGCAAGTAGTTCCACATCTGAGGATGTGGATTAATTCCAGAATGAAGGCAGAATAAAACCAAAATTCCAGAATGAGACCGTTTTCAATTACATCAGTCATTCAGATTATTGCTACAGTCCTTTGACCAAGCATGCCAACAGAAGCAAACTTTGCAAATTTCCATAATTTCCAAATACTTCATAAGAACGTTAATGGTGAGGATAGTATTTAACGTTAATTGGAGCATTGAACATCAAAAGCAATTTAACATCTGGACATCAAGGTATAAATATTTTCATTGTTGCCATGATTCCAGGCAGCATCAGCTTGTCCTATGCGGTGAATCACAAAATTTCACAACTAGACAAAAGCATATTCTGATTGTCAAAGCTAAAGAAGGAGCTGTATGATTGCTCTATTGTATTCTATAAAAGGATGAGACTGTATCATGTCTTAAAAAGTTGTATAAATAAATTTAAATAAATAAAAATAAAGGGTTTTAAGTGAGTGATCTTTCTAAATGTTTATGAATAGGAAGAAAGCAGCAGAGAATTGCAAATTAGGAAACAGAGAAGCTGTTTTACCATTGACTTTTTGAGGGGGACTACACAAAAGGGGAAATCCACTGGTCGTGAGAGGTGAAGATTGTGATGTGGTGACCCTCTCCATCATGGTTGGAAGTGTGCAGGGTCCCAGGTGGTTGTGGTTGGCACAACCCCTGGCTGTCCCACATGTATCTATTTTATATCAGGAATAGTTACAGTAATACCTTGGCACCTGGCCCCCTCCAGGGTGGTGGTTCAGACTTATGACCTATTTTGTCTTACTTCTGAACTAATGAAGGGTAACCTGAACAGCCACCCAGAGCATCAACTCTGCCATAGTGGTGATTCTTTCTTGGCACCCTTCCATTTTGAGGGGGGCTTGTTTTGTGAGACCACTTTTTGCCTACACCTGAGGTAGAGAGCAATTTTTTCCAGGCCTTTCAGAGGTTGGGCTACCTGAGCAATCATTGTGAAAGGCATTTTCCCCATAGAATGTTGAGACATGAGCAAACCCACATAATTACAAGAAAGTGTACAATCACTTCTGTACCATGTAGGATTATTCTGCATTATATGAAAATACATCATCTACTGCTGCATCTTTTGTGAACAAAATTAAACTCCTAGATGTGGGGATGTTATTTTCTTTTAAATAATACTTCACTGAAATAAGGTGGTGGTAAAACGTCTGCTCAACATGATCCGTGAAGCAACTTATAATAGATTGCTTTTACTTCTGTCATACATACAGCTTCAGTCAAAGAACAAGAGGGCTGGATGGAGCTTCTTTTTGAGGTTCCAGGGATGGGTTACAGTCTGCTGGGTCGCAGAGGTCAATCTGTTTCCTTGCTCCCGAAAATACATTTAGGAAATATCTTTGTTCTGTTTATGTATGCTATTAAGGGGTGAAGTCATTGCACCAAAGGCAAACTAAATACGGATGTGGCCTCACTTGAAGTGTGGCCGTTGTTATTGACAGGTCCCTCAATCTGTGGGTGCACAGGTCCTCAAATCTAATTTTTAGATGAATTCGGCTCTTTTGATTTTTGTTGTTGCGTTCAAGGCCCTTACCAATTTTATTGGTGTCC
>JAHTLZ010003526.1:62846134-62867016 GCA_023846285.1 Phrynocephalus versicolor
TTAAGGAGGTCACATTTCTCCAAGGGGATGGGGAGGGGAAACCTCACTGGGCATTCATCCACATAATGCTCAGTTCAAGCATGTCTATTGCTTACAGGTCCCCAACGGAATGTGGGCTAGCTTCTGATTCCAAAACAGATTATTAAATGAATTGTCAGTTTTAGACAGTATAAGGCAACATTCCCGATTTCCATTCCTTGCATTTACCCTCAGTGCTGTGCTACTAAAATTCAAAGATATGAAAACCACTTTTTGAGAGTCTTTTTTAAAAACCATGTGGTATTGATAATAGGAGCAGCAATGCAAATCAATGGCAATGCTGCATCTGTATGCTGCAGAACCAGTTGTGAAGCAAACCAAAGGAGTTTTCAAGGAAAACAGGGACAAAGCAGCATGAAGTTCTATTGTTTACCCACATTGCAATCAATCAAATGACTAATTCTTCCTCTGCAATATGCCGGTTACAAATGGCAACAACTTGCATTAATGGTGTCTAATTTATCTTTTCTGAAAGCTCAACCAGTTTTGATAGACTAAACATTGATGGAGGTAACGTATTTTCAGTATAATATAATTAATATTCCAATTGTGGATAGTTTTTCTTCAAAAACATAAGCGTGCCTTTCAAGGGTATGTTAAATAATAGCTTTTCAAACTCTTGGAGCAAATGTATTAAGCAAAAGAAAGAAGGAACTTTTCCATTAAAAATGAGCTCAATGACTAACAGAAACCCAGGTAGAGTGATCCAGAGTATATTCTCAAGGTCAGAGCATCGGTTCACATCAGCAGGACAAAAGTCAAGGAGAAGGAGCAATTTTTGCTTTTACATGTTCCTCCTCCTCCTCCTCCTCCTCCTCCTCCTCCTCCTTCTTCAAGTGTTTTCCTTCCTCACCTGGTTTTATTTTTCTCACTCAAATTCTCCTCCACTGAAAAAGATGGATAGAATTGGTTGATGCACTGTCCAAGGCCAGCATGGGTCAGGATGTGGTTTGGGGCTGGTCTGGGTTCCAAAATGGCAATGAGTGCTTTAGGTCCCTAGCCTCTACAGCATGCCCACTACTACCTTCCCTCACGTGCCCCTTTCCCCCTTTCCTAACAAGGGCATTTGTAAACTGGAAAGAGACTAGCTGGGTGTTTCCACAGGGGATCATCAGGGCTTAGGCATGCTATTACAATGACCAAACATGGCTCATTAGTCATTAAACAAAGTGAACAATGCATCATACATCCTCATTTCTCAGTATTCCTCAGTCTTTAATAGCAAACTATATGATTACGAATCATGTGCCAACTTTACTATTGGTTAAGAAGGAAAGATGGTTGGTGTTAGTAGTGGTGGGTAAGGGGGAGATGTAGCGACATGTAGTGGGGAGGAGACAGTGGGTTGCAAAGGAGATAACCTGGCCACCCACTTCCAAAGAAGGTGCTTAGTATGTCCACCCATTTTATAAAACAGATTTTCAAATGACCCTATGTGCCCCAAAAGAGCCGCCATTAATATTATAACAAATTAATAAAATTAATGTTATGGAGACATTTGCAACATTTGTACATTAATATCAAAACTAGCAATGTCACACTAATAGAAGCTTTTTAGAAATAAAACATATACAGGTACAGTAGTGGGGTTAATTTTAATGGCTTTGTTAAGGGAGTCAATCCATCTTGTATTTGGCCTTCCTCTTTTCCTGCCTGCAACATTTTCCAGCATTATTGTCTTTTCCAGAGAATCCTATCTTATGATGTGCTTAAAGTAGGGCAGCCTCAGTTTCCACATTTTTGCCTCCAAAGATAGTGCAGGCTTGGTTTGATCTAGGACCCTCTTGTTTGTCTTTCTAGCAGTCCAGGATATCCACAAAGCTCCCCT
This sequence comes from Phrynocephalus versicolor, assembly GCA_023846285.1. NCBI lineage: Eukaryota > Metazoa > Chordata > Lepidosauria > Squamata > Agamidae > Phrynocephalus > Phrynocephalus versicolor. The sequence goes on from JAHTLZ010003526.1 coordinate 62,848,002, forward strand.
CCAGCACTATATTTCAAATAAATATTTTCCCCTGTCTGTTTTCTCAACTGTCCAGCTTTCACACCCATGTTAATTGGAAATATGATAGTGCAGATGATCACCAATAGAGATGGGCACAAGATGCAAAAATAGTGTTTCATTTTGTGTTTTGTTTCATTGGGCTTAGTTTTGTTTCATTTCATTTGAAATGTTTTTTTTTTTAAATCATTTCATTTTTCATTTTTAACACTCTGTCTGCACCTTTTCCCCCAATGCACCCGATCAGGGGGGAAAGACATGGGTCATTTAAAATGTCTTGGAGGTTCCTAGACTCTCAGCATGCCCACTACTTTTGTGCCCACTAAACCCTGCACCCCCCCCCCCAAATTGGGCGCATTAGGGGTGGCTTTTCAACGTTCTTTTAGTCACCAAGCAGGGAGGGAAGAAAAGAAAATAGTTTTAAAAATAAGCTCCACAGTCCTACATAAAAAGGAAAGGAAAAACTTCAGTTTAAATCTACTTGTAGACACACCAGTGAAGTTCAGCTTCTGGCTATTTTCAGGCAGATCAAGATTGGAGGTAAGCTATTTCAACAGCTGAGGTGAAGGAAAAAAGGGGAAAGGAAAACAAATCAATTGGTTTAAAAATAAAGCTCCTGTTCTCAAGATGGTTGGATCAATAGACTAGGATGAATCATTTCATATCCGAAACAAAAAATGGTGTTTCATTTCATTTTTTGATGACATGCTGTTTGCTGTTTTGTTTCATTTTGCAAGGTTTCAAAGCTTGCAAAATTACAAAAGAGTGTGTTGTTTTTCGTAAGGTGTCCATCCCTACTAGAAATCTCACCAGATCTTGACCTCATCATTTTCTGCCACTTTTTCTTCCTGATGCTTCCATGGGTATTTGGAGGCTGCCAAATTATATTTTGCATAATGCCAGTGTACTAATTTTGCCACTAGATCATGTCTAATTTTATCATCCATTTATGCAGTCTTTGGACAATCACAGATGAAGCATGACACAGTTTCATCTTCTTCTTGGCAGAGTTGACATTTGCTGTTGGCATTTCCTTGAATCTTAGTGGAGTGCTTGTTAATGTGAAGTAAAAATTAAGCCTTCAATTTATTTCTTAATGGTTCCAAGTTTTAGCCATGCCTGTGTTGAATGATTATCATCCTTTCCATCAATACTTCTGAGGTATTGTCCATGTAATGGTTTATTTTTCCAACTGCTTAGTTTATTTTCCAACTGTTGTTTCTGATATTGAGCTTTGTTTCTCTTGTTTTCAAAGTATTCTCCTTTTTCACTGCCTTAAATAATTTTCTCTGCTTATACTAATATAACCAATTAGGCTCCCCCCCCTTCATTGCTACCTGCTGTATTTGTAGTAATTCGCTGTGTCTAATTGTTCTTGGTACATATAACCTGTCCATATCACTTTTGGATGTAGTACATGGTGCATTCTCATTAGTTTCCACGTTTTCCATTTCACTTCTTCTAATACGTTTTAGTTCCAATCCATAGTATTATCTAATTACTTGAACTGCCCATTTGTTTGTATTTCATATGATCAAAGGCTTTGATTGTATCTCCGTCATTCAATTTGGATTTTAAGATTTTCCCCAGTCTTTTGATGTATTCTCTTTCTGTCAGTTCTTTAACTTTTGTGTATAGGATGTTATCTGTTCCTAGTATTTCAAGGTATTTATAATGTTCATCGCTTGATAGAGATTTTACAACATCACAAATTTTAACACTATTCTTTTAGCTCTTGTCACATTATAAACAGAACTGTTCAATTATCAATTCCAAATTCCATTTGGATATCTTCACTAAGTATTTGCACTGTGTGATTTTATCTCTGTGGAACTTTTTATATATTTGGTTTTGGTCATCCATGATTGATTTTTACTGCTTAGGGTCTGAAATATGGCAGCCTAATCCTGTTTTATTTAAAATTACTGACATTATTATTAATTTAGAATCAAAGAGTTCATTTTAGTTCTATAAGCCAGGGTTAAGTATAGGAGGAGGATGAACTGGCCTGGAGGAAGAGGAGAAACAATTGGCATTCACATATTTTTGTCTTTCTACTTCAAAAATATTATATTGTTAACTCTTATTGGGGGGAAAAGATTGTTGCCATTCAAGGTCTAAATTGCTTTCCCTTGGAAATAAATGTTCTCAGCTAACCTCAATAAATTATCTGCAGTAGAAATACTCACACATTAAAATGAATTGTAAAATTTAAAAATTGCTAATTCATCAATCTATATTCATCAGAAGTGATGCTTTTGACATACAAATCAATGAATTTTTAATGATTTTTATTTGTCGATTTGTTGGACTATAACATACACACACACACACACACACACAGAGTGAGGAATTCTAAACCTTTCCATATGGGAAAGGAAGCACACACTCAAAGAAGTACCAAATAAAAGTTGACTGTTAAAAAGTTGAAAATAAAAACTGCACCACCTCCACCCTGACAGCTTCTAATGTTTTAATGTCCATGCAAAAAAGTGGCAACTGTAGTCATTGGCACAAATGGAATGATTTCTGAATAAAGTGTTATTTTGCACAATTTTGTGCCAACACCCTGCTCATGCATGTTTTCTTCTCTTGCAAGGGAAAATGAAATATTTTACCCTCTTAAGATTAAGGAGAATAATTCCCGCCAGTGAGAGTGAAACAAGGGAGGATTTGCATCTCTAGTTTAAGCCCCATACATTACGGTCCCATTCCAGATTAGCCTCTGGCCCCCATGGTAGCTGTTGGATAGAGACAAAGCAGGTAATGGAAAATTGAATCATGCATTTCACATAAGTGAGTTCCAAACTCAAAGCTGCAAATGCAGATCAGGAATGTAGGTCTCAAATCCGACCCCTAGTGGCTGTTGGTTGGCTTCTCTCACACAAACAAAGGGCTGCCAGGTATTCAGCATTTTCCCCATTCCCTGTCTCCTTTCTTATGAAACTCTTGGCAATATGCAAGGTTATGGGAGTTTGGAGTTGCCTGCATGATTGTTTTCAGAAAGTCACTAATCTGCACTTAAAGAACATCACAGTGATGACTGCTTTCATGTTCATCATTGCTTTGATATATTCGGTCTGACCACAGAGGATGTTGCAAGCATGAGCCTGCTTCAAAAGTTTGGTTCTTGGAACATCTTTGGTTTCATTTCTGTGACATCCAAGTTCAAGATAAATTAATGTGCTTCTCCCTGAGAGTGGCAGATTACAATTATCAAGTCTCGTCAGCTCTAAGCAAACTGTTGGGTGCCGTTCCAGCAACAATTTGAGAGGATGATATTTTTTGTTGTTGAAAATTTGGCTTCTAGAGTGCTGAGGAGCTTAGGAAGATATTCCGACAACGATGAAGGGAAACAACCATTCTTCGGATGTAGCTAAGAACAGTTGAGCTGGCAATGCTAAGAAAGAGGAAAAAGAAATAGGAAATTACTTAATCTGATTAACTCTGTTTAAAGTGTTTGTGTGTGTGTGTGTGTTCAATAGGGTAAATGCATTAAAAAGTACATGAGGCAATGGTCACTCAAAAAGACATGATTGAAAAGCAATGCTTATCAAAATATTCATGGATTTCCAGGTGTGAAGTGAGGGAAGTATCACAAAATGTATGCAGGACTGGGAATATATGAGAATCCTGGTAGGATTCCAATAAATGAAGGGAAGGGAAGCTGCCATATTTTCACAATCCAACCAGAATGGTCTCATATGATGGGAGAAAACGTCTTTGGATCCAGCTTGTACATCCCTGCCTAATTGATATGCGATTTCACAGCTTATTTGCTCCTATCAGTGGGAGAACTGGCAGCAGGTGTTTTCTGCTTCTGCCGTCCCCTCCCATTGTCAGTGTTCCTTTCAACCAATTGAGGCCACAGGGGGGATCATCAATACCAAGAATCTTAGGGTAGCCTTTTAAGATTGTGGTGCCCAGTAGGGTGTAGTGACAGAAGGATGAATTGGGACTCAGGACGCCTGGGTTTGTTTCCCAGTTCAGCCATAGAAACTCATAGGATACAGGGTGGGTGGGTAAATGATAAAATACTCCTTTAAAAATCCACTCAGAAAGGCCAATTAAAGGTGCCGTAAGTCAGTCCCAAGTTGACGGCACATAACACACTCTCTCAGCTGGCAGACTTCTTTGAGGCTTTTAAGACCTCAACCTTAACCGGATTTATTCAGAAATAACTTGAATGAATTTCAGTTTGTCTGGATTCTCTTCCAAGTATTTATTTCCCTATTTATAGATCATGTTCCTGTTCATCTTCCCTGTCAAGAAAACAAAATCAGCCTCCTCTCCTCATTCCTAGCCATGAAGGTTGACTTGACATTTGCATTTTAAATTGCAGTTTTAATCTATACATCAACACTTGCCCTTTAAACTTTGCATGGAAAGTTACTGGGACTTAAAGCAGATCCTTCAGCAGAGGGGAAATGTGTTTATTAATGACAGGTGCTGTAGTAATGATCACACACATAGACACATTGTTGGGTTCAAGCAGGCAGCCCTGTGCAGCAGCTTCCCCTCTGCTAGCCTGGGTGCAAGGCTTTATTGGTTACAATGACAGAGCATCACGAGGGATGGTGACAGGGTCTACGTGCCAGGAGTTGGGTAGGCTGATGAATTCCTGGGAAACCTTATCTTAGAGTGGCAGGGTCCTGGGTTGGTCACATATCTGGGATGGGCAAGCTTATCTGAGTGATCACAGCCAGCTTGTTTTTTCCCTACAAAACCATCTCACAGGCTTCCTGGCTGATCTTGGGGGGAGAGATACATACCAAGCTGACTTCTTGAGCATATGGCTATGGAATTCATTTCCTTCTATCTGGGGCCTCCCCGCTCAGATGGAGAGGTTTAATGATTCCCAAAGGCCTCAACTCATGCAGGCAGCTGAGGCACTGTCTCTGCCGTAAGGGGACATCTCTATAAGATCCCAGAGTAGGATTGCTGCTATATTCTGAACCCAAATTTGGTCAATGTCACTAGCATATGGGAGGGTCAAAACATATTTCAAAGCAAGCCCTGTATATATCCCACTGCAACATTCCAGTCCTTGGAAGTGAATGCAAGCAGCTGACAAAATCATTTTTTCAGATTTGTTTCCTGAACCTGATTTCAATTTGGCAGGCATAAAGCCTCTCATTCTTGTTTAGTCCACCCTGTTTGTTCAATAATATGTTATGTTAAGTGCTGAGAAGACTCCTTTGTATGAAGATTTCTGGGTTGAAGCTAAATGGAAAGGATACCAACTGCAGTATGCTGATGATACGCAGCTCTATCTCTCCTTTTCTACCTCTGCAGTGGAGGCAGTACACTCCCTTGATCTTTGCCTGGAGGCAGTCTTGGAATGGACCAGAACCAACAGGCTCAAGTTGAACCCAGAGAAGACCGAGGTTCTGTTCTTCAGGGTGCCCTCGTCAAGGTACCATGGCCCCCTCCCTAGTCTGGGGGGAGTTTCCCTCCAGCCTACGGACAGAGCCAGGAATCTCGGTGTGGTCTTGGATTCGGCCCTTTCCCTGGAAGCCCAGGTGATGGCCGTCTCCAAGGCTGCTTTTTTTCCCATCTCCACAGGATTGCCCAGATCTGTCCGTACCTCGATGAGTCTTCCCTGAAGACAGTTGTGCAGGCCATCAAGATCTCAAGGATTGATTACTGCGACACACTCAACGTGGGGTTGCCCTTGTCTGGAGACTTCAACAGGTGCAGAATGCGGTGGCCAGACTGGTGGTGGTTGCTCGTAGATTCGACCACATGACCCCAGTTCTGGCTCGCCTGCATTGGCTACCCGTTGCTCTCCAGATAAGATTCAAGGTCCTGGTTTTGGTTTCCAAAACCCTCCATGGCTTGGGTCCTGAATACCTGTTGGAGCGTATCGCCCAGAGGTCAACTGAGGCCAGGCCCACTCGAATGTCACAGGCGTGCTCACTTAGGGTGGCCACTTCCAGGGAGGCACGAAAGTTGGTCACATGCAGCCGCACCTTCTCAGTTGTGGGGTCCACATTGTGGAACCATCTACCTAGTGAGCTGCGCTTTGCACAGTCCATACCGGCCTTCAAAAAGGCTTTTAAAACTGCTTTTTAAGAAGGCATATGGCAACCTCTAATTTAATTTCCATTTCCTTTTTTTTTTCTTCCCCTGCATGTCATTGCTCCATCCTGCTGAGGGTATTTCTCCTCTTTTTCTGACTGTACTGTTTTTTACCTTGTGGTTTTTGCCTAGCATTCCTGTAGGAAGATAGTGTGGTATATAAATGAAATAAATAAATAAATAAATTCATCGTAAATGGGTGATGGTGTACTTAAGATATAATTATTGCAATAATCATGATGAGCTAAGTCAATTCTGACTTAGGGCAACCCTTTTCAATTTTTTCCAGATAGAGAAAAACAAGTGGTTTACTCTTCCCTTCTTCTGTGGGCATCCTGGGACTGCTGTCTAGCCTTTCCGAAGGCTAGACAGCAGGGGTGTCCAAACTTCTTGTAAGGAGGGCCAGATTTGGTGAGGTGAAAAGGGGGGTGACCATTCAGCCGCATTTGGCCCCCAGGCTGGACAACTTTGGACAAGCCACTAGGACATGCAAGGAGGCAGGAAGGATGCTGCAGGAATGGAGCTGGGGGTGGGTAGGCTAGGCAGGTGGCTGAGGTAGGGGGACAGACAGAGGCAGGGAGGGCAGGCAAACCATAAAACTGCAAGCTAATGCCTCCATCCGGTATGGAAAGGAGCCAGCTGGCAGGGATGTGTGACAGGCTGAGCCGGTGGGGAGAAGAAGCTGCGGGCCGCTCAGAACTTGAAAATGGGCTGCATTTGGCCCCCGGGCCTGACTATGGGCATGCCTGCTATACAGGCTGGCTCAGGGGGTTCCTCATCCAGACATCTAAACCACAGAGCTATACCACCAGGGGAATATGAAGAGACAGAGAGAGAACATTCTTCACCTGAGATCAGGATTTCCACATCAACCTTTCAGTAAAGGAAAGAATCTTTGCCGAAATCCCTGCATATTCTTTGATGCTACCTCCCCGCGTTTCTTTCAAGTGATCTCAATAGACAATTAACTATGCAAACTAATTAACCTGCCTAAACCACCCTTCTCATTAATCAATCTTTTTTTCTATTTCTATTAGCTATGAGGCCAAGGAAGACATAGCAATCATATTTAGTTTTGTAGGAATTGATTCAGAAAGGATATTGTTGCCTGCCCTTTGCTGTTGCAAGTAAAAGACGTTAATCATTTTATACAATAAAATCCACTTTTATGACATGAAAAAATAATGATAATGCATGCTGTTATACAGATAAGTTCCATGATTTGTATTGCCACTAAAATTTTATAACTCTAGTAAAACCCATTGTTTTGTCCAGCTGTTTTTTTCTCCACCACTTCTTTTTCACAAGCAATAATCTGGAAATGCCCTAATGTGTTTCCTAGCACAAAACAGCTTTTGAAAAAGACCAATTAAATCAGAGCATCTATACAATTCATCAAGTATCTGAGTTCCAACAATGGCTGTGCAGATGCTTCATGAAATACAATTCAATTCACACATAGGCCTTAAAGTGTTAGAGCAAAGCTTCTTGTGTTTAGACATAGTCAGGAGTAGAGATAAACACAAACGTGAAAAAAATGAACTGGGTTTGTCTGTGGTTTGGTTCATAAATCCCATTTTGCCAAATGAAATGAAGCACCAATTCAACCCTTCCAAGAGCTTAGTTTTGAAGTGACCCACACCTCCCCGCATCACTTCCCGACCTAGTTCTGCTTCCACTTCCTTTTCCTCCTCCTCCACCACTACCATCTTCAACATCCCTTTTGAGATCAAAGCCTGCTGTCTTTGCACATGTGCTAGCCTATCTCCTGATTAGAGATCGGCATGAATAAAAAAAAATATGTTTCGGTTTTTCATTTTTGTTGCGGGTCCATTTTGGTTCATTTTCATTTTTTGTGAATTTTTTTGAAAAAAATTCATTTCATTTTTTCATTTTTCATTTTTCGTTTTTACCCGCTTTTTGCACAATTTAAAGCATTTCCATGTGCAGACAGCTCCAACGCCCCAGACCAGAGGGAAAACACTAAAAAAAATTGATGCTGGCAGAGACACAGCATAGACTAGGTACACAGGGAGGCTGCAAAGGCAGTGGCGGGCATTGCCCAGGGTGTAAGGCAGCTGCAGAGTGACTGCACTGCGGGGCAGGGGGAGTACTCACCGAGAGGTACGCATGCACACAGGGTGGCTGCAAGAGAAGTCTCTTCTTTCTCTCCCCTAAGAGCCAGGCTGCAGCCAGCAGGAACACAGAGACACACACCTGCCTGGCTGGCCTAAAGTAATGAGTTGCAGAGACAGCAATCCCACCCTAACTCCCACCGTAGACTGCACGGAGGACAGGGGCTGCCAAAGCTTTTTATGCCCTCTGTGGCTGCCACACCTACCCAGTCTGCAACCTGGGCATGCTATTGGTTGAAATTGTCCAAGAATTTACATGATCCCATCACATGGCTTGCATCCATCTTGTGGCTGGAATCCATTGTGTGTCATCCTTAAAGGGGAAAGAAAAAAATACATTGTGATGGGAGAAAGAAAAAAAACAAATGTTTTAAGGACTGCAACCCCCTGGTAGGTAATAATTTCAAATAATTATCACTGCCTTTTTATGGATGTCCAGGGCATTTTAATACCCAAGAAATCAATATTAGGCATCTGGGAGCCATTTTGGGTTGATATCCCCTAACTCCCCTTGAAGGAAAAAAAAATACAGCGATCTGAGAAAAGACATAAATGCAAGTTTTAAGGACCCCAACCCCCCTGGTAGGTATTATCAGGCAGAATAAATAATTATTGCTGGGTTTTTATGGATAATCAGGACTTTTTTTAACATTTAAAAACAGTGCATTTCATTGTGCGTCACCATTAATGAAAACAAAACGTAACGAACCTAATTTTTGTGGTTCTGTTCGATTTGTTTCAATTTCATCACAATTTTTGTTATTCATTTCGTTACGTAATGAAATGAATAATGAATAACGGAATGATTTTTTTTTGTTTTGTGCCCATCTCTACTCCAGATAGATATGGGTATGAACAAATTGCCTGTTCATGCCTCTGTCTTCCATTAGGGCAACTCCTCACCTGGATCCAGGCCAACAAAATTATTTCTAAATCCAAATATCTCTATACAAATTACCATAGACTCTCTGTCTCTATCTCTGTCTCGATCACTATATAAATATATGAAATACTAATTTGCTACTCTAACTTGTTTTTTGGTGGCAGGTTTTCTACCTTTCTGATGATGCATAAACAGCTACTATGTCCCCACCATGTTGGGGGTTTAAAAATAACAATGCATAATTTGGAAAATGAAACTGTCGATGCAGAGCCAACAGTTTCATTTGCCTCTCAACAACAAGAGATGTATCCTTTGGTGTGTCACTCTCAATATCTCTTGGGATTCCCTTTCTCTTTATATGCATTTCCCCCCTCAAGACTCTTTAACACATAAGACACATTAACTAACACTTTCAAACATCAGAATCGGCTTGTAACCGAGTACTTAAACCAATTAATGAGCTGCAGCTACGATGAATGATTATGTCATTTAAAATATGCTATACATTAATGCATTTGACAAAGGCAAAGAAGGAAGATCATTAAATTAGGTCTTTATGGCCCCTGAGGGTGAACAGCAGTGGATCTAATCGAGATGAAGAAGCACACGTGGGCTGACAATAACTGATTAAACATAACTTCTCAATGGCAAAAATCTGTGAGACAAGATTAATTTGTTCCACTTATTATCTAGATATAGTCAATTTATACAAAAAGAATGTCATGGGGTCACTGAGAGGGTAAAATCTTCCCACATGTCCACCCACTTACAAAATGTTTCTTGGCTTGCTACAGCATTGAGATAAAGGGTTTTTGCAGGGTGTGTTTCTGAAATGCAAGACTGCATAGAGGAACATAAATATTTGCTCATTTCACTGTAGCAGCAAAGTCTAGCAGCAGCTAACTTTTGCATTGAATGTGTCTCAGTGTGCCAGGATGCCTTCTTCAGGGAGCACAAATTCACAAACACTCATTTGCAAACACTTGGTTAGGATTCTTGGTTTTCACTTTGGCAGCCCACATATGGGAATGGTAGTGTTGGATAGCTCAGTGGTTTACGTTTCTGGCTGCAAGCAAGAGTTTGAAAGTTCACTTCTCCATTAGGCCTCCTTGACAGGGACTGGTCTCAATGATTGATAGGATCACCTCCAGTTCTGCTGTTCAACAGTCATTACAGTTCCAAGGTCATGTGGCATCCTTCAGTGCATATTTCTTTGCTCTAAATCTTGAACAGAGAATAGGCCACACTACAAGGTGTTATTGGACTGTAACTCCCTCTATCCTTTCAGTATTGGCCCTTGTCATTGGTTATACTAATTAAGAATGATGTAGCTAGCTAAGCTACATCTGGAGGGGAGACATGCTTCTGCCCATTCCTGCCTTTAATACTTCTCTAGTATCAGTTTCATATCCCTGTCTTTGATAAAGAAGAGGGGCATTCACGTCCCTTGCTCTGTGCATGGTGATGAATGGTTTCTGCTGTTACAATATGCATGCATTAGGCACAGAAAGATGACAAAGGAAATCCACAACATGTAATAAAAAGTTAGTTCCACACACCTAAGAAAGTTACATGCATATGCTTCCATACCAAATCAGGGCTGGGGGAAGATGTGCATTAAATCTTGACTTGAATCCAAGAGTGTCACTATGTTAATGCAAGGTCTGTTACACCCTGGGAAATATATTTGTAGAGCTGGAAGCAACTCATTGTGCAATGGGTGGCACCCCATAGACCACACCTGCCCATTTTGTCTTTCACTGCTCCTTTCACAAGAGTAAATTCAGCCCAACTACTTTATCAGATGTTTTCACCCCACTTAGCATCCCAGAGGACCTAGGTGCTTGTCAGTACAGATTTCATTGAGCACTATGCAGAAACACTGATGACTGTGCACACTTTGGTATAGAAATATGAATGATATGTACAAATGAGGAAGCACAGGAAATTTCACATCGGGCCTGGTTAATAGAAATCACTTCCAAGTAACATTGGAGATTGAAAGCACATAGACACCGTCCACCCACTAATACCTAACAAAGGACATTTTTCTCCATGCAGGAACTCTACACATGGTATTTGATTGAGTCATGCTGTTATCTGTCATCATTTCATGATTACACATATTAAGTGGCTTGTGCACAAAATACCACGTCTATAGGCAATTTCACATGCTACCAGGTGCATGTGCACAATGACATGTGTCTATATTGCACATTCACCTGTTGTTTCACCTAATCCTAATAAAGAGACAAGGTAGACATTCTTGATAATCACTTTGATCATAATTACAATATTAGTGTTAGTATGTCACAGTTTCCAATAAGCAGTAAAAATAGAGCTTGAAAATGATGTTTGTAGATTCTTACTACCGTGTCGGAAGCACGAGAGATGTGATTCATAAAATGCCTTCAAGAGTAAAATCTTGGAGCTAAAAAGAGAGTATAGAGAAAATAGCTGTGTTACTTACCCACAGCACATGAATCAGAGTGAGAGAAAACTGTTGTCATGTTTACAGCTACTGCCTGAGCAGATTTTAGGTCAATCACCATCTTTGCTAAAGTGCTTCATTATCATCCTTACAGCTGGCAGACTTCTAGGTCAAACTCAGTGAGAGCTAATAGGCACTTGTCATGATATTCCATCTCCACATTTTAAAAAAAAATAAAAAATTTCCATAATTTCATTAGACTCGTTCTCTTACTATTAAACTACCACAAAAGAGACAAGTTTTAAGTCTTTTGCATGCAAGAAAGGACTTGAAATCCAAACTACCTTACCACTGACCAAAGGAAGAGAGCCAGTTTATCCCAAACACACTGGATTTTGTTTCAGTGAGAAACAAAACACAGTCCAAAAGAAGGACTTTGCCTGGAAGCCTGGACAGCCATTTCTGCCTACCAGCATTGACAACTAGGAGCTAAATAAGCCAGTGACTCTGTATGAGGCAATTTCCCATGTTCCCAAGTAAGGGTTCTACTTCAGGGAGCAATTCTAGACAGGTGGTGGCAAGGTACTAGAGGATAGGTTTCTTTGTGCCAGTCAGGCAGCCTTATATCACATAAGGTAGTCTGGTGCCATAAGGTATAGATGAAGATACTGTACCATTGCCAACACTGACATAAGATTTAGTCACCAGTCCAGTCAGCTTATTATGTAAGTGGAAAAAGCATTGTACCTTTTGCCTGAGGCAAGCAAAATGCCTTGGACCCCTGACCATAACAGAGAATTTTCATTAATAAACAGCAGCACTGAACTGGTTGTGAAGGTTCTCTTAAAAACTCAACACAATATGTAATTCTTCTCAAATAAACCTTCAAGGAAAAACCGAGGTCATGCTTGAGACTGAGGGCAACCTTAAGTTTGTCAGCCCTTCACATCAGTCTGTTAGGTGAATGGGAAACAAGTGGTGCTCTTTCTTGTTTACTCACTGTCATGTTTCATAGGAGCACCATGGACGTCAGATCAGATAAGCAAAACTCACTGTTTAATCTTTGAAGGGCGAGATACAATTAAGAAGTGAAAAATTAAAAATATATTGGTTTGAGTGTGTATTCAGTTCTATAATCTTTCCCCCATTAACCTTTTTCCCTCTGGCACAAACAACATGAAAGGGAGTCAGATCAGGTAGGAACTTCAGACATATTAGAAAGGAATGGGTTCACCTAAGACTTACACCCATTCACTGAATAGACAAGAAATCTATACATATAGACTCCTGAAATTTTGAAACGCTCCATCCTTTTTTATAGGCAGAGATATTTAGGGACTTTGTTTACAGGGGATGAGAAATCCTCCAGCTACTTCTTGGTTTGATGCTCCTCATTGACCTCACTGATAGTAACCATATCACAATTTATCTTCCTTTTGTCAGGGTTGTTCTTCATTCGTGTTTGCAGTCTGGCCAACATTATCATTCCCCAGAATGTTCCAGAGATCTCCCCCCCACACACACACACACAATGGCCTAGCATTCTGCTGCACTGGAATGGGTTATAAAGTAACCTCACCTGTGCCTGAAAAGTGGAGAAAATGTTGCAAAGTCATATTCTTTTTATAGTGAGGTGAGAGCAAATGTAATCAGAATGCCAAAACAAATGCATTGTGAGATATTTGGGCTGATGTTTTGATAAGGAGATGTACCAATATAGGTGTAGGAATAGGTAGTTTAATATACAAACACACGTAGAGATACAAAGATATAAATATCAACAAGAAGGAAGATGGAGGTCCCTGTATTTGTAACCCCACTCCACTCATAACCTGCATAATGCATTCATGATCCAAACTCACAATCAGTCATTTAGATTCTAAAATGATATCTGCAGATGCCTACAAAAAGAGGGAAACTTTCCAGTGCATGCCCCACGCTACTGGAAATAAAGGCAATGCAAGTAGCTGACTCAAACATGCTAACCCCTTTTTTGCCCTGCCAAGATATGAAATGGTTGTTGATGAAGCACTAGGGATGGATAGGGGCTCTATAGAAAATTTTAGAAGAGCCGGGGCTTTCCTTTGATCTGTCAGTTTTCCATTGGTTTGGGATTCCTGGCTCTACTGAAATATGACTTTTGATTTTTCTGAGTGAGACTCCCTGGTACCACTACCAAGTTGTTGTACTTGCTTCTGCTGCTGTTGTTACATTTCTCAGCAGTTTAAATCAAAGTGCCAAAGTAAATATTCAGCTAATTAGAGAGCCTCGAGTAGCACCCATTTGAGTATGACTTCTGGCTTCCCATTTGATTAGAAACTGTGTTGGAATATTTGGCAAGATTTACATTTCAGCCATTACACGGTTAATGTGATGTAGAGTATTATGGCCTGGATTTAATGGGAAGAGCGAAGCCAATTGGTTGTTGAGATCTCACCACTTGGAATGTTCTGGTAGAAGTCTAGTTAGAGTGTGTGCCTTGTATTCTTAGAGAAAGAAGAGAAGCATGTTCCTGGTTTAGCAAAATGGCTGTTAGAATAGTTATAGTTAGGAAACCTCTTGTGTACCCTTCCCTTCTAGTTAAATAGATAGTTTTTTTTTCATATAGTAACACAAGAGGTGTCTCTCTCATTAGAGCAACTAAAAATAATCTGCGACCACTGATCCAACAAAGATCCCCAACTAAATGACAAATATCCTAACTTCACTTCAGTTTCCAAATAATTTCCAAACCAGAGGCACATCCCCAAGGGATACATGAAAATAGAGAGACATGTATGCTTATTATCGACATTGCATGAAGATACAAAATTTTGTTGTCGAGATTGCTAGTCTGAACCGTGGAGCAACAGGGATTTTTTGCAATCAAAGCATCCCTGTGCTCACCGGAGTAACAAATTGGAACAACAATAAAGAACACTTAAAACAGCAAGAAGCCCAGTAGCACCTTAAAGATGAGTAAGATTTATTTTGTATAAACTTTATTTTAATTTCACAGAATTTGTCCCACTTTTGTCAGCTTCATGAAGTTTTGACAGACATTTATGCAGGTGCCTGTGGGGAAGGTGAGTGTAGGGGACTGAAAAAAAAATCAAAAGGTGCAAGCACTGATTGTTGGGTTACAAGAGGCTAGCCATTAAGAAACAGTGGAAGAATAGTAATGCAGGGGCAAATGGATTCGCACATTTTTAGTATGAAAATGCTATGTCTTGTCTGAGGTACAATAGGCAGAATTTAAGTGCTTGATGAATTTTTGTGAAATCAGTGTGTCAAGAAGAAATAGTCAGGGCAAGAAGAAATCATTTACAGAAAGATTTTTTTTTCCTGCCCTGCTGTTCCAGTTTCAAATGTCTGCACTTCCTAAAACTGGCTTGAGAGGGTTCTCAGAGACCTCCAATTCTGATTCTGGAGATACAAAAAAGGCAGATGCATTGGAGAGGCAGAACAATCCCTCCTGGCTCCCTCGGAGCCATTTCACCAGTGGAATGTCATGACTTCATGCTTCTTGAAGTCTTTCTCAAGTTGATGCAGCAGCGAATTCCTTCAGGCAATGTCACACGAATTAACACACACAACAGCCTCTCTAAAAAAACTAATAGTATTTATCTTGCCTCTGGAAGAGTGCATTTGTTGTAAACTTGCCAGGCAGCATTAATGATTAAAATTCATCAGATCTGATAGCTGTTTAAAACTATATATAAATGCTTAACATAATAAATAAAATATCAGATTCAATTATTTATTTAGCAAATTGCAGCTAATCTACTGAGTGTCCTTTCTTATATCCTTATAACCTATTCGGAATTTCCCTTAGAAGAATGTGCTAGGCTTTCTTCATTTTCATCCTATATATGGACTCTCTTATGCTCGCAGGAAACTATTTTGTGAAGGGACATCTCTTGCCACACTGTACTCTCCATGCATGAAAACGAGTGTGGCATGGTGTCCTCCAACTGGCCCCATCTTCTGAGGCAAGTGGTGAGCAGAGATGTGCGTGAAATACACTTAGGCCAACTTTTCCTAAAAGAAATGGGTTCTGTCTCTATCTCCCAGACTCTCTGTGGGCCATGTGCCAAACTGACACATACTGTATTTCAAATGTATACAACATATTGCTTGAATGCACCTCAGTCATTGATGGCTGGGGTGGTAGTGGATGTAATCCAGGAAATGATATAAGTTAAAATGTGCAAACACAAAATCAGATTTGGGAGAAATAAGTATAAAGGGGACAAAACTTAACCCATTTAAACAATCCAAACGACACCTGACAGAAGCAGGCACGAGCTATATGGAGAGGGAGGAAAAGCAGAAAGCACACAGATACATATTTGCTTTTGGCTTCTGAAGAGTCTGAGAAAGGGAATTCTCAGTGGTTGCTGCTTGTGGGAAGCCTCCTAACAGCGGGTGATGTGCCACCCACTCTCTTACCTTTTCAGCACCAGGAAAAAACCACCCTTTAATTCTCTGAAATCTCTTACAGTCTGAAGTTCTTGATATAAATTTGTTGTGATTGCTCCTTCTAATTAGTGGGGCTTTTTAAAAATCCTGAACATATTTTTGAACTTTATTTATTTATTTATTTATTTATTTAGTTAGTTAGTTAGTTAGTTAGTTAGTTAGTTAGTTAGTTAGTTAGTTAGTTAGTTAGTTTTGCACTTATTGACTGCCTGACTAACTCTCAGGAACTCTGACCAGTGTACAACAGATTGCAAAAAGAATTTGCCCCCCAAAAACCCTCACAGTAAACAAAACAATAATAAAAATATAAAAACAATAACAACAATGATAATACAAGAATAGAGGTGGGCATGGACCAGAAAACCCATGGTTTGGGTTTGTCTGGTTCGGGCCCACCCTTAGTTTGGTTCAGGTTCGGGTTTGTACGAATTTGTGGAGTGGTGAGAAGCAGTGGAGTTTAAGGCCGCAGCTGGCAGGAGACCTGCTCTGCAAACCACTTTCTGGGCAACACCGAACAGCTGATGGTCAGCCTTGTGGATCTTTGAAGCTTCTGGGGAAAAGTACAGCAGGGAATCCTCCAGTTGGGAGGAGTCTCCCCTTCCTGATGTCACCACCACCACCAAAACAAGGTTATATGCGGGGCAGACAGGGAGTGATCAGGCAGTTGGCGATAAGGAGAACAGAGGGAGAAGCGGATAAGGGGGAGAGGAAAAGGGATGCAGGTGGGAGGGGATGGGGAGATGTGACTGAGGGGCGGGTGAGGGGTGAGCCAACAATAGAATGGTTAAGGGAGCTGTCCTTTTTATTTTACTTTAGCATTCCTGCTATCTTATATTGCACTCTCTCAGATGGCAGGATTGTTTATTTAAAAAAAAAGCAGTGGTGCAGTTATCAAATGCCTGTACTGCAGGTAAAACTGTGCTCATGACCTGGGGTTCAATTCCAGGTAGCTAGCTCATGATTGACTCAGCCTTCCATCCTTCTGAGGTTGGTAAAATGAGTATGCAGCCTGCTAGGGGGCAATGTGTTGCCTGCATAATTAAATTGCAAACTGCCCAGAGAGTGCTTGAAGTGGTATGGGGTGGTATATAAGCAGAACGCTTATTGCTTTTAAATTAGAGTTATGCCAGCCAGGTAAGCCAGAGTGGGATAACAATTAACATGTTGGACAAATGCGAGGAAGACCCAGGTTCAAATCCCCATTGACACATAAATCCTGGTGGGTGCTTTTAATTCTTTAGATGAAAAAAATAAAATATGAATCTTTTAAAGTTTAAAGATTTAGTCCCTGCCCTCTGCCAACTCTCCGTATGCCACCCATGAAAAAGACGGGGACAGTGATTCAGTCTATGAATTCCAATTCGCGCACTTTAACACTATCACAACATTTTAGTGAACTAAAACATGTTAATAGTCCAGAGATCCGAGCTCAGATTCTTGTTCAAATGAGCAAAAGCTATAAATGTTTTAACAAAATTCTCTGTGAGCTTAGCTGAGGTGCCTAGGTCGAACAGCTATTAAAGCAGGGCATCTCATGTGCCTTCGCAGTGTCAACCGAATTTCTTTTGCTTTTCATATCTCCAGACGTTGTTGGAGCAGAAAGCTCCAGTGCTCTCTTTGATCTGTCTAAAATAATCAATTCTCTCTCCATCTATATGCCTTTGCCTGGAAATATAATCAACCCAAGAAGGGGGAGTGGATGGGGGAAGGATGTTAGATCTGTCCGTATTCCATTGAGCAGACCACCTTGCCCATCACAAGATCTTTCACTGACTAAAAAGAAAATTGGATAGATGGTGCTGGTGAACATGAAATACCTCTGCCCACTTTAGCCTTTCTGTCAAGCAGAGCCAAATCAATAACTGCCCGCAAAGCATATGAAACTATTTTCAGTTCACTGGAGCCCTATTGTTATTCTTGATAGACATCTGCAGCAGTAGCAAGAGCAGCAAGAGCATATGAATGATCTCAAGGTTAGAAAGCTGCCAACAGAGCTCATTTTCACTCAATGAAATATTCATATATCAAAATATTATGATGTTACAGCACTTCCTCCTCCTCCTCCTCCTCCTCCTCCTCTTCTTCACTGTGCATGGTTTGGAGGTAATAGTTGTTGTTAATGCCTTTTTAGGAATTACAGCTTGAACTGCTTTGGGTTCTTAAGATTAAATGGAACATACCACTCAAATAAACACACAAATATTTTCATTACATGCCATCAAGTCAGACCTGAGATATAGTGACCCTTTCCAGGCTTTTCTAGGTACAGAGGGGTTTTCTAGGTCAAAAGGGGATCACCATGAAAATTAAAATTATTGGTAGAGTTAAGTTCACAGATTTTGCTGGGAGTTTAAAGACAGGCACAAATACCTGCCCCAAGAAGCTGGGTTGGTTTCCTTCTCCTCCTTCCATCATTTGACAAAGACTTTCTTTTTCAGACTGGCTTTTGAGGAATAAGTGGGTGTCTAGGGAAATACTGTTTTTGGAGCTCTTTAAATGCTTTAAAGTGAGTTTAATCTTGTTTTAAATCTTGATGAATGTAAGTTAAACATTTAAACATTTAATCTTGTTTTTGTATATTGTTTTATACCTGACACCATTTTATAGTTTCAATTGTTATCAGCCGCCTTGGATCTTTCTTTGGGAGAAAATAAATG
This sequence comes from Phrynocephalus versicolor, assembly GCA_023846285.1. NCBI lineage: Eukaryota > Metazoa > Chordata > Lepidosauria > Squamata > Agamidae > Phrynocephalus > Phrynocephalus versicolor. Next base: position 62,866,668 of record JAHTLZ010003526.1, read on the forward strand.
TCAATTATATAAATAAATTAACAAATAACATTTCCCTTTAAAAACAATTGGACTTAATAAAAGGTACATAGAATGACAGTATTTCTCGCCCCATAAGATGCACCCCCCAACAGTAAGGATAAATGTCTGTGTGTCTTATAGGGTGAATGCATCTCACCCAGAGCAGCTCTATGGTCATCATGGTGGGTGGTTATTCTCTAACCTATATCTCATCTCTATGGTCTCCAGTTGGGCTTCTTTCTCTTCATTTCCTATTATAGGGAACAAATAAATCATGCAAGGTATTTTTTTAAACAGCTGGGTGGGGATGCTGCCATTGCGGATGCAGCTGGGGCTGGGGACCTGCACC
>JAHTLZ010003526.1:62873951-62957537 GCA_023846285.1 Phrynocephalus versicolor
AATAATAATAATAATAATAATAATAATAATAATAATAATAATAATAATAATAATAATAATAATAATAATAATAATAATAAAAGTCACACTGAACAGGTAGCAAAATAAGAGACACAACATTGTAATAACATCCTTTTGACAATCCATTCATTCATTCAAAGCTGCAATTTATTATTTACATACAGTAATGGATTATTGGAACCTGTTTAACAGAATGATGTATTATGGGGCCTGTAGGTCATGGCACTATTTAAATTATAGACTTATAAAAGCAGCATGAGGAGTGAAGGCCAAATGAACCCTGCTACACAAATATGATGATAAAAGTAGTCATTTTAATTGTATATGAATTTTATAACATCAAGGAGATCTGAGTACATTACTCATTGGTTAATATGGATTTCTTCTTAAAATGGACCCAAAGAGACTTACAGCATTAAAGGACAATACACAAAGTTTCATACAACGAATGCAGAACACTTATCAAGAACATTAAAGACAAAATTCAAGGCTAAGAAAGATTGTGAAGAGTCATCTTACATCATTAAGAAGCAGTATTAAAGCTAACAGTGATAAGTAAAGAAATAAATGGAAAAAATGCCACTCTGAGAGATGGAAAACTAAACGTGAAATAACACAAGTACTACAAATTCAGTCCAATCAGTAGTATGTGGTCCATAACGGTCACTCAGGGAAAGCTCGCCTGAAGAGAAAGGCATTTGCCTACTTGTGGAAGGACAACAAACATGGTGCAAGTTTGGCCTCCTGTGGCAGGGAGTTCCAAAGACTTGGAGCAGCAACAGAGAAGGCCCTCCCTGTGTTCTTGTCAGATGCACCTGTGAAGGTGGCAGGACAGAAAGGCCTCTCCTAAAGACCTCAGCACTCAAACCTGGTCATACCGGGAGATACAATCTATGAGGTAGTTTGGACCCAGTGCATTTATGACTTTGTATGTTAAAACCAGCATTTTGAATTGTGGACAGAAACTGATTGACAGCTAGTGGAACTGCTATAACAGGAAAATTACTGTATTTTTCTCCCTATAAGACGCACTGGCCATAAGATGCACCTAGTTTTTAGAGGAGAAAAGCAAGGAAAAATCTTTAGCCTGAGGTTTTATGGCGAGGAAGGGGAGGTTGCAAACGAGGTAATTGGAGCACTGGAATCCAAGCTGCAAAAAAGGAGGCTTGCAAATGAGGTAATTGAAGCTGTGGAATCCAAGCTGCAAAAGGGGAGGCTTGCAAACCAGGTAATTGGAGCTGTTGAATCCAGGCTTCAAGAGGGGAGGGCAGAGGCTCTGTTGAGAACTCTTTGCAAACAAGGTGAATTTTGACTGGGGGCTCTTGGCTGCAGAAGGAGAGAGGCTCTCTGGAGGAAGCCTATTTGCAAACCAGGTGATTGGAACTGCGGAATCCCAGCTGGAGCACAAGATGGAACAGGCTCCGTGCGGGTATCTTATCTCTAAATGAAAATCTGTGGTATATATGTAGCGGGGACTGCTGTATTTACTCTGTAAGATGCACAGACATTTCCCCTTAGTTTTGAGGGTGGGAAAAGTGTGTCTTGTAGGACAAAAAATATAGTACATGTTCCCTGTAACCAATCCCAGCCAGCAATCTAGCCACTGCATTTTGGATGTGCTGACGTTTCCTGAGAGTTTCCATTAGTTTTCCTGCATCAAGTGCATTAGTAATCCAGCTGAAAAGTGAGTAGGTCATGTGCCATAGTAGCCAGAGCAGATTTCTCAAAAAACAGATGTAGCTGACATACTAGTTTTTATAGTGCAAATGTGCTCCTGACCACTCTTGAGACTTGAGTGTTGAGATTCAAGGATGAGTCCAAGAGCACCCTAAACCTGTGCACCTCTTTTTTCAATGGGAGGGCAGTCCCATCCAGTGCAGGCTGCATCCCTCTTCCTTGATCTCTCTTTCGATGTACAGAAGCACATCTGTCTTGTCTGGATTATGTTTCAATTCATTCACTCACATCCAGTCCATTACCGATATCACACGCTTATCTAAACCCAAAGCAGCATCCTTGGGTCCAGGTGGCAAGGATAGATAGAGTTGGGTGTCATCACATACTGTTGACACTGAACCCCAAAACTCTAGGTAATATATCCAGTGGTTTCATGTAGATGTTAAATAGCAGAGGAGGAAAAACAAAACCCTGAAGGACACCACAAGTCAGTGATTGGGGTGCTAAACATGAATCTCCTAGCACCACCTTCTACATTCTCTCATCCAGGAAGGAGGTGAGCCCCTGTAAAATGGAGTCCCCTACCCCCTTTCCAGAGAGCCAGTTCAGGAGGATACTAGGGTCAATAGTAACAAAAGCTGCTGAGGTCCAGTAAAAGCCAACAGGGACACAGATCCCTTATCAGTTTCTCAGTGTAGGTCATCTACCAAGGCAACCAAAGCTGTCTTTCTCCTGTAAACAGACTGCTGTAACCAGGACATTGTACGACTATTACTCTTTGGATGGCACACTTCTCTGAATTTTGTGGTGCAGTTCTCAGCTCAAAAGTCAGCACACAGAAATGTGAGCATTAAGGAACATCACATTTAAAAATATATACAAGGTAGTTGGTAGCAGAGCTTAATGAGGAAGAATGGAATTCCATGTGGAATAAAAGGATTATGAAATATAAATCAATAAGAGCTAAAGAGAACTGCTACAGGGTAGCATGGAGATGGCATTGAACACCTGTGAGAAGAAATATAAATAAGGAAACAATTCTATCTTCATAATGGGAATATAAAAAAGAAAAACCAGGCCTATTTACACATGTGGTGGCTTTGTGGCAAGAGGAACAAAGAGTGGCTGCATTTTTTTCAAGAAGTAAAGATTATATTGGGTAAGGAGGTGCACATGTCTGCACATGGATAGAATTATAGAATCATAGAGTTGGAAGAGACCTCAAGGGCCATCTAGTCCAACCCCCTGCCATGCAGGAACCCCCATCACGGTACTCCCGACAAATGGCCAACCAGCCTCTGCTTAGAAACCTCCAAAGAAGGAGACTCCACCACCCTCCAAGGCTGTCACTGTCAGCATCCTATTTAAATTGAGGTGCACAGAACTGGACACAGTACTCCAGATGGGGTCTGACCAGAGCAGAATAGAGTGGTATTATCACTTCCCTTGATCTAGACACTATGCTTCTGCATAGGCTTTCTTGGCCGCCATTTCACACTGCTGGCTTATGTTCAATTTGTGGTCCACTCGGACTCCCAGATCTCTTTCACATACACTATTCTCCAGCCCTGAAATGTTTTGCTGCAAACCACCTCATTTTCAAACAACAGATGAAGAGAAGATGCATACTGAATAAATAAATATATGAAGCCTTCACACCACTTGCTTAGCTTGCTTATCAAGACCATAATGCTGAACTAAGTGCATGTATGCATTCAGTTCATACACAGATCAATTCACACGTAAGTCAGGGTCTGTATGTTATATACAGTGGTACCTCAGTTTATGAATTTAATCCATTCTGACTGCATGCTCTTAAGTCAAACTACTCTTGTCGGGGTACCTATCTAAAAAAAATTGAAAAAAGAAGTTGAAAAATGAAAAATGAAAAAAAAAATTGTAAGTCAAGCAGACCACATCTAAAATTTTTAAGGCAGCATTTAAAATGCCAACAGTTTTCCACTCTTAAGTCGAATTGCTCTTAAGTCGAGCTGCTCTTAAGTCAGGGTACCACTGTATTCAGCTGATACTGCTTTAAGGAGGGTGAAAGGAACTAAGATGTTGGAGGTTTCTTCCTCATTGGAGCTCAGCCCTGCATGAGTGCAAGGGATTGGCTGGTTGCATTTCAGAGGCTACTGAACATGGGCTCGCTTGTAGCATTTCAGAACTGGTAGCTTCCGAAAGGAATAGCCCTTCCATATTACCAATTGAAAATTCAAAGGACATGGAGAACCAAGCTGTGTGAGTGGTGAAACTGAAAGAAAGGCCTCCCCAGAAGATACAAAAACTTCCCCAGGAGAAACTAGGGATGCTGCTCACATTTAGTGATTCAGTCCTTGAGCCAGCCTTTATTGTGAGGAGCAAGTATGAGGTAGTGTTACATCACACAGACACTGACTGGATCGTGATACACTTTGATATGTATATTAATATTCTTCTCCTCCTCTCTGTCCTCCTATAGGTTTTCAAACATGACTCTTCCCCTGTTTCCTCCACCTTTTTCTGACTGTGGTTTGATTCCTTTCCCCTCTCTTTTTGTGAAAATAGCTTCCGACATGTCATCATTTCTTCTCCCTGATGCACATCAGTACCCTGGTGCTGGCCAATCAGGAACTGGCAAAGACATGCATCACCCCGCTTCCCTGTCTGATTGGTCAGTGCCAGGAAGAAGGAACAATGATGATCCTAGTTGGATTATCGTGCCGTGCGAGGTAAACCAAGATAAGCCAATGGGTGATTTCATTTCAGAGCGTGGGTTCAAGTTCCAAACCAAGTGTGCTGTTGTTTTTTTGACTAAAGAAAGATTTCCACAAGGCACCTTAGCTTGATGAAAAATGAGATATAAATGGTCATAGCTGGAAATGTGTAATGTTTTACTCCTGTGGAATACACAAGAACAGTGGGTGGGTGTGAATACGGATGTTCTATTTAGAGATGGGCACAACTTGAAAAAAATTTTTTTCGAGTTGTCGTTAGTCGGGCCGGTTCCGTTTCGGGTCGTTTCCGATTTTCGTGAAAATTCGCAAAAAATAGTCAGTTCATTTTTTTGTTTTTTTGTTTTCGTTGGTACTGGTTTTTTTGGGGGGGTAGCGGGCTCCTGGAGGTACCTCTGTGGGGTGGGTGCCTCCTCTGGCCCGCTAGGAAGGGAAAGCGGGCTCCTGGAGGCACCCATAGGTGCCTCCTATCCTCACCCACTACTAGGAAGGGGAAGCAGGCTCCAAGAGACCCCTCAACATGGGGGTCTCCCCTCCTCACCTGCTTCTGCAAAATGGCATGCATAGCCATATGGATATGCATACCAGTTGCAGACTATGAGACCGGTGCACTGGTACGACCATCCGTCCAGGAGAACCATGACTGGGTGGCACCTGCTATGTCTCACAAAGAAGGGAATCGTACTTGCGTGTAGTGCAATGCAAGTAGATCTGGCTTGGAGTTAAGGTGGGTTAGTGCAAGGGCTAGGGTTAGGCTAGTGACGGGTAAGGTTACGGTGGGCTAGTGGGTTGCACCTCTGGATGCCTCTCTGACCCACTAAGAAGACAGTCTGTGACGTATGGGTAAGAAGTCAAGGATTAGGGTTAGGGTTAGGGGGCTAGGGCAGGTTTTAGGGGGCTTTTTGGCACATCCCAGAAGTCTCCATGGCCAAGTGGCCATGCGATTGGTGGGATGGCTCCAAAAATTTGCATGGTCGTCCACTCCCACATGGCTGGCCAGGCCACTGGGCCAGCCCATCATTGCGCACTGCGCAGGTGTAAATAAAATAAAATAAAATAAAATCAATGGAGGACAGAGGAGGAGAGGAGAGACATTTTGTTGCAAGAAAAAACCCACTGGTACTGTGAAAAATCTGGCAGTTTATAAATTTCCGCATGTTTCTGTTGTGCTTGTGTGTTTTTGGACCACGATTTCAAAAACAATATTGCGTTCGCCGCCCCATTTTGGATCCCCCGCCCGCACCGCATGGCATGGCGAGTCCAGCTGCCCAGGACAGGGGGGGGAGGCAGGACCCCCCTCCAGACCAGAAACCCCCCCTCCGGTAGGTGCCCTGCGCCCTTAGTCAAGCAGGCATTTTTCTGCCTGCTTTTTGGCCCGGGAATGGGTGGGGGGAGAGTGTAAAACTTTTTTCCTGTGCCGTCCGTGCCGCTTGCTTGCGCTTTAATTGCGGCGGCCGGCGGTGAGACTGGGCTTGTTGCTGGCTGCGAGCCTGCGGCGAGTCCCACCAGAGCAGCCCAGGACGGAGGGGGGGAGGCCGGGACCCCCCTCCTGAAACCACCCCTCCGGTAGGTGCCCTGCGCCCTTAGTCAAGCAGGCATTTTTCTGCCTGCTTTTTGGCCCAGGAATGGGGGGGAGAGAGTGTAAAACTTTTTTCCTGTGCCGTCCATGCCGCTTGCTTGTGCTTTAATTGCGGCGGCCGGCTGTGACACTGGGCTTGTTGCTGGCTGCGAGCCTGCGGCGAGTCCCACCAGAGCAGCCCAGGACGGAGGAGGGGAGGAGCCGGGGACCTCCAGAAACCACCCCTTTGGTAGGTGCCCTGAGGCATGGCAGGCATTTTTCTGCCTGCTTTTTGGCCGGGAACCGGGTTTTTTTTAACTTTTAAAAACTTTTTTTTCTGTGTCGCGTGGCATCACGCGATCGCGCGATGCAAGTAACGAGCACGACAAATCAGACCAAAATTGTTCGTTCGTCGGTTCGAGCTCGAATTCTGGCGGAGTAATTCCCGTTACCGTTTCCGTAGAGTAATGGAACCGAGTAACGGTAACGGAAACAGGAATACCGCTAAGTTGTGCCCATCTCTAGTTCTATTTAAAAAAAAGGATTTACGAATAGGTGCAGGGTGGGGTGGAACTTTTTGACATTGGCAGAAAACTTTTTTTTTTGCTTCCAAGGGTTTAATAAGCCTTCTAAGGGTTTTATTATTCTGCCCAGAGGAAATTAACGATGTGTAATTTCCCCCCCTAACTAAGTAAAATGGAATTTTAAACTAAATTATAAATCCAACAATTACATCTCACTTCCATTATGTCCATTTAGGAATGCAGTATACTGATCTATGGTATTACAGTTCAATTGTGCCACTGCAGCCGGGATTTAAATACTCTGCTTCTATCAGTTTTTCTCTCTTTAATCAAGTTCTTTGTATTAGCAATGGCACAGTGCTAACACATACCACTGGAAATTTATCACAGGCCAATTTGTAAGCTCCTTTAATTATCAAGGTTTTGGCTCACAACACTTCTACAGCAGTTTTAAGTCAATGGAATTGGACAGGCATAAAAAGGTGTAATGGAGTGAAGTGTCAGAGTATGGGAGCACTAAAAAGCTGTTTACTGTCTATTTTAAACATGTGTGTTACCTGCTTAACATCAGAGCTCACTAAAACAACCATGATTCTGGTCATCTGATTCCTGACTGAGAAATCTAGAATCTTGCTGTTTCCATCTTTTTCATAGAAGGTGGTTTTGGTTGGTGAACAATGCACACATGTTAGTATCCTAAATACTACCTACCATGATAATCCTTCTTTAGATGAGGAAGGAAATGGAAATGCCATTTGAAAGGAACAAAGAGGATAGAAGAGCAGCCAAGAGGAGACCAAGAACATAGAAACAACAGGTGAAACTGCCTGGGAGAACGAAGACAGATGGGTGGAAGGGGGACATTGAAAATAGTGGGAGGAACTGGAAAAGAGTGGAGGAGGGAGAAAACAAAGGAAGAGAAAGGGTGAGGGGAGCAGAAAGATGGACTGTAAGAAGTGAAGCTATGGTGGGACTTGCAGGGCAGAGGGGGAGGCCCCTTATCACTGCTGCTTCAAAACTATCTGGCACTTGTTTAGTCTTTACCCACTTGCAGTGTGCTATCCATGGTGCCTGTCTCCATTAGATGGTTGCCTCTGAGGAAGGACAGCTCCTCAGGGATGAGGTCACTGACTAGGGCTGGCAGGGGAGCAGGAGGGTTCTTGACCTGACTGCCTCCATGTTAAAAAGAATCTACAGTCTACTGCTGGGTTGGGATGGGCATTTCGTTTTACAACCAGTAGGTTATGAAACGAACCATGCAAGCCCAGGAGGAGGTCCTTGGGACCGGCTGATACATTCAGACCCAATTGCTTTACCTTTCTCTGTCTCATGCAGGGTTAAAATCCAACAAGGAAGCACATTGTGACATCATATTTCCTGCTTCATGCTGCTGGCCAATCAGAGAGGGAGGCGGGATGATGCCTGTCTCTGCACAGCTCCTGATTGGCCAGCATCACAGATCTAGCACAGATGACATTGCAGCATGCTTCCTCATTGGATTTTAACCCCACACGAGACAGAGAAAGGTAAAGCAATTGGATCTGCATGTATCAGCTGGTTCTGAGGACCACCTGGGTTCATGTGGTTTGTTTTGTAACCTACTGGTTTCGAAGCGAAATGCTCATCCCTGCTGCTGAGCTACAAAACTGTGGCACAGCTCTTCAAGAGAAATATGACTTAACTTGAGTGGAAACACAACCAAATGCGAGCTTCCCCGCCCCCGATCCAAACCATGCCCTCAGCAAGCTATATACTTCATTTATATGCCAGTGTGGATAGCCCCTAAGTACTGTATATGTTTCACATAAAACGTTGGGCAAATTGCCCTCAAGAGACCTTGTAAAAATTTTTTAAAGAGGGAGAAAGTACAGAAGAATTAATGTGGTCAAGTTATGGTGAAAAGATGTCAAACATTTTGCCTCTGTTGTTTGAACATGGAAATGCATGAATAAAAGTGGCAATTTGAGCACTTAGATTAAGAAGTAAGGAAGAACTGTGTCTGGTGCACCCTGGGAAGTTTCAAACACTTGGTGCGAGTGGAGAAACTAATTAGGAATTCACAAGGAGTAGTACATGAAAACTGACTGTCCTTACTTATTACTTCTGCAAAAACAAGGAATCATGACCCAAGAATAAACCCTGACTTCAGATTAAAAACCATTATAATACTATATCTAACAGGAAATCTTCTGAATGGCATGGTTAAAGTCTTAGCTTACAGAAGTGTCACCCAGTATTTTTAAAAAATGTGTAGGACATTGCATCTAAATTCATATCCAGGTAAAGACTATACATCATGATGACTGGACTGGTTTCAGTGGAATATACACGCAAATACACACTACACACTGAAAGAGGGGGAATCTGTATTTTTCCGTAATCTTGTTGAGGAGTGTCTGCTGCTCATCTTAATGGATGTCATTTCTCCTCCCATCCAGTTTTCATTCTCTCTGTTCCTCAGCATTTAAATCTCTTGGCCACTGGGCATACTCATTCTTGAAGTTCCCTCCCTTACATCTTTGTTGTGAATATATTTATATTCTGCTTTTCCTCCCAGAAGCTCAAGGCCATGTACATCGTCCCAGTCCTCCTTGCTTTATCTCACAGCTGCAGCCCCGTGATGTAAGTCAGGCTAACAGTCAATGACTGGTAAAGGGTTTTCCAGTGAGCTTCGTGATTTTAATGGAGACTATAATCTGGTATTCCCAACAACAAGCCCTGCAGCCTATTCACTACATGGCACAGGCTTTCAGAACATTTAAAGAAAGAACAACAGGGGCTGATTTCATTCCAATTGACTTAAATTGTGATCCTTATAAGGTGTTGACTTACAAGGATCACAATTTCACATCTTCTAACCTGGAAGTTGCTGGAAGCCTCCAATAACTTTGGAGTTCTGTGCGCCTGTAACACAGAAAGTGTGCTAGTGAAATGAATGGGATTTATTTCTTAATAAACAGATTTTTTTCTGAGCCTGGTGCATCTTTCCTCATACCTAGAGAAATGCCATGTTTCATTTGTTGAACCGTTCTCTGTGGGTTTTTATTTAAGTCTCTTGGCATATATGGAGCTCTGTTTTGATGCCAAGGGGAAAATATGCTGCAAGGTCACACAGGGCATTACTACTAATAATGGAAGAATTTCATTCAGATGGATATAAATAACTACTTCCATTATGAGTAGTAATGCCCTGTGTGACCTTGCAGCATATACTGTATACCCTAATATTGCAATATACCCTAATATTGCAATATCTTGAGTCGATTACATGTCCTTGGTTTAAATAACACTCAGCTGTTGTTTTATTTATTTTCATCTTCCCTTAATGTGGACAAGAGTTTACTTCAAATAAGAGCTTCCAAACAGGAGTCTGTCAGTATAACTTCTGGTGACCCTCTTATGTTTTTTCACTGCCTTCCCATCACTCCATTACATAGGAATGGGGGGGGGGTTATTTCTATTCATCAAAAAAATAATTAACCAAAAGGCACAATTTATTTATATATGTAATCAAAATAATGCAAGATAAAAGAAAATACACATCTATGAGAAACTGCAGCTACATTGCTCCATCTAGGCCCATAACTTTGACCACTTAACTCCTACAAGTTCGGCTTTGAATTTTTGTGTTGAATGCTGTTAGTTTTGTCTCTCTCCTGTGAATCACAGAATCATGAAGTTGGGAGGGACCTAAAAAGCTATTGTGTTCAAGCCCATGCTCAAGGCAAGAAGATAAATCATATGATAGTGCCATCGTTTTGAGATTCCCCTGAGAATCTTCTCACCACCAGTACCATCACATGTTTAAGGTAGAAAGGACTTGAGATTTTAAAACACTCAAGTACTGGAGAAAGTGAAACCAGCTGATTTTCCCCATCCATAGCTACATGTGGCAAAAAATAAGATGGGGAAATGTCCAAGAGGAAGGAATTTTTTTCATGCATAGTCATTAGACATGGGCACGGAGCGGCGAAATTCTCGTTTCCGTTACCGTTTGTCGTTTCCGTTAGGTAACGATAATGGTAACGAGAATTACTCCACTCCAGCTTGAACCCGACCCGATAAAGATAAATTGGGTCTGATTTGTCGTTGTCATTCATGGCATCGCGGTTCGCGGCGGTCGCGAGATGCCAAGCAAGCAGTACAGAAAAAAAGGTTTTTTTTTTTTTTAAAAACCCCGATTCCCGGCCAAAAAAGCAGGCGAAAATATGCCTGCCTGAGTGAGGGCACCTACCAGAGAGGGGTGGTTTCTGGGGGGGTCCCTGGCCTTCCCCACCCTCCTGTCCTGGGCTGCTGGTACCAGGCTGGGGGGGCATCCTCGTCGTCTCCATTTGCCATGCGGTGGGGGGGATCCAAAATGGCGACCGCAATATTTATTTTTAAATCGTGGTCCAAAAACCCACCAAAGCACCACAGAAACATGTAAAAATTAGGTATTTTAAATGCCTGAATTCTTATAGTAGCAGCAGTGGGTTTTTCTTCAAATAAAACACCTCCATTGATTTTATTTTATTTTATTTTTATTTTTATCTTTTTACACCTGCACATGCGCAATAATGGGCTGGCCATGGGATGGAACCATGCAAATTTTTTGACCCATTCCACCAATCGCATGGCCAGGTTTTGACTGAGACTTCTGGATGTGCCAGAGGGCATAAAAAGCCCACTAACCCTAACCCTAACCCTAACCCTAACCCTAACCCTAACCCATACGCCAGCACACTGTCCTTCTTAGTGGGTCAGAGGCACCCAGAGGTGCAGCCCACTAACCCACCCTAACCTTAATCGTAACCCTAAGCCTAGCCCTTACCCTAACCCCAACCCTAACCCAGATCCGTACGCAAGTACGCTTCCCTTCTTAGTGGGTCAGAGTAGAGGCACCCAGAGAGGTGCCTCCCAGCCACAGCCCACTACCCCTACCCCTACCCCTAACCTGTACACCAGTACGCCAGTATGCTTTCCTTCTTAGTGAGTCAGAGGCACCCAGAGAGGTGCCTCTGCCACTTAGCCCCCAATCCTAACATAATGTAATGTATGGTACGTGGCGGCTATGCGAAACGCTTCCCTTCTTCTTAGTGGGTCAGAGGCACCCAGAGAGGTGCCTCCCAGAGCCCACTTACCCCAACCCCAACCCCAACCCCAACCCAAACGACAAACGACAAACGGAAATGACAAATTTTTGAAAATTATCACGACAAACGGAAACGACCCGAAACAGACCCGACCCGACAAACAACAACCCGAAACGTCATTTTTTTCTGGTCGTGCCCATCTCTAATAGTCATTCATCTTGGCAGAGTGTAGAAATCGGTGGCTTAAACACCTCTAGTTATGCAGTGGAAAACAGTTCAGGGACTTACAGAGCAGAATTAGCTGCAAGACTCCCCTGTGTAAACCACCCCTTACTAGTAGTAAGTTACAAATCCAGTGTAATTTACCTAAAGTAGGCATTGACAGCAAATCCTTACTGATTAAATTGGCTTACATAGTGTCCAAAATCAGACCTGCTAGTATAGTAGTGTGCTATTCTCCCAAATCTATGCTCCAAAAATGGATGCTTATTTATTTATTTATTTATTTATTTATTTATTTAATAAATATTTGGCTAGTAGGTCCTCAGAACCAGATTTTTTATCAGAAGTCAAGTGAAAAGCCATCCTATCCGTCCATGGAAAGGAGAATTAGGAAGCAGTTCCGTGATTCTCTTTTTAATCATTAATGCCCCTCCCACAACGGTCTCTTAGGATTTTCCAGCTCTGAGCAGCTTTTGGAACTAACCATCATACTTCACAAGATTTGAAAAATTGTTGAAAGAAATCAGGGCATGCGTCATTCTGGTGGTGAAATGATCAACATCTTTAATTTGGGTGAAAGCCAGGGGGAAACCTCTTTCCATTTATCTCTTTACTTTTTGACCTAGTTCTAAAGTAAACACATTTTCTTCTTAACAGAGGGCTTCCCCCAAAGTCCTCACATTTCACTGTTCCAATTTTATTTTTCTCCATTTAATACTGTTTTATTACCACATTAAGGCACAGCTGGGTGTTCAATAATAGAGTAGTAATCCACACCTTGTGCATTTTACAACACTGTATACAACGACACACCTAACAATGCTCAAGGTGTGAATTATGACTCCATAAGCTGCAGTCTGTTATTTCCCATTACTTGAGTCTCAAGCAGAAACCTAAGGAAAGGTGCAGTGCTTTCAATACTTGCCTTCCATTAAAACTCCTTCTGGAGATCTCTGGTATATTTGCCATCCAAATAACAGATTATTAATAAAGAAAGGATAAACAGCAGAAGGCCATGCTTGGAAGGAGACAGTATGACATTATCTATATACATATACAGCCATTTGCTTCAATAATTTTCTATTACTGTTTATAAAAGTTATGTGTACTAAGCAGCCACAGTTAAGCACTTCTGTGATCCACTGATTACAGAGAATTAAACAGGGTCTCAACTTTCTTGTTGAAGTCATCTTCCTCATATTTTTCTTATCCATTTTTGCTGACCCAAATCCAGATTATTCCATACTCTTAAACATGCACATAGATTTCTGGTTGGCACAGCCAAATTCAAGCACAAACAGAGCAGTCCAAATGAATGAAGAAGGCAGAGGTCCTAGGTTCACATTACAGATGGGGATGAACTTTAAAAAATGGTGATTCATGGTCTGTCGTAGGATCGATGAATTGACAAATCAATAAATTTCCAGTGACAAATTGATGAATCAATTTATTGGTTTGTATCCATTTTAAATTGCTGTAAAAAGCCCGCCCGCCGGGGGGGGGGGGGGGGGGGGGGTGAGGGAGGCTTCCTTTTATTTACAGATTCTGAAAGTTTGGTGAGGATTGGGGTTCAGACTTCTGAGGTATGTACCCCCAAAGATGACCCCCAGAAGGCTGCTCCTCAAGCAACTAGAGACACCAAATATACAGAGACTTCTCCCAACTCACCTCAACAATTCCTCAAAGTCTGGTGAGGTTTGAGTTTCAGACATATGAGTAATATACTCCCACAAAGTGTCCCTGCCCTAGGAAACAGACCTTTAGCATTGGGAAAATCCAATATTCACCAAACTTGGAGTGATTGCATCTCTGAAAGTTTGGAATTTCTAGGTGCCCAGGAAGAACTTTCCGCTGGGGGGGCTTATTTGGGGGTACATAAAAACAAAACTCAATTCTCCAGCAAACTTAGAAAGTAAAGGGTGCCTTGGGGCATTTTACGAATTAACGAATTAATAGATCAAAATTGTCAATAATTCATTAATTCATATTTGTCAAGGGGCTCCGTTTATGTTGACTATGAATCAACAAATTTTGAAAAATCAGTCAAATTTATGAGAAAATATTATTTGCTTTTCAGTTCATCCCTGTTTCCAGTTCGCATCACTGGGTTTGAGTGCCTCTTGCTAATGATGTTACTAGAAGTGTGCATGGACCACCAGTTCAGGGATCTGCTCCAGTCTGTTTATCAGCTGAACAGGTGTTTGGCTCTTCAAAGCTCTACCTCCCCCGGTGGGCTCAGACTCAGAGATAGCACCTGGAGGAGGTGGAGCAAGAAAGCCAGGCTGCTGATCTAACTAGGCACCAACCAGAGGAGGAGGGCTTTGACCCCTCAAACACCTCTTCAGATGATAAATGAACCTGCATGAACCACCAACTTGTAGCGTGTGCCCATCTATATGGTTATAACTGCAGGTCAATCATTCCTTTAGGGAAGAGTGATCTGAATTCAAAGTGACATCTCTTCCAGTGGGTTTTTAACTAGCAGAAGCTTCTTGTGTCATTACAACTCACCTTGTACCATGCCCCCTCTGCCAGATCTGCTAGTTCATCTGGATCTACCAGCACTACAGTTGTATTAGCTCAGTGATGTTGGATGAACAGCCAAAGTGAGCTGGGCTGAAGAATGGGAAGAGCTGAGACAGGGTTAAATTATGCCAGACCTTCACAGCCCAGACTCACAAATGCTACTCTGGCACAAAATCAGGTGGGAGTCAGTTTAGTCCAAAATAATTTGCAGCCCCTAGCTTGAGAGAGACTTGGCATCAGAACAGCCTCAGTAGGCCTAACGTCAGCTCAGCCATGCTCAAACATGCTTGTTAGTAATGAGGTTCCTGAGAATGAAATAATATTTGGAAATAAATTTAAGGAGTACTTTTTCCGTCTTGACTTTCTGTCTACATATGTGATCTTCAGTTCAGAGTAAACAAAAATTGATGTTTAAATGTAATGTGCTCAACAATCATTCCGAGTGCTGCTAAGCTTACAAAAGGCTAAGCTCACAAAAATCTTAGCAGCACAAAAAACTGAATCAATTACTATCAAGCAATCATCTGCACCCACTGGGTTCATATCTCTGGAACATGGGAAATTAAAAGTTTCAAAATCCTAAGCTAAAGTAGTTAGTTACAGCTCCCGGCTTTAAAAACTAACCACTTTCCTGTTTCAAAGTCTTCTTTTCTGATGAGAGCAAGTTTTGCATCTCATTTGAGAACCAAGGACCCAGAGTCTGGAGGAAGAATGGAGAAGCACACAATGCACAATGCTTGAAGTCCAGTGTGAAGTGTCCACAGTCTGTGTTGATTTGGGGAGCCATTTCGTCTGCTGGCATTGGTCCACTGTGCTTCTTTAAGTCCAGGGTCAATGCAGCCGTCTACCAGGAGATTTTGGAGCACTTCATGTCTCCTTCTGCATATGAGCTTTATGGGAAGGCTGATTTCATTTTCCAGCAGGACTTGGCACCTGCCCACACTGTCAAAAGTACCAAAACCTGGTTCAATGACCATTGGATTGCTATGGTTTGATTGGTAACCAAACTCGCCTGACCTGAACCCCATAAAGAATCTATGGGCATTGCCAAGAGAAAAATGAGGGACAGGAGACTGAACAATGCAATGGAGCTGAAGGCACTATTCAAGCATCCTGGTCTCCCATAGCACCTCAGCAGTGCCACATACTGATAGCATCCACGCCACACCGCACTGAGGCAATAACTGATGCAAAAGGGGGTCAAACCAAGTACTGTGTACATATGCATGCTTATAGTTTTCAGAGATCCAATATTATTCTATTTCCAATCCTTGTGTTATTGATATAATGTAATATTCTAATTTTCTGATATTGTGAATTTGGGGTTTTCACAAACTGTATGCCATAATCATCACAATTATACCAAAGTAAGGCTTGACATATCTTGCTTTGCAGGTAATGGGTCTATCTCAGATATTACTTATACCTTTTGAGTTGACTTACTGAAATAAATGAACATTTGCACAATATTCTAATTTTTGAATGTCACCTGTATACTACAAGTGTGTCAAAATATTCAATCTTGTTTGTATAAAGTGTTAAAATAATTAAAGGTGGTATAGAAAAAGTAATGTAAGTGTTGCTTTTAAAAAGTGAGGCTGGGGCAGCGGTATTTCAAAGCATAGGGCAAAACAATTAGCTAGCTCTCCAGCCAAACAAAGTCACCATAACATTCCTGGCAACTGTACAAGTTTAAAATGAATGAAAGCAAGGGAAAGTAATGAAGATATACTTGAGTCTTCTCAGATTCTGGTGTTACAGGACCTTGACGGAACAGATGCTTTTCACCACAGCCCTTTATTCCTCTAGGCTTGGCAAAATAAGAATGTTTACCATAATGGTAGTGTGGGGATTCCATACCCCAATAGGCTCTTAACCCCAAAATAACCTGGCAGCACTGAGGCAGCCTAAGTCCTGGATAAACATGTCCAGAGAGCAGCAGGGAACCCAGTGTGGTTAAGATGACCTTGAGCTGGCAGATCTTAGGAAGCCAGGGGAAACAATGGTAATCCCAGATGTCTGGCTATCAGGCACATCTGGTCTGTGACCAGCCCAAAGCTCCTTCCTCTCTCCCTTATCAATGAGTCCTCACTAGCCAGCATTTCCTCCTAGATAAGGGTGCATATGTGAGGACCCTCACCCCCCACCAATGGAATTCATATGTGACCGAAGACCATCCTTCCTCTGTCTTCCTCTGTCCTATGCTCAATGATTATCCACCCCTCCCATGTGTGTGATGTCTTGTTTATCACTCTCAACAAAGAGTCTCAGCCGAGCTAGTGAGAGAAGCGGCACGAGCTGATGGCATTCTGCCCAACCCGACCAATGTGTAGTCTGATCATTCCTACATGGTAGACTGCCAGATTCTGAGTTACAAGCCCTTGGTGTTACAGTAAGGTACAACAACAATTGAGATTCCTATTAAAAAAAATAGTTCACCAGGCCCCTGGACCTCCAGGGCCTGCAGAAAGGGTTGTTGACTAGAGATGGGCACGACTTGAAAAAAATTTTTTCGAGTTGTCGTTAGTCGGGCTGGTTCCGTTTCGGCTTGTTTCTGTTTTTCATGAAAATTTGCAAAAATTAGTCGGTTCGTTTTTTCATTTTTTCATTTTCGTTAGCACTGGTTTTTTGGGGGGGTAGCGGGCTCCTGGAGGCACCTCTGTGGGGTGGGTGCCTCCTCTGGCCCGCTAGGAAGGGAAAGCGGGCTCCTGGAGGCACCCGTGGGTGCCTCCTATCCTCACCCACTAGGAAGGGGAAGCAGCAGGCTCCAAGAGACCCCTCAACATGGGGGTCTCCCCTCTTCACCTGCTGATGCAAAATGGCATGCATAACCATATGGATATGCATACCACTATTGCAGACAGTGAGACCAGTCCACTGGTACAACCCTCCGTCAAGGACTGGGTCGCACCTGCCATGTCCCACAAAGAAGGGAATCGTACTTGCGTGTAGTGCAATGCAAGTAGATCTGGCTATGGGTTAAGGTGGGTTAGTGCAAGGGCTAGGGTTAGGCTACTGACGGGTAAGGTTACGGTGGGCTAGTGGGTTGCACCTCTGGGTGCCTCTCTGACCCACTAAGAAGACAGTCTGTGACGTATGGGTAAGGAGTCAAGGATTAGGGTTAGGGCTAGGGGGCTAGGGCAGGTTTTAGGGGGCTTTTTGGCACATCCCAGAAGTCTCCATGGCCAAGTAGCCATGCGATTGGTGGGATGGCTCCAAAAATTTGCATGGTCGTCCACTCCCACATGGCTGGTCACTCGGCCAGCCCATCATTGCGCAGGTGTAACAAAAATAAAATAAAATAAAATCAATGGAGGACAGAGGAGGAGAGGAGAGACATTTTGTTGCAAGGAAAAACCCACTGGTACTGTGAAAAATCTGGCAGTTTATAAATTTCCGCGTGTTTCTGTTGTGCTTGTGTGTTTTTGGACCACGATTTCAAAAACAATATTGCATTCGCCGCCCCATTTTGGATCCCCCACCCGCATCGCATGGCATGGCGACTCGAGTCTGGCTGCCCAGGACGGGGGGGGAGGCGGGACCCCCCCTCCAGAAACAATCCCTCTGGTAGGTGCCCTGCGCCCTTAGTCAAGCAGGAATTTTTCCGCCTGCTTTTTGGCCCGGGAATGGGTGGGGGGGAGACCCGGGAGAGTTTAAAAGTTTTTTCCTGTGCCGCCCGTGCCGCTTGCTTGCGCTTTGGCGGCCGGCGGCGAGACTGGGCTTTTTGCGAGCCTGCGGCGAGTCCCACCAGACCAGAGCAGTCCAGGACGGAGAGGGGGAGGCCGGGACCCCCCCTCCAGAAACAAACCACCCCTCCGGTAAGTGCCCTGAGGCACGGCAGGCAGTTTTCCGCCTGCTTTTTGGCCCGGGAATGGGTGGGGGGAGAGTTTAAAAGATTTTTCCTATGCGCCGTCCGTGCCGCTTGCATTTGCGGCGGCCGGCGGCGAGACTGGTCTTTTTGCGAGCCTGCAGCGAGTCCCACCAGACCAGAGCAGCCCAGGACGGAGGGGTGGAGGCCGGGAACCCCCCTTCCAGAAACAAACCATCCCTCCGGTAGGTGCCCTGAGGCACGGCAGGCATTTTTCCGCCTGCTTTTTGGCCGGGAACCGGGTTTTTTTTAACTTTTTTTAACTTTTTTCTGTGCCGCGTGGCATCGTGCAATCGTGCGATGCAAGTAACGAGCACGACAAATCAGACCAAAATTGTTCATTCGTCGGTTCGAGCTCGAATTCCGGCGGAGTAATTCCCGTTACCGTTTCCATAGAGTAACGGAACCGAGTAACGGAAACGGAAACGGGAATACCGCTAAGTCGTGCCCATCTCTATTGTTGACAGCTGGTGAAAATATGAGGCTATAAATGATGGCAAAAAAATTAGCCAGGGCAAGGCGCAAAGGATTCCAAGTGAACAAAGATTCCCATTACTTCGGAGAAAACTCTGCTGGAGAGGATGTTAAGATACCCCTCCCCCAATATGTTGATGTGATTTTACAATGGTTTATGCTCTAGTCTAGTCTATTAACTACATAGTGTGTTAAGATATTTCAATAGTTGACTTAAATGAGATTTTTTTATAACTTGGTGAGTATGCTTCTGTAATACTATTTTATTATTTAGATACAGTCTTATTAATTTTTATTACAGCATGTTTAAGTGTTGTTAGAGTAGTTAGTTATATTTTTCATTCAGTTCATCAAGTTATCATAGATATATCCTTATCACACTGCATTCTGTTTTTAGATACCTTTTGGGATATTCAATCGGTATAACACAGGTATAACACATTTATATCTGCTTGCATTCATCTGTTCAATAAAAAGTAAAAAAGTAGAAATTTTCTTGGATATCCAGTTTGTTTTGCATGAACAAAGAAATGTAAGGAATATTCAGAAAATGAGTGTAAATTATACAAGGTTAAAAAATATTCCTTTGGATCATGCTGGAATTTTCTCTTTGGGGATAATTACCAAGTATGACAAACACAGGTCTCTGATTGTTCCCTGAAGATGCAATAGTTCTAGATGGTCCCAGATTCCATCAGAATTTTGTGATTTCATATTGCTCTGGAGCAGTGGTTCTCAACCTGTGGGTCCCCAGATATTCCTGAACTGCAACTTTCAGCACAGTGAGTAGTAGAGGCTTCTGGGAGTTGCAGTCCAGGAACATCTGGGGACCCACAGGCTGAGAACTACTAGTCTAAAGACTTCAGTAGGACTCTTACAGAAAGGTTTACACACCATATTCCCTGAAAAGTGTATGATGTTACCACTAGGGTAGATTAATCAGTAGATTGTCAAACTATGCCACTTTTATTGTTCATTCATAAATCCATTAGGTCAAACTGTGGCTGGGAAAATGTGGGTGGGGGGCAGAAATTAGGAGTAAGTAAGAAATCTCTGGGTTCACTGTTAGTAATTTGGAATACAAAATGGACCCAACACCAATTTGTGCTTGGGGAAAAAATCACACTGTTGCAACTGTGTGATGCCATTAAAAAAACCCAAAATAAAACATATTTTAACTAATGGATGCAAAGGGCTGAAAAGATGAGTACATCTCAATTCCCACCAAGTCTGCACAGAAAAGTATTAAAAGAAAACTCTTGCATAAAGAAATAGAAAACAATTTAGTCAAAAAACATTTAGTCCCAAAGTACCTAATAAGAACACCCAATTTAAATTACCTCCAAAACTATCAGAACAGAACCAGGTGTGTTTGGGGAGTTATAATGTTACCACTTTCTAGGAGGCTAGTATTAAAGCACATACCAAAGCAACATTATTCCACTGAAGGAGGAGGAGGGGGGGAGGGGAACAGAACTCAGCCATTTCCTTGAAGTGATATATTTCTTGTGTCTAAACACACAGAGAGAATTTTGAATTATTTACTTGACAAATATGGTGAGCTATCTGCTAAGTTATTGCTCAAATTAATTTATCAAACTAACCATGTTGTAATATAATGACAACACATTACCAGATACTAAAGACAAATGTATACAAATCTTGCACTGGCTGCAGGGGGTTTCTGACTGATGAGCCAATATGTAGCAATGGGTTGATTTCTCAATGTAGGCGTCCATGCAAGAATGCAAATGTGTCTATTTGTTCTCTTTGATGCTTGGATAATTCATCAGACAATTAGATTTGTCAAATCTAGAAATGAATTTGATGGCCAAAAATTAAACAATGCCCTATCATCAATGTATTAATGGACTGCATAGAAGACAATGCCTTGCAATCAAATATAGGCCAAAACCCTCTTGTGTAATTACACCTGTTTAGTGCCTCCTTCTGGGGCAATTTATGGCTGAAAGCTGGTCGTAAATTGCAACTAGAGTGGGCATATTAAATCAAGAGAGATTATTTACTCACTAAATTCCCAGTATAAGCACTAAAAATTATGTCATTTGTCTTTCACATGAAGGAATAGGGAACAGGATTTCAGCCAATGCATTCAGCCAGTAGCTAAACTGCCCACTGGATTGTGACTAATCTAAACATTACAGGAAGACTAGAAATAAAAATGCCCGAATAAAAAGTCCAATTTTACAATCAGTTATCTTTTTAAAACATGGTAATTTATAAAAGCTGCCCAATGCTCTCTAAATTAATTCCTCATTTACATTTCCTCACAATAGATCCAAGATAAGCCTATCTGACCTATTTGTTAAAGCCCTGTAAGCTTCTGTGCTCATCAAGGAAAAATGTGAACGGAATAATTCCAATACCAAAAGGTAGCATACAACAAGAATTTGATCATTGTTTGAACCATGAAGCAAGGCAAACCACGGTTGGGGCAGTTCATGCCATCTCTAATGATGAGAGCTATAGTCAAAAAGAATGCAGAAGTACAAAAGTTGATGGGGCACACTACAACAAGAACAATCTGGTAGGAAAATGAAGTTGTATAACACCTGCCGTTTCAGGAAATGATAACAATGTGTTTGTGTGTGAGTGTAATTTCCTGATTGAGAGATCAATTTGCAACTTTCTGTCTTTTGTGTACATTCAGAAGGCAAACTTTAAAGAGCTGCAGCAGAATAGTCCCAGATAAACACTAACTCTGCCAAGTCATCTCAGTTTCCAATGAGACACTCCCATAACTAGTTTATCTCTTTCTCCAAGTACATATGTTGGGGAAATATTACCTGGAAGGGGAAGAAAATGTGGCAGAGGAAAATTAGTTACTGACAAGAGACAATGGCTGCCCTGACTCAGACAAGGTTCTGAGGGCTTGTGGGACTTCTTTGCCCACTCGGACGGATCCTCAGCACCATAGAGTTCATGCCAAAAACATGGTCTGGAGGGAGGGGCTGGGAGGCTATTTAGCCCAGCTCCTCCATTGTTCTTCCTTCTTCTTGAATGCAAGCTCAGTCCCATCCACCCACCCACCCTATAGTAAGGAGAGAATGAGATTACCTGGTCGCATCGGGGGCCGGAAGGGAATTTTTGGTCGTCACTCAAATTGGCATAGTGTGGCAGTGAGTTTTCGCCCATCCCATTCTCCCTTTGGTGTGTGGCAGGGTGTTTAGTTGCATCACCAGTCACAATGCTGGCGGGTAGTGCAAGAGTTACGAGGATTCAGGTATGCCCTAGGCAAGCTGCCCTTAAGGCACTTGAGAGCCCGCAGATGAATTAAATGTCATCAGTAGGGTATTAGGATTAAACTAAGTTAAGATGACAATGGTAGGTGAAACTGTGGGCTGTCCTGGGCTAGTAGATTCCACACGGGGAGGATGCTGAACAGGTGGGCAGCTTCCTTCCATGAAGGGAACCTCCCTGAATTCATTTCAAAGAAGAGAATTATACAATGTAGTACAGTACCTGCTTGCACTACATTCCAGGTCCCCTTGTCAGAATAAAACACTATTCAGAATTAATTACGTTGTCAATAAAATTGTGGACAATTTTGAACCCAAGTAAATGTGTATTGCCTCTTTATTCTAAGCTGGGTGGGCAAAGTCTATCTATCTATTAGAGATCAGTATGAAACAAAAATATAGGGTTTCATTTCATTTCTTTAGTAGTTTCATTTCATTTAGTTATTAAGAAAATTTAAAATAATTTTGTAATGAAACAAAATGAAATGAAACACTATATAATGGCTTCCCTGAGTCCTAGAGACACCAAAATCACAGAGTAACTTATGTGGACAATTCACTGTAAGCACCCCAAATTTGGAGACATTTGGAGTTCAGGGGACTGAATTATAAAACTCCAAAAAGGGTCCCCCTAGGAGAAAATCATTTTGTTACGATTTCTTTATGTAGCAAAATGATTCATTACATAATGAAATGACAAAATACCATTTAATTTTTGACTGCCCATCTCTACTATCTATCTATCTGTTAGAGATTGGCACAAAATGAACTTTTGGTTCGTTTCGTTATTTGTTATTCATATTGTTATGTAATGAAATGAATAATGAACTGCCCCCTCTAAGAGAAATGAAACAAAACAGAAATTTCCAATTCATTTTGGTTCATTTCATTTGCCAGTGTTGGTTCTACCTGGTTCTGCTGTTGGTCCTGGACGGTCCTTCCTGGTCTGGTGGGTCCTCCTGGCTGCAGGGAGGGGGTGTCCAGGGAAAAAAAAGCCAACTGGTCATGCTACAGCTGGTAGGCAGCCATGGCTGGCAGTAAAAAAAACAAAAAACAATCCGGCACATGGGCCGGTACCAGCCCATGAGCACCGCACTTGGCCCATGGGTCGCCAAACTGGCCCATGGGCTGGCAAAAGTTTTTTTTAAAAAAAAGCTGACCAGCCCGCACTACAGCTGCAGCATGGGCCATGTGGTTGGCAGTAAAATAAAATAAAACAAAATAAAACAAGCACCGACCCGGCCCCAGGGCTGCACATGGGCACTTGAAAAACAAAACAAAACAAAAAATAAAAAATAAAAAAGGAGTGTTGACCCGGCCACAGGGGTGGCCAGGTCGGTGCTCCAAATTCAAGGAAAAACTTAAAAACATAAAACCAGCGCTGACCTGGCCCCAGGGGCTGTGCGGTTGGCACTTGAAAAGAAAACCAAGGGGGACTTTAAGCCCCCCCCCATAAAAAAATCTGGCCCCAGGGGTGGCCGGGTTCACACTCTAAAATAAAGAATAAAATAAAAAAATGAATCACCGACCCGGCCCCAGGGGCCGTGCAGTCAGTGCTTGAGAGGAAAAAAAATGAATAACGAATTACGTAGTTCGTGCCCATCTCTACTATCTATCTATCTATCTATCTATCTATCTATCTATCTTTCTATCTATCTATCTATCTATCTATCTATCTATCTATCTATCTATCTATCATCTATCTATCTATCTATCTATCTATATCTATCTATCTATCAAATAATTTTAGTCCACCTTACCCCTTGGAAAGGACCCAAGTGGCTTACAACATTAAAAGACAACATACAACCAAAGAAACATTAAGACAATATTCAAATTTCAGAACAATGAATTTAATGATCTTACATAATTAAAATGCAATATTAAAGATAAGGATAATAAGCAAACAATAAAGAGGAAATGGCACAATGAGAGATAATTAAAAAATGGAAAAGTAGCACTACAAATTTGGCCCAAGCAATAATCCGTCACAGTCCTGTAGGAAGGACTTCTTTCTCCTGTAGAAAGAAGTTCCATTTCTGGGAGCAGCAACAGACAGTGGCATAGCAAGGTTTTGAAGTACCTGGGGACAAAGTTGTTTTTGCGCCCCTCCAGCCCTCCCCAACCCCATTGCATCCACCCCGCAAGGGGGGCAATTCTGCGGGTGTGGGGTGGGTGGGCGACAGGTGAGTGGGCATTTGTGTGTGTTTGTGCATGCACACTGTAGTGTGTGTGCACCTTACCTCTCCCGTGGGGGATCCAGAGCAAGGCGAGGAGGAGGAGGAGGAGGAGGGCACTGCAGCCTCCGTACTACCCACACACCTGCCTGCCTGCTTGCTTCGCCGCTCACCTAGCATGAGGAGGAGGAGGAGGCTGCAGCAGAGTGGGTCTCATCACCAAGCCTTAGCCTGGGGAAAGGAGGACTGCTGGTGAGAGGGCGCATGGCTTCCTCCTCCTCCTCTTCCTCCTCCAGGTGCCCCCAGATTGCTGTGTGCAGGGCAAATGCACCCTTCCTTCCCCCAAATATGACCTTCGCAACAGAGAAGTCCAAGCCAATAATCCATGAGATCCATCTACAGTATATATTATGACCCCCATCTACATCAGGTGTGCCAGTTGAAAGTAGCTGGGCATTTGTTTGGCCTGAAGGGACTGCAGGGGGCCTCTTGAACTTCACATCTCAGTTTCTATGGGAACCACTTTTTGAAAATAAACAATTGGATAACTAACTCCCAAGCTTTACTTGAAACTCATTACTGTATCTGCACAGACTGAGGGGATCACTTACTATGACACTTGTTTGGGGTTTTTTTTTTTGGATTTTTTTTGTTTAGTTCCTTTTAAAAAAACTAAAGACTAAGCAATTTGCACAATATGTGGGGGGGGAAAAACAATTTCACTTGATCACTTAATTTCTCCTTTGTACCCCATTTTCTCTCCTTAATCACATCTTCTTCTCCAAACAAAACCTCACAGTTCCTTAAATCTAATTTGCAAACATTCTTAGAAGAAAATTCAGTGCATTAAAGCCTCCTCTGATTTTGGGACATCTAAATTCCACCACCACCATCATCACAAAATTCCACAGCATCCGCTCTTACAGCAGGTGCTCTCTTTGAGTTAATTTTCCCAACATTTACTAAAGGCTTGCTCATTTATTCACCTGTCTGTTTGCTTTACTTGCCTAGTAGGCATCAGCCTATTTGCCATCACTGAGCTAATTGGTTCTCTGTTTGATTGTCTGCAGTAACATTTGCTAATCCCCAATACAATTTGAGTGTACACTCTGTGTATTTAATACTTCTCTGAGAGGTCAAAGATCCCTGCTCTCAGAATATGAGTGAATTCATATATGTGCCTGGAAATATGCACTAGCTAAGTTCACTATGTTCCATAGGTCATTGAATCTTATTGTGAAATAAAATGTTTTGCACAAAGCCACTTCTATTTTAATTAAATAAACATTGTGCTGTACGCCTCTTTTTTTTTTTTTTGCAAAATTTGTTGCTGTGATTTTGCCCAAAAACCAGTGCCACAGTACACACATGCCCAGTTCATCCCAACTCTTATAACTGGAACTTTTTATTGTTCCTTGCGACAATAAAAAGCACAAAATATATTCAAATATCTTAACCCTTAAACAGAAGGAAAATGTCTGGATTCTTGATACAAATAATTCTAGCAGTCCTTATTAAAAATGTTCTACTGCTGAAAATTGCTTGTACTTCAATCACTGGGCAGGCTGCCTATTAGCATTTCAAGATGATGGTTGTTAGAAAATTTAGATGAGAGGGATCTGGAGATATAAAAATATTTGATAAATTCCTTGTTCTTGTCTGTTTAGGTTATTTAATTTATTTTGGTTATTATCATATGAATAAGCCACTTTCAAGCCCTTTGTGATTATTTGCCTCAAACAGGCAAATAAGACAAGGAGTTTTTTTTTTCCCTACACCAAGTTCTCCATAATTTGTGTTAAGTGTCTTTCTTCTGAAAGGGATCCTTTCCCTTTCAGAAGAAAGGATTGATAGTGCAAGCAGAGAAAGACCAATTGTTCAGAAGGATGCAAACAACCCATCGAATGCTTGTTAAAGTCCATGAAGCAAGTGTGATGGTTTTGTGTGGTTTTTAAAAAAATGTTCGCGCCAATGTGAAATTTCCTACCAAGACTGATAGAAACCTTTTGAAGGCAATGAGAAAGATATTACATTCTCACATTCTTACACAAATGCACAACAATGACACAGATGATGACACATATCCCAAATGGAACCTAGTAGGTTGAAACACCCCATCTAGCCCACCAAGAACATTCAATAGAAATTTGAGTGCTTCTTTTGGTAACAAGGACAATCAAGAAGGGCAGGAACTAGAGACTTCAACTGAGCTCATTACAGATGTATCCCAGCAAAAGGTCAAAAAGAATCTCGAACAAGATTTTATTTCAGGCCTCACTTGTCACATACTACAAAAAACAGCCTATTTGTTCCACAATAGTTGCAACCGTTTCAGGAATCAAAGGTGAAAATACATACTTGACTGAGGGTATGCAGTCCCTGGATCTCTGGAGTTTGCCCACACCCATCTTAGACTATGCCTGGGACCAATGTACCATTTCCAATGAATCAAATATGAGGGGTTTTTTTTCATCTAATGAACTATCCCCCCTTATTGGAACAGGACATTTAATTAGGTTTAAGTACAAGGGACAATATAGTATGCTGGAAATTAAATGACCTATAGATTTGTCAGCCTGCTTAGAAGTCTCTTAGCTCCTGTGATCTGTCTCAGACATACTTGGATAAGTGCTGCAAACCCCATCCCACAAATGAGCTATTCCCTCACAGCAAGCGCTATCATAAACCACATTAATGCGGAGCCATTAGACATAATACTGAAATCCCTAAGCAAAGGCAGTTTTACCCTCCAGTTGTTCCTTTTAAAGATGGCTGTGTGTCATAATCAGTGTATAAAATCTTCTCTTTTTTACTGTTTTCATGCACATGGAGTGAACCTTAATCACAGGGTAGATTTATTGTATGCTCCATCCTCAAGGTTTGACCCATCCCTTAGTGTAAAAGAGAGTATTTAGAAGCAAGAAATGGTTAAGGAGTCGGTGGTGAGGGCATAAAGATGTGGCTGTGAGGTTTTAAAAGACACTTTAATGGTTTTTTTGTGTGTGTGTGTGAAAAGTACATACATAGATCCAAAAGTGTATCCTATTTGTTGCCATAAAGAGCCATTTTTAGCTATAATGTATTACAAGTCCCAATAAAACATTCTCTGTTTTATCCCTCTTTTATAAGAAGTGATCTTCTAGAGAAAGGGGAAAAGAATGATAATCCCTGTACTTTAATTGTCTGTACAGTTTTTGGGGGGCCTGGCTGGGTGACCTTTCTTTTTATTTGATCAAAGTAGAATTTGAGAGTTGGAATAAAATTCCTCATCATTTCAAACTTGGTGTTGTCTACAACATTCTGTTCAGGAGCAAAGCCAAATCCAGAGCAGACAAAAAGTACAGTAAGGCTGTTACTTCACATCCCTTTCATCGTGGTTTGCGCTCCCGCTTGGGACCGATACAAATAAATGTAACTTTGTGTCCCTTGAGGGACGAGGGGAGTTTGTCCCGACCACGCCCCCTGAACTACGATTTAAGTGGGATGAGTGATTGCCCTCCCTGGCCTCGGGATTCTGCTTGTCTGGCTTCTTGTTCCGAGACGAGAGCCTGTGAAGTAAGCCTCATTGCAGAACGAGTACCGATTGTAGCTCATTGCCATCTAGTGGCAGGAGTGTGAAGTGACATTCACCAGTAAATTCCCTATGGAGTTAGCAATGCAGTGCTGAGATTTTAAAAGACAAATGCCTCGAAGTTTGCTCCATAAGGCATTAAAGGTAAGGCTTCGGAGAATTGAAACATCAAAAAACAGAAGGTCGGACCGAAGAAAAAAAAGAGAACAAAGGCATAGAATTTCACATCTCATCACGGAACGAGGACATGCTGTAACAGTCATCCCAGTATCATCAATCACACCCTTAGGTACACAGGAACAGGGACAGAAGTGGGAGAAGACCATGTGGACACGACTGACGTCAACACACAACAAACTTCCTCCTGGAACGAGAATGGACGTGAAGTAACTGTCTAGTTGTCAGCAGGGCAGAAGAGGATAGGATTTCCACCTCAGTAGGTTTCCACAGCTTTTCACATCTCCCTTCTCTCCATCATGATTTGCTTTCTCCATGTCCTTCACTCTGCTACTCCATTGTTCCTTTCTTCTCTTTTTTCTTCCTTCACCTCCACGAAATGTGACTGCATGCTGTCTGCAGTCTGATGTGGGTACCACTGCATGTCAATAACTGAAAATCTTCACAGACAAGGTAGTTTAATGTATTTCCAATTCTTTCAGTAATTGTGCTTTCAAATACTTTGTAAGTTTCCTTGGTTTCTTTGCTCTTCTGGAAGAGAGCTCATATTTTTTCTCTCATTTTCTTGTTTTTTTCTTTTTCTTTGCACTGGTTACTATAATAGTTCTCTTTATCTCTAGATGACAGTTGCTGAAAAACTGCATTCAAGATTCTGACCCTATTTCTGTCACTTTTAAATTTTGCTTCTTGCTTGCCCTTTATAATTTTAAGGTGTTCCACCATCATCCGTTTAGGCTTTTTTTTTTTTTTTACTACAGGAGTTATAGTTTTGCACTCCCCCCTAATAATATCTATGTTGCTCCATGTCTTCTGCAGTTGTAATTGTCTGGAAACTGCAGCAGATGCAACAGTGTATATTTGATAGTGACCTAAGAATCCATGGTTTATATTGAGTCCATTGAGAAGATCATATTGAGTCTATTTAACCTTGTGTTAAATTAAGTCCATTGACTTATATTGAGATGGCTTTTGAGATGGCTTTTATTGAGCCCATTGAACCTTACTGGATCCTTATATTGGACAATGTCCTGAGAATTTTTATCCATTGAGATGGGTTAAACATATGCATATATTTTTCTCAGCTATCTCCCTCTGGATTTCTTGTTTGTTGTTGTTGTTTTCTCCAGAATGACAACTCTCAGATCTTTTGCAGCATATCCAGATATTTATTTATTTATTTATTTATTTATTTATTTATTTATTTGACTTTTATACCACCCATCTGGACTAGGGCTACTCTGGGCGGTTTACAACATGTGATAACATAACAATTGTTAAAATGTTGAAATGATCTGAAACTATAAAAACGGGCACGAAGTACTAGGATGAGCATGAAGTACTTTGTGCTGAATCAGAAGCACAGCAAGATGTGTCGTGCTTAATATCTGCTCTCCCCCATTGACAAGAGGCCCATTCACCTTCACCAGCACATTGCCAAGCCCTCCTGTGCCAGTTGCATACGAGTCAGGTGACAAGCTCAGACAGCTAGCCAGTCTGAAGAGAGTGGGGGTGGGGAGAAACAATCAATGGTCTTAATGCAGAGCAAAAATAGAAATGGAAAGGGGGGAAAGGAAGTTTTTGGACTTCAGGGTTTCCTGCAGTCCAAAATGAGTTATACTTGACACACGTTTTGGCAAACCCTTCAGATCCCTACAGACACTATTAACTCTAAAACAGATGATGGCATGTGCCAAAATGAGAGAGAGAAACAGAGAGAGAGAGAGAGAGAGAGAGAGAGATTACAATTCATTTAAAATGAACAATCCCATGTGAGTGTACATAAAAATCTACTTCCATGCCTAACAGAATGAACAGTTGTATGTCATTTAGTTGGAGATTTTGTAATTGACTCCAAGTTGTGCCAAACCCAAAGCCAAAACAAGAACATAGATGGTTACTTCACGTCCATTCTCGTCCCAGGAGAAAGTTCATTGCGTGTTGATGTCGGTTGCGGTCACATGGTCTTCTTCTATTTCTGTCTCTGTTCCCATGTACGCACAGGCATGATGGATGATACCGGCATGACTGTTATTGCATGTCCTCATTCTGTGATGAGATGTGGAAATTCCATGCCTTTGTTCTCCGTTTTTTTTTCCCCTGGCCCAACCTTCTGTTTTTCGATGTTTCGATTCTCCAAAGCCTTGCCTTCAATGCGTTACGGAGCTAAGTTTGAGGCATTTTTCTTTTAATCTCTCTGCACTGCGTTGCTGACTCCATAGGGAATGTACTTGCAAATGGCGCTTCATACTCCTACCATTAGATGGAGAATGGCATGTTGTGTGATGAGCCTTAACTCATGGGCACTCATCTCGAAATGAGAAGCATGGCAAGCAGATTCCCGAGGCCAGGGAGGGGAATCTCTCATCCCGCTTAAATCGCAGTTCAGGGGGTGTGGTCGGGAAGAACTCCCCTCATCCCACAATGGACGTGCGGTTATTTTACTTTGTACCAGTCCCAAGCGGGACCGTGAACAGCGATGAGATGGACGTGAAGTATCAGCCATAGTGATGTGCAGCCAAGCCCTGAGGCTGTTGCACTTTGAGCGCATCATGATTCTCTTGAAAAGACAATAATGTTGGGAAAGGTTAAAGGCAACAAGAGGAATGCCAGATACAATACAGACAGACTCCCTAAAGGAAACCACAGGCTTGAGTTTACAAGAACTGACATAACAACAAAGTTACCCTGGGTCCCTCTTTTGTGAGAAATATGGGATTAAAATTGTTTACATAAGGTTCTGGTACAGAAGGTTGTGTCTTACTTACTGCATACTTACTGGTATGTAGATTCAAAATGTGATTATGCACTCGGTTTCCTGAGAGAAGACCCAGCCTGCAGAGCCCAAGATAACCCCCAAAAGAAGAGAATGGTGAGCCACTTCTGTATTTCAGATAAAAATAATATGACAGCAACACAATTGCTCAATGTAGTAAATATCAACTAAAGCAGGTCCAGTGAATCTATGAAACTTACAGATAATGCAGTTTATCAAATCCCCACTGATTTTATGGGTCCACACTAGTTGCAACTTACTGTTTCAAACAAAGCAACTGGATTTTAGGCTATATTTAATTTGACATCACTTTTCATTTCTTTAGACCCCAATCGTCCTTCAATTATTACATCTTGACAAATGTTCAGTTTTATCCAGTGGTTTGTCTATGCTCCAGAGGCCCACTGAAATTCAATTGTCTTAGCTATAACCTTGCTATCCTGACAGCTTTGGAAATCAAGTTTCTTTAGAGACAGATCATACAGACTGGTAGAGAATTAAATCAAAATTGAATTATACTCGTAAGAAGGCATAAAAATAGAATAGGCAGCAGGGGGAGAGAGCATCCTACTTGGCTTAATTTCACTTCATTCAGAAACAGTCATTTAGTTCTGAATGCCCACTAAACAAGGACCCATTAACCTAGATCTGTGGGGATGAGATTTTGTTGGTTTTGACAAGTAAATGCTCGGCATTGCTTCTCCCAGATGTTACATGACCGTGAAGGCTCTGAAAGGACTTTGAAGAACTGAATCTCACAGGCATCAGAATTAGTGTGTTTGGTTGACAAAGAAGTGCTGATTCTCGCACACGTGTTTTCCTAAATATAATCTCCATCTAGGAAATTATTTGTCTTAATAGTAATTGAATAATTTTATCCATGTATTTGTATTTATTCACATACTGGTTTTCATTTATTTTCATTTATTAAACATTTACATTGCACTTCTCAATGAACCACAGAAGCTTTCTAGCAAAGCCAAACAAAATGGCTTCTGAAGAGGTGTTGTGAAGAACCACAAACATCTTAGAGAGCCACCATGATTATACTCTCAGTTTTTCTCCCTTTCTAGCTGCTACCAGAAAGTTTCCAGAGAAATCATCCAGAGAGCTTCAGACTAGGTGTCAGATCATATGTTAAAGAAAATGTGTAGTCCTGTCTCATACAACTGTATCCCTCCAAGTATGTAAAATATTCGGCGCAATATCAGTCATGCAAAAAAAAAAAAAAAGGCTGTGAGATTACCCTATTAATCAATGCGAAAATAAAAGCAAAACTGATTTGCCAAATGCAGACCAAGGCAGGCTCCTATGACAATAATAAAATAGTTTTTTGGGTTTGTTTGCTTGTTTGTTTGTTTGGTCCTCTTAAGGGTGCACTGCTTCTACACACAGACTCACCAATCCATCTACTGAAGCCGTTGGAATTACAACTGAGAAGGTCCTATCTTTTGTCTCTTCACTGTGGAGGTATAAAGGTTGAAACACTGATAGATGGATTGAGAACAACCAAAAATGAGAAGAAGTTGTACTGGGGAGAAGAATTAAGAGGCAAAGCCCTGTAAAAGAACTCAGAGTCAGGACCTCATAACAGTCAAGGAAAAAGAGGATGCTCTGAATGAATGCACTGCTTGGCAAGCTTAATTGGAAGAGGTAACCTCCTCATTCTCCTGCCTGTCCAAGAGGACCCAATTTTAATCTGGGTAGGCGCAAGGAGACCAGGACCTGAACATTCCCCATGGCAGAAGTGCGCTGTTAGGAAGCTCACAAATGCAATTGTTTTGATCTGTCTTAAAGCTCCAGTTTTCCACAAAAGGCCACAGGGAGTTAAACAGAAGAGGCAGTCCTTAAATGTATAAAGATCATTGACCCTTCACAACCTTATAAAAAATGCCCTGTTGCACTGTTGGGCGTCACAACAAGGATTCCCTGTGACTCACCAAGGTGTATAGGGCAATGAACTCCAATAGACAAGCCTCCCTAAAAAGTGTATGCTTTGGATTACAAAACTCATCAGCCCCTCCAGCATATTACATTTCAGGAACTATGAGAGTCCAAAATATCTGGAAAACTCTAGGCTGCCTGACATTGAGCTAACATTAACTATAGAAATCCCCCCCAAAGCTATTTTGTTTAAAAATGATACATAATAAAACCATTTATTCTCTTTGAGGGGGTAAAAACATTGGCCATTTACCCCATTATTCATATAGGACTGGAAAGAGAGAAATTTGAATTGGTGTAGTATCTGGTGTCAACATAACTTAAGGCAAAATGGCAGGAAGCCAATTGTGGAATTGTCTTTTTTAAATAAAAATCGCCAGACAGCAAGAGTAGTTTGAATTTGTTCTGACTGGGTTGTCATGGCTTTCATCTGCCTTCTGCCAGGGTGATCACCTGATCCAATGCAAAGGAGCACTCACCAAGGTATCAATCCTCCTCATTTGTGCCCCACTCCCAATCTCCACAGTTTTGGTTTGTTTGTTTCAATTCAACTCTGGTACACACTATAGCTAGAGCAACCTAGGAGAAAAAAAAACAGAGAGGAAGAAGCTTGTTCGCTACTTAAGTCAGCCAGAAGTTGAGTCATGGCAACTGGACTTCTCCTGTGAGATAGAAACTATCTATCTATATCTATATCTATATCTATATCTATATCTATATCTATATCTATATCTATATCTATATCTATATCTATATCTATATCTATCTATCTATCTATCTACCTATACCTTAAGTATATACCTATACCTTAAGGTATACAGTGGTACCTTGTATAACAGACAGCTTGTATAACAGAAAATTTGTACAACATAAAAAATTCCAGAGATAGGGGAAATTTGCTTAACATAATTGCCTATGGGGAAAATCCGTACAACATAAAAATGGGATTACTCTGCTTTCAATGCATTCCTATGGGAATTTGTATAAAGGAAAATTTGCTTAACATAATTTCATTTGGAACGAATTAATTCCTTTATACAAGGTACCACTGTATATATATTGTAGACTATATATATATACAGCAGATGCTGACTTAAGGTATATATATATTGTGACACACCTTGAAATATTTCACATGATCTCCATTTCTTCTCAGGAAAAGAATCCTATTGCCTTTTCTGTGTTCCATGAGAGCCAATGACCCACCTGGCAAAGGAGTAGTCCAAGTGGAGAAGGCTGGATTGCAGCTTGAGATTGATAAACAAACAGTCAAGGAATGCCTCATTATTTTGAACAAGTTCAAATATCCAGGGTTGGATGAACTGCATCCAAGAAAATTGAAGGAACTGGCAGAAGCACCCTCAAAACCAGCATTATTTTCTTCAAATCATGGGGAATAAGTAAAGTGCCAGATTATTGGGGGAGGGCTAATGTTGCCCATGTGTTCAAAAAGGCAAGAAGAAGAAGAAGAAGAAGAACAACAACAACAACAAGAAGAAGAACAAGAACAAGAACAAGAAGAACAACAAGAAGAACAACAAGAAGAACAAGAACAAGAACAAGAACAAGAAGAAACAAACCACATACAGAAGAGATTTTGGAAACTAGAGGCCAGTTAGCCTAACATCAATCCCAGAGAAAAGTCAGGAGCAGATTATAATGCAATCAGTTTGTAAAGTATCCCAGGTTTCCAGGTTGCTTGTTGTTGGCTTTTTTCAACATATCATCTGGCACTTTGCCCATTCTCCATTGTTTCAAGAAAGAAATACTGGTTCTGTTGGACTAAATCCTATCATCTTTTAATCCAATAATCTTCCTGGTACTCAATGTGGTGTATTGGATAGAGTGATAGACTAGGAATCTGGAAACCACACTTCAAATCCTCACTTGGCCATGGATACTCAGTGGAGGAGTGGAACTAGTAAAATCACTTCTTAAATATCTCACTTACTTTGAAATGCTATAGACACAGTGAGTAAGAACCTCATATTTTCCAAAGACTCTTATATTTATTTTGCCACCCCATCTCAAACTCGAATTAAGCAAAAATCCGATTTTGCCACCCTACATGTTTAGATGTAATCCTACATTTTTCAAACATTTAAACTATAGGAACTGGAAAGCTGTTCTGTAATGCAAATGAGACAGAAATCAAGAGAGAAATCAAGTAGATTTCTACCAGGCCAACTGAAAAAAATGGCCACAGAAATGGAGCTGCTTCTACCATTTGGAATCACCTTTGCTCTCTCATTTTGCAATTGTGCCTGAGTAGGGATGGGCACGAAACGGAAAAAATGTGTTTTGTTTTGTTTCATTTCGTTTCCCCTGCATTTTGTTTTGTTTCGATTTTAAATGACTTTTTACAAAAAAAAAAAAACCCAGTTTGTAACAAAATCAAACAGTAATGAAACAATTTGTTATTCTATAAAGCAGCTCTCCTGTGTCCTAGGGGCACCAAATTTGTTGCCCCTAGGACCCAAGGGAGCCTTTTTACAGAGTAATAAAGTCATTCATTTTAAAATGGAAAAAAGGTGTTTTGTTTCATTTCATAACTAAATGCTGCCTGTCGGTTTGTTTTCTTGCGGAGTGAGTCACAAGCTTACAAAATGACGAAACAGCATTTTGTTTTTCATAAGGTGCCCATCCTTATGCATGAGTATAATGGCTAGCCCCCCCTCCTCCTACAGCTGCTACAGCAACACAGACTCCCTTTGCTGCTGGATTTACTTGTTTGTGGCTCTTTCTCTAGACTCTCTCTCTCTCTGTCCTATGAGAAGCTCCAGAACCCTGAATTTACTCTGATACAGTATGTTCAACATACAGGAGCTCATAGTCAGCCTACTGTAGCCCGTGCTTGCTTTTGAACAGCTTGGTTGTCAGACAAGCAACAGGAACTCACCCCATCATGCATATTTGAACTGCTTCCCTTTTGATTGTTAAACCCAGCAGCTCAGCGGTTTATCCTACAGTGCCACCCATGTTCCATGCTTTCACAATACTGGAGTTTTTTAAAAAATCCTCAGCCTCTCAGATATTTCAGAGAGTTTTCACTGCAAGTTAACATTCTCCACCTTCAGCAAAACCTCATTCATTGAACTGTGTTTTAGTCACTTAGCTACATGTTCTATTTGCTTAGTATGTAACAGTCATTAATCAGCAGATTGATTCCCCGCTATGAAGTTGTTGCATTTTTTTACAATAATATTTGCTATTCCTCAGTGCAAATTCATGAGCAGATTTTGATTCTTGTGTGTTTAATAGAAATAAAAATTGTGAAAAATCACATAGGCACACAGTCAGTGGCATAGGAACAAAATGAAGTCAAAACATGGCAATTTACTAGGAAATCAGTTAAGTATCTGAAGATATACACTCAGTGATAACAATGGAGGAGTGGTACTGCAGTGGGCGAATCCCTTCAAATTAGGTTGTGTTCATGACAGCAAAGATCCTCATCTTTCAATAACACAAGATAGCAAAATTGCTATGACTTTAACATTTGTTAGTGATCTTATAGCCCAAAATTAGTCTGCACCCAGTTCCAAATACACAGCACCAGTCCATAATGTGGCAACGCATAACGGCAGCCGGACCATCAAAAGTTGCATTCTCCCAGATATATAATTTTAAAGCTGATTGACAGACATTTTCTGCAACATTTGGATGAAACAATATCAAATAGTTGCCCAGCCCCGGAGGTCTATGAGCTATTTTTTAAGGCAGTAAAAAGATCATTCTGTTTGTCTGTAGCTAAAAGATGCAGAAGCAACTGTCTCCAAGGCTTAACATCAGAAATAGTCACTCAAATAAATACTGTATATACTTGAATTATAAGCCTAGTTTCTCAGCCCTAATTTTGGGCTGAAAAAAGGGGCCCTCAACTTATATGCGGGTCAATACTTTTAGCCACTGAGGCAAGTGCTTGGGTCGGTGGCTAAAAGTCATTTTAAACATTGCGTGCCGCTTCTCATGACCCCCCTCTGCATCACAGGGGAGTGGCGTGTGATGTTTAAAATGACTTTTAGCCACTGACGCAAGCACTTGCATCAGTGGCTAAAAGTCATTTTAAACATCACACAGTGCTCCCCCAGCTCACAAAGGAAGAGCTGCCAGGCCCTGCTACATTTCCCACCCTAGACTTATACTCAAGTCAATACGTTTCCCCAGTTTGGGGGGGGTTAAATTAGGGGCCTCAACTTATACTCGGGTCGACTTATACTCGAGTATATACGGTAATAATTATTTTCACTGTTTGAACAAAATGCCTTGAATATTGAAATCATTTTGCCTGGGCGGCAATTAATTCTTGTTGGTCTCAGACAATAAAAGAGACAGTTGGATAAAACTCTTGGAATAAATAAATATGTTAAAACATAAACAGTCAACAGGACTGGAGATTATTAAGGTGGATTGATAATGACCGAGTTAAAGGCCCTCTTCATCCAAACACGTCAGCAAATCAGATAGCCCATCAATTCCTCATTAGTGACAAATCAGAACACAGTCAGAGGAAATTAGAGCTGGAAAGAAATAAGCAACTGGAAACCAATGACAATACAAAACCATTCAGTTTAAGGAAATCGTTCGAAAAAAATGGCAATGCAGCAGGCCTAGATGACATCCACATAGAGCAGATAAAACACTTTGGCACAATAATAGACAATTGACGACATTTCTTTAGTAATTGTTTTGACTCTCTCTGGATTCCAAAAATTTCAAGAAAGGCACAAGTAACAATACTGAAACCTAATTAAAAATATGTATGTATTATGTGTCATCAAGTCAATTCTAACTTACGATGACTTTTTCCAAGCTTTCTTTGGCACATAACATAGAGAAGTGGTTTACCATTCCCTTCTTCTGGGGGATGCCCTGGGAATTTTCTGCTTGCACTAACTAGTACACAGGCGGGGTTTTTGCCCTGAAAGGACGTGCGAAATCAGACTCCCAACCTTCAGTTCTACAGCCAAATACATAAACCCACTGAGCTATCCACCCCACACACTCCAAAAAACCTGAAGCCAATCTCACTCCTTTATCTTTACAAAAGTCCTGCAAAGAATTGTCCTTAACCATCTAATGGAAGGAGAAGAACCGCTCTTCATCCCTTCACAAGATGGTCTTAGACCTAGGAAGAGTTGTACACCACAAATCCTACATTCAGTACAACATACTGAGGATGATTTTAAAACTAGGAAAATTGCACGGGTAGCCTTTGCTGGCCATTTGGCTGCCTATGACTTTGCTCATCATAAAAATTAACCTCTAACTGTAAACTAACTAAAGTGATAGCACATGGTGGGGTAGCTCAATGAATATAGTATCTGGTTACAGAGCCAGTTATTGGGAGTTTGATTCCACACTGAGCCTCCTGCGAGCAGAGCCCATCTGTGCGGTCTTTGAAAAGCTGCACAGTACCAGTATGTCCCAGAATGAAGGGAATGGAAAATCACTTCTGGATAATCTCTACCTAGAGAACACTGAAACGAGTCACCGTAAGTCACAATTGACTTGACAGCACACAATTAAGAAAGTATTTGCAAAGGTTTAGATTTGTCTATGGAAAGGCTACAGTGTTTGAGGCTTTTTAGTCTAGAAAAAAGGCAAGTGAGGGGGTGGACATGATTGAGGCATACAAAATTATGCAGGACATGGATAAGGTGGATAGAGGGAGGCTCTTTTCCCTCCCACACAGTACCAGAACCCAGGGGTCATCCAGTCAAATATAGGGTTGGGAGAATGGGAACAGACAAAAGAAATTTTTTCTTTGCCCACCATGTTGTTAGTTTGTGGAACTCCTTGTAGCATGGTTGTTGTCATGGCATTTGGCCTAGACACTTTAAAAAGAAGATCAGACAGATTTATGTAGGAAAAGTCCACTGCAAGTTACAAGCCATGATGGCTAACATGTTATCTCCAGGCTTAATAGGAGTGTACCTCAAGATGCCAGATGCAAAGGAGTGGTATCAGGAGACAGGTTGTCTTTAGTTGACTCATGTGCCTCCAGAGACATCTGGTGGGGCCACTGTGAGATACATGTAGCTGGACTAGATAGAGCCTTCTTAAGTTCTTATGTTCTTAACTTTCAATTGCCAACAGAGGACTCAAAATAATAATGTACTCCAAGGCAGAATATTGGCTCCTATTTTCACTAACATCTATACCAATGACCAACCCCTCCTTAAATGTGCCAAACGTTTTATTTATAATGATAGTGTTGCAATTGTTGCTCATTTAGACAGCTTTCATATGGCAGAGCATCTTCTAACAAATGCATTAAGAAAACATGGCACATATCAAGTTGATTTTTATCATAATCTCAAATGTAACGTGATTCAAACATACTGTATCTCTTTCACTACAGAAACAAGCAAACATATTGGACACATCAGATCATCTGGAAAGGCATCTTACTG
Source organism: Phrynocephalus versicolor (assembly GCA_023846285.1). Classification (NCBI taxonomy): domain Eukaryota; kingdom Metazoa; phylum Chordata; class Lepidosauria; order Squamata; family Agamidae; genus Phrynocephalus; species Phrynocephalus versicolor. The sequence continues at coordinate 62,912,926 of JAHTLZ010003526.1, forward strand.
AATTGTAGGTTTGTTCCCAAATGTCTAGGGATTATTTTAGAGAAGACATGGAATCAGGACACAGATCTTGTCCTGGATCAGCAACTGGCTAAGGGACAGGAAACAGAGAGTAGTACTAAATGGACACTTCTCCAAGTGGAGGGAGGTAAAGAGTGAGGTTCCCCCAAGCTTCGGTTCTGGGACCCCTGCTTTTCAACCTCTTCATAAAGGATATGGAAGTAAGAATAAATAGTGAGGTAGCCAAATTTGCTGACGACACTAAATTATACAGGGTAGTAAAAACTGAGAGAGATTGTGAGGAGCAGCAGAGGGATATGCGCACTGGGGGAGTGCGCAAACCACTGGCAAATAAGCTTCAACATTAGCAAGTGCAGAGTAATGCATGTTAGGGCAAAAAAACAACAACAACAACCAATTACATTTATATACTCATTATGTACTCTTTGCAACAAACCAGTAAAGAGACCTCGTTGTCCCGGTGGACAGCTCAATGAAGGTGTTAACCCAGTGTGCCGCAGCAGTGAGAAAAGCAAACTCAGTGCTAAGTAAGGATCATTAGAAAGGATATAGAAAATAAGTCAAGTGTCATTTTGTCTCTTTATAAATTTTTGGTGAGGCCCCATCTGGAGTATTGTGTATAGTTCTGGATATTATGGAAATGGAAAAAGTGCAGAGGAGGGCAACCAGAATGATTAGGTGACTGGATCACCTTCCTTACCATCTGAGGCTGTGATGACTGGGCCTCTTCACTCTTGAATGACGGTGCCTAAGAGGTGACCTGATTGAAGTTTATAAAATCCTATATGGTATGGACAAAGTAGATAAGAAAAAGCTGTTTTCCCTATCACACAACACTAGAACTAGAGGGCACTCCATGAAACCTTTGGGTGCTACTGATCTCAAACAATTAAGAGAAAGTACTTTTTCACCCAGAGGATCACTGGTTTGTGGAACTCCCTGTCAGGAGAAGTGGTGACAGCTGTCTGCCTTGACAGCTTTAAGGAAGGATTGGACAAGTTCATGGAGAACAAGGGTATCAATGGCTATCATTATGGATGCCTAAGGACAATCTCCAAGTTGGAGAGATAGGCAGGATATTTCTCAATGCTATTTGCAGGGGATCATAAGCAGGTGAATATACCTGCTTGGGAAGCAAATGGTGAGCCTCTGTGTGAGACAGAATGCTGGACTAGATGGTTTGTGACCTGTTCCAGCAAGGCTGTTCTTATGTTGTTATGTTCTTAAATGTTACCAAAATACAAAATGAAGGTGTCAGCAAGGAACAATATTCTTCAAAAGCTTTCTGTTGTGGCAATCAACCACAAATGCTAAGAACTACAGCCTTGACCCTATGGTATTCTGCAGGTGAACAGAGAAGTCAATGAAAATCAGGAATACATTGTAGTCAGTGGCTGAATTCTAGTAGTAACTCTTACTAGATTTGAATGGAATTGAACTTACGTAGTTGTTGCATGGTTATGTCATGGCAACTGGGCTTATTTTCTTGTAGGATCAAAACATTTCACTACTTATCCAAGTAGCTTCTTCTGTCTGAGTAGAGTTGGTGGGAGGCTTCCAGTTTATACTTCACCTTGGTTTCATCCTGCCCTAGTAAAGTGGACAATACACTAAAAACGCTCGTTAGATGGACAATAGCCTGGGTCACACCTACACAACCCTACCCAATATCCTTAAGTGTAGGTCATTTTCAGTGGCCTTCCTGGTGGAAGTGTGAAGTGGTCCTGATTTGTCTGGGGAATGATGAAAGGGTAGCATGATAAATGGATGACAAACCTCTTGAGAGAGGGATTTTTATATATACATGAATGGCTGAGAATCTCCACAGACATAGTTGTTGTACCTTTACTATTTACTAGAGATGGGCACGAATAAAAAAATGGCATTTCATTTGTCGTTTGTCATTTGGAGGGTCCATTTCGGTTCGGTTCCGTTTTTCGTGAATTTTTACAAAAAATTGTTTTTGTTTTGTTTGTTTCGTTACCATTTATTTCAATTTTTTGTGATTCTTTAAAGGATTTTAAGCAATTCACTCATATTGCAGTAACAGAAATGAAACACACGACAAAATTTCCGGTGTTTCTGTTCGTTTCATTTCATTTTAAAGACAAAATTTTTTTGTAGTTTCGTTAGCTAACAAAATGAAAAAACGAAAATGGAAACGAAAAATTGTTCATGCCCATCTCTACTATTTACAGTTGTGTATCATCACCAAATCTACATTAATTCAATGGATCTCCTGTAGTTATAACCTATTACTGGATTTCAGTCAATGAAAGTTAGAAGCTAATCCCTATTGATAAAAATCAATTAATTAGCCCCAGGTCACATGGAGCATGGTGTTATTGGAAGTCACTTAATAGGATACAGACTGGAGCAGGCAGAAACAAAGTACAAGGGGCTTAGGCACCAACAAATTAGAAATGGCAGAGTAGGCAACTTCACATCTATAGGTTTACCCTACACCTTCCAACAAAAGTCTGGAAGACTTGATGCTAGATACCACAGTTGCTTTTGGTGTTGCCTGTTAATGGAGTGAAAACTGTCTTAAATACTTACATGAACAAAGAAAGAAGAAACACTAAGTAAATTTTAGAGCAGTTTTACAACCCAGCCGCTTCCACTGTGCTGAGTAGTTTATCCATTGGTCACTCTTGCCAAATTTGACAGCAAATTAACTTCCAGCCCCAGAAAGTACTACATCACAGCATGCCATTTCTCCTCCACCCATCTAATTAGAGCTACATAAATCACTCTGTAAACTCAGTTGCACCTGTGTTTGTAAAAAGGATAAAAGGAAATCCATACTGCTCTGCCTTTTCATTAGCCAGCTAGCTATCAGACTAGTTCCCTAAATTGTTCTTCCTTCTCTCTTTAGAAAGCGTTCTTAAAGTAGGTGAATGAACAGATGGAAAAGATGAAGTGAGATGACAGCTGCCTTCCATTTTTAATAAGACTCCTATTTGCAAATGCAGCATAACAAATGCATAACTTCTCCCATCAGTTTTCATTTCAATTACATTTGTTTAATACTCCAAGAAGAAGTATACAAAATCAAAACAAGAAATTGTACAGAAGAGTCATAAACATCTCTCAGTGTTGGCAGTTGCCCCAGAGGGAATAGTGAGCTTGGAAGCATAGCTGAAGAGACGGAGAAATTAGCCTATGTGTGATAAATGGCTGCCAGGTAACTTAGAATCAATTGTAATAGCAAAACCATTGACTGTGAAAAGATGTATTGCAGAGAGCAAGTGGCACCTCCCCACCATGTCTTCAAAATCTGACCACTACTTTTGCCCTGCAATCCCACTTTTGCTTGCTAAATGTTCCCAAATAGAAGCATCTTCATGAATTTGTCATTATCCTGCCCTATCATTGCTGTTGAGAGTTTACTGATCAGCTTACATCTAGACACAAACTAGCCTGGGAGAAGGCTAATGACCTTTGCTTAAGGTAGCACATCAGACATCACCTTCTCCGGCCAGGGCTGGAGTCCAGGCCTGCAGGGGAACATATTGCAACTAGCAGATCCCAATTCCATTCCACCAAATGTTCACTAACCAAATTTCTGCATGAAGGGCTTTTAAAATAGAGCAAAGGACCATTTTCAGCAATGTCACTACATAAGAACATAAGAACAGCCTTGCCGGAACAGGCCACAGCCCATCTAGTCCAGCATTCTATCTCACACAGTGGCTCACCATTCCCAAGCAGATGTCTTCACCTGCTTACGATTCCCTGCAAATGGCATTCAGAGATATTCTACTTATCTCAGCAACCCAGAGGTTGTCCTTGGGCATCCATAATGATAGCCATTGATACCATTGTTCTCCATGAACTTATCCAATCCTTTCTTAAAGCTGTCAAGGCTGACAGCTGTCACTACCTCTTCTGGCAGGGAGTTCCACAGACCAGTGATCCTCTAGGTGAAAAAATATGTTCTCTTATTTGTTTGAGATCTAGCATGCAAAATTTTCATGGAGTGAACCCTAGTTTTGGTGTTGTGTGATAGGGAAAACAGCTTTTCCTTATCTACTTTGTCCACACTGCGTATGATTTTATAAACTTCAATCAGGTCATCTCTTAGGTGCTGTCATTCAAGAGTGAAGAGGCCCAGCCGTTGCAGTCTCAGATGGTAAGGAAGGTGTTCCAGTCCCCGAATCATTCTGGTTGCCCTCCTCTGTACTTTTTCCATTTCCATTTCACTAGCAATAGATGAGGTGGCGATGGTGATGAAGATGTTATTGGACTGATGAGTGGAAAGGCAGGGGAAGAAAAGCCAAGAAGGATGTCACATGAAAAAAAAATCTTAGCCAACTAAGGTTGTGGAAAGTAGAAGATCGAAAAGAATGACAGAGCAGAGGCTTAATCCTGTTAAGGACTCTATTACTGAAATGTTGTCAAGCTCAAGTACATATATAGCACTTAGAAAGCTACGCTGTATAAAAAAGGGAGTGGAGACTAGACAAGGTGGGAAAAGACAATGCATTTTCTGCCTGAAACACAAAATACTGGTGTTAAAGGGAGCAGGGTGGGGAAAGAGAAGTACAGATATATTGAAGTAAAATGTGTTGTTTTCTAGTATAGCAAGACTTCAAAGAAGCACTCGAGAGAAGCACTCCAGGGTATGTGCCTTAATGGAGACCTACTAATTATTAATATAGTAGATTTACAGCGCTCAACAGGTAGGCAAACAAATTAGTTTTGGGGGAAAATGAAAATACTACACCACCACACTAGAAAAGATACAATAAACTTTTTCACATACTGCAGAAGGACATAGTGTTCTGATTTATAGCACAGTTGTTTATATAACAAATCATGGCTAATCAATATTTTTTTTAAAAAAAATTGGAAGACAGGCAACTCTGCTGTCATGAATTCAGGTAGATAAAAACACATATCTCTTTTATGCTTTATTAGAAGGGAAATGTTTCATTTGTTTATATGGATAATAATTCATGCCTCTTTCCTTGTTACCTGTCAAACATAGAGGAGAAGTCATTGAGGTCAACTGTTTCCCACATACCCTACTGTAGGTCATACAAGGCCTAGGCATGGTTGTTTGGGCCCATTGTTAAAAACAAATGTAGATAGGAGATGTCCAGATGTGTAGTTCCAGTATGCCCCCCCCACACTTTTTGTGGGAGTAGGCCTTAGTCACCACCCCTACCCCGCCCTGCCCCCCCCCATGTTTGCTGTAAAAACCTCCTGGAAATAAGATTTTTTTAAAGTAACTTGGTTTCCTTTTTAGATAGAGGAGTTCTGAGATTGCTATGAAGACTATGGAAATGCTCCAGGGGTTCTTACATGGCCCATCACTTCTTAGCGGTTCCAACTTTCTATCCTAATAATATCACATCACAGATATAGTCCTCAGTTTAAGTTTGCCAAAATGAACCATCATTTTTCTGACCCTCCTTCCTGACACCATTTACCATTAAATCAGAAACAGTTACCTTGTCAGCCAATGAAATTGCAACTCGTTATGCTCTATGGAGGACCCTGCCTGCTCATATACTGGGCTCAGGAGGGAAGCGGTGATGCAGGTGCAAGGATAAAAGTAAGTCTTCTTTGTTGCATGCCTGGAGAAATCTTTGTAGCCATGTTTAGCTTAGTACAATTGCAGAGCTTTCTGTAGATCTGAGATGGGCACAAAACAGCAAAACAACAGTTTGTTGTAGTTTATGGTTCATTGAAGTCCAGAAATCACAAACTGCAAACTTCATGAATGTTTGGGGGGGGGGGAGACATGGATCAGTTGGGGGTTTTGTTATTGTTTTGGCCTTTGGGAGCCCTAAAATGCTCTACCATCCCTTAGAAACACCGAAATCACAAAGAAACTTCCCAGGACTCTCCTGCATACTCTCTTCAAGTTTAAAAAAGTTTGTATTTTGGACGTTGAAGTTAGACACCCTCAAAGCAGGTCCCCTTAGCAAAGTGCCCTTCAGCAGCTGACTTGGGGAAAATTCTAGCAATCATTCATGCCAGAGAACCAGACACAGGGTGTTGATCATCAGGAAGTGGATTTGGGAGGGACAACACCCTTTCCCCAAACTCATGGACAATGTTACACTGGGTGATCTGAGCTGAGGCATAGAGGTATTATGGAACTGGGATGGAGAAGACAATCAGTTTGACAAGGGAAGCAGCATGACAACGGAGATCTGACCTAGCCTGGTTCCAAGGTAGAAGGGTCCCTCTGAGTAGCAAAAATAGTTATTGTGAATCAGTCTTCTAAATAAGAACAAGTCAATCCCCTAGAACCCTCTCAGCCACACATTTGGCTGCCTTACCTGCTGGTCCAGAAGTCCCTTGGCCCCTTCCATGGTTGCCTAATGCTTCTGATTGGCAGGAGCAGGTTGTCAGGGTAAGAAGATGGGCAAACAAACCAAATAAACCAAAAATCACTTAAAAGGTTTGTTGGTTCAGTTACTTTTAAAGAATTAAGTGATGTATTTAAAGGTACTGTATACAGAGCCCAATTTAGAAACTGCTGTATTGTCAATATTTGTTAAAACAGATTATGACTTTAAAACTAGAGAGTTGATCACTAACCTACTGATAGCAGCTAAATTAATCATAGCTAGGAATTGGAAGGGGAATTATAAACTATGTATGGATGAATGCTATAACAAAGTTTGGAATATCGCCTTAAATGACAAATTGATGTGTAATTTAAATATTAAAAAGGAGAGTTAAAATGAGATATTTTTATGATACATGGGGTAGATTTATTGAATATGTACTTGTAAGAAATAAGTCCCAGTGCAACAATCAATTCAGTTCTGGAGGAGAGGATAATAAAGGACAATATTGTTTAAGAGGTTGCATTGGAGGAGGGGAGCACTGTTGTTTAGTTTTATTTCAATTTTATATATGCTTTGTATTTGTATTTTGCATTTTGTATAGTTTTATAAAATTAAAATTAAAAAAGAAACGTCTTATTAGATATTTGAGAAGTCAGGAAAGGCTATTTTGTAAAACCAAGTTTTCAATAGTTTTTAAAGGATGCCTTGGAGCATGCCATGCTCTGAAGGAGTCATGATTTTTGTGGTGTATTCTGTGACCTGTACAAATGGAACCTTTGCTTTTACAGGTTTGGAGCAGATCCCACATAAAAGAATTAGTGGATCCACGAGGATCTGTGCTTTGGACGAGTGTTTGTACACCACTGAAAATCTATACACTGAAGGATTCATGAATTTCTGTGGTGTAGTCTGTGGGTGCAAATGGGACCTGTGATTAGAAGCAGATCAAGCAGCAGTGTGGAGAACGTTTCAGATGAAAAGGAGGGGAAAATGAAAGGAGGAGAAGGTGTGTCACCTGTCAGGTCAAGGGAAGTCAATCCGTGAGGTATCAATAGACCATCCTAGGTGTGTGGTCTTTGGGCACAGAAAGGACCCCAAGATGGTTGGGAGCCATGGCTTCTTTCTCCTTCCTGTCCCTAGTTACACACTCTCTCCTCCCATCCACCTCTTTTCCTAAGTACTGCTTCTCTCTGCCTTTGATGAAACAGCTGGAACACTCTTAAAGAACAGTGGCATATGGCAAAGTCTCAATCACAAGAATTTTAAAGTAACCCCCACTTCAAGTGATACACAACACTACTTAAAATCAGATTAAAAGTTTTCCTCTGTGTGCACGCACACACATATTGACCCAAATACCATGTCGCTACAACATGACTTCATTTCAAAAAACCCCAACTCAGCTTCCAACTCACTTTCATAGTGCCACCACACTCAGAGGTTGTTGGGTTTGTTTCAGGCTGCATCACCCAGACAGAAGGAGGCACTAGATGTATCTGTGTTTTCCACAGGGAAGCATCTGGGGAAAAATATGTATAGGAAATATATGTCAAGGAATTTGTTTGACCAAGAGATGCATCAATATGGACCCTTTTGAAAATATAAGCAACAGGCATTTGAAAAAAGAGAAAAAGAAAGAAAGGCACTGAGGGCCTTTATATACGGCTATACGGCTATTGTTCCAATAGCATACCAGCTAAGCAGAATTTCTTTTGGATTCTTAAAATTGCAAAGCTTACCAGCTTAAAATGACTCTTCAAAATCCATACGGTAAAATAAATGGAGCTTTATTTCTAAACAAAAATCCAGAGTAAAACAAAATTGAAAAAAAAAGATTCAAAAAGACATCAAAATATGCACTTATTTGCCTATAAAACAATAAAATCTAAGTTATTCTCTCTAACTGGTTACACAAATCCATTTTGCAAATCCATTTTCCCCCTTACTATTCTGCAAGGGGGAAAGTGCTTTTAATATCAATGCTTAAGAAATCACGCTATGTCCCATCATTTTTAATTTCCTGGCATGCCCTCCTTTGAAAACTAAAAATCCATGGGCTAGTCCTGTTGTGATTGTGTCTAAGAAGAAATCTGATGGCCAAATCCAGTCCAAGGTGCATTTTTGTGTAGATTATCATAAGGTTAACCAACTGACTATTGTAGATCCTTATCCAATGCCTAAAGCAGAAGATTTAATTGAGAAGATCTCTGGGAAATGATTTTTAAAATGTCTGGATCTTTCCTCTGGATACTGGCAACTAGAACATGACCCCGAATACCACGAGAAGAGCACTTTCACCACTCACAAAGGTCTTTTTACATTCAAGAGAATGGCGTTCAGGTTATGTAATGCTAGTAGTATGTTTCAGATCATGATTCTTGGAATTCTAAGACATAAGCCTTTAACATGTAGAACAAAGTTTGTTGAGCCTTCTGGTTGTGTAACTTGTTGCACAAATCCATTTGGGCTATTCTAAATAACCCTAAACGCTAACTAACTATTTAGGCAGCATTGCTAGAAGCAGGCTGAATCAATCTACAACGGCAATTTGCTTCTTTCTTCTTCTGCAAAGTTTCTAGGCGAAGGATGGCATGTGATGTGTACTGTCCAATTGCAGGTCTTTTGCTTGCTATTGAAATTTTGTTATGTCTAAAAAGGTGCGTCCTTTGGATAAGATTTCTACTGCAAGGGGGAAAGTGTTTTAAATATCAATGCTTAAGAAATCACTCTATGCGCCATCATTCCTAATTTCCTTACAATGTGAAATAAAGGTGAACTATAAATTGGAAGCCTCACCACTAACATTCCTCAGATTGACAAAGCTGATTGGATGAATGGCAAAATGTTTTGATCTCACAAGAAAAGAAGTCCAGTTGCCATGACTCAACTTCCAGATAACCTCACCTGGATGACTGAGAATCTTCACAGATTTACCATAGCACAGCTTTCTTGTTTCCTTGAAGATTTTCATTTCTCACACACTGCCATAAGGGGTAACAGCAACAACTGCATTGGAAGCCTGGCCACCATTTTGCCTTCCATACAAAATCCTCTACCTGGTGTTATTAGATGGCATTGTAGTGGTGGTGGTAATGGTAAGAAGGCAGGTACCATTAAAATCATTCTGTAAATTTTGGAGCAATTCTTCAAAGAAGCCTTAAAATAGGGGAACAGGGAAAAACAACAGTCTCAGAAAGCCATGCTCTGATAAACTTTTCCTTCACTCATACATTTCAGCACCCTTCCCAAACCTTTCAAATTGTTTGAGGGGACACTGCAGCTCTGTTTTGTTTCTGTGGTAGAAAGCTCCTTGACTCTAATCCCTACATACAGTGGTACCTTGTATAAAGGAATTAATTCGTTCCAAATGAAATTGTGTTAAGCAAATTTTCCTTTATACAAATCCCCATAGGAATGCATTGAAAATGGAGTATTCCCATTTTTATGTTGTACAGATTCTCCCCATAGGCAATTATGTTAAGCAAATTTCCCCTATCTCTGGAATTTTTTATGTTGTACAAGTTTTATGTTATACAAGCTGTTTGTTATACAAGGGTCCACTGTACTTTGGTTTCTCTTTGGATCGTATCCCTACAGAAGATAATAACAAATATTGATTTATGACTGGAAAAATGAAGCCCATGCTAATGCTAAAATCACATGCTATGACAGATGTCTTTCACCACTTACCTCCTCTTCTAAATGTAGAGTAGGCATGTCATCTAATTTGATGCTGATACAACTTGTGCTACAATACAATAGCTCCAAATAGCCGAAGAATTGGCAACAGCTGTTTCTCTTATCCACAATCTGAAAATATAGAAAGTACTCCATGTAAAAAAACACACACAGAAATATGTATTTCCATGATGTAATTCCTAGAACTGGCCACTAAAAAGAACCAGAGACTATGCTATATAGTGGTGACAAACCTTTTGCACTCCAGATGTTTTGGACCACAACTCCCAGAATTCCGAGCCTAGGTTGCCAATGACCAAGGACTGATGGAGTTGTGGTCCAAAACATCTGGAGTGCCAAAGGTTCGCCACCACTGCTGTACATGTTGTTGCTATAAGCCATCGACTCATGGTGAACACCTAAATGAGTTCTCTCCAAAATGTCCTGTCCTCAGCCACCCAATTCAGCTCTTTCAATATCTAGGGCAGAGTTGGCAAACCTTTGGCACTCCAGATGTTTTGGACCACAACTCGCACAGTCCTTTGTCATTGGCAATCTAAGGTTGGGATTCTGGGAGTTGTGGTCCGAAACACCTGGAGTGCCTAAGGTTCACCACCACTGATCTAGGGGATGGCATGGAACCAACCCTGTGTGCATACCACTGTCCTCCTGTAACATGCCTCTTTGCTGATAACAGAAAACACTGGGTTGCCTATCTTGACATTCCATCTGTACCTAGCAATGCTCCCAACCTAGTGGAATTTTGATAGTTGCAGGCATGTCTGCCGGATGATTTCATTTCAGACAGATCTGTTTTCCCTGGACAATGGATTTGGCAATGAAATCCATCATCCCTTGGAACACTTCCATAATCAAGTTCCTTTCCATTACCGCCATCCAACACAATGATGTGAACAGATAACTTCCCTGGGGCTGAATAACTGGGAAGAGTTTGCCATGATGACACTATTAAACAACCATATTCAGGAAGACGTTTGGGCGTAAGGCCGATTCTATTTTTCAGCTTCTAATCATTTAGCTAAAGATCATAAAACCAAGTGGCTGCAGCCACAGGGCTGGTCTTATCCCCTGCCCATTGTCATTTATGGACACAGTCATAAATTTTTCTTGACCACTACAGACCTATATTGGAAAAGTATTTGATGGTGTGATTTATGTGCCCCAGGGATCTGTCCTGGGACTGGTGCTTTTCAATCTGTTCATAAATGACCTAGAGACAGCGATAAGCAGTGAGGTGGCCATTTGCAGATGACACAAAACTTTTCTGTGTGGTAAAAACCAGAGAAGATTGTGAAGAGCTCCAGAAGGATCTCTCCAAACTGGGGGAATGGGCTGTGAAATGGCAAATGTGTTTCAATGTAGGAAAATGTAAAATAATGCATATTGGGGCGAAAAAAATCCAAACTTTATCTATTAACTCATGGGCTCTGAGCTACCCATGACAGATAAGGAAAGAGATCTTGGTGTGCTAGTGGACAGCTCAATGAAGGTGTCTACCCAATGTGTGGCAGTGGTGAAGAAGGAAAATTCAATATTAGGGATTATCAAAAAGGGGATTAAAAATAAAACAGCCAACATTATAATGCCATTATACAAAATGATAGTAAGGCCACACCTGGAGTATTGTGTACAATTCTGGTCACCACATCTCAAAAAAGACATAGTGGAACTGGAAAAGGTGCAGAAGAGAGTGACTAAAATGATTAAAGGGCTGGGGGACTTCCCTTATGATGAAAGGCTAAAACATCTGGGGCTCTTTAGTCTGGAAAAAAGGTGCCTGAAGGAGGACATGATTGAGACCTCTTGGTAGTGGGGCGGCTAAAAAATCTTGTCAATAAATAAATAAATAAATAAATAATGCAGGGCATGAGTAAAGTGGATAGAGGGACACCCTTCTCCCTCTCACAAAATACCACAACTAGGGCACATCCACTCAAACTGAGGGTTGGGAGAGTGAGAACAGACAAAAGAAAATATTTTTTTACCCAGTGTGTTGTTAATCTGTGGAACTCCCTGCCACAGGATGTGGTGATGGCATCTGGCCTGGATGCCTTCAAAAGGGGATTGGACAGATTCCTAGAGGAAAATTCCATCACAGGTTATGAACCATGATGGAGACGTGTAATCTCCAGGCTTAAAACCAGGGTACTTCAAGGACCAGATGCAGGCGACTGGTATCAGGAGACAGACATCTAGTCTCGTGTGCTCCCAGAGCTGGACTAGATGGGCCTTTGGCCTGATCCAGCATGGGTCTTCTTTTGTTCTTATGTTCTTATGTTATTCAAGTGCTTAATTTCAGCCAAAAGTGTATTTTGATCACACTGGAAAGATAATGCACTGTGGAAATGAACTGACATTTCGTGAAGCTGCATAGGCTTCTGTAAGCATGAGAGTGCACTAAAGAATTGCAGCTTATATGTGTCACATTTGGTGAAGAAGGATTCTAAGTATTTCATCAGTGGAGTAATCTTGCCTTTAAAAAAAAAACTCCTAAGCATCTTCCAATCCTGCAGGCAACTCATCTTCAGCCTACTGAGCTGCCATTGGTTTTAACATAACCCTTTGGCAACAGTGGTGCTTCGTTATAAGATAAGAACCTCCCAAAGTACCTTTTGTGACACAATACTGTACACAGCTTGAAATCCATTTCAACTCATTTCCTTTAACTGTCATTTGTATGAACTTTGGAAAAAGGTAAGAGAAGCATTAACTGGACTCACTTTATGCCATGGAAACTACATAAGGAGAGATGGTGCATGCGTCTATGTCTCTGTTTGTCTCTTCCAGCGAACTGTCTCCCAGCCACAGAACAGTCTAGATGCACTATAATTCCCATCCTCCCATGAAATTCATGAGCCAAAAGAAGCACAGTTGTGTTCCTTTTGTGTAGAGATTCTCAAATCAGGCTGCTTTTGTGGACCTTGGCAATGTCAAGTGATGACTTCACTCATTGTGACCATGACCTGTGCTGATTCTAGGAACCCAGAATGTGGTGAATAGAGATGGGCACAAAATGTACTTTTGGTTCGTTTTGTTATTCGTTATTCATTTCATTACCTAATGAAACGAATAACGAACTGCCCCCCTCTAAAAGAAACAAAATGAAATGAAATGGAAATTTCCATTACATTTTGTTTTGTTTGCCATTGGCTCCTATCTGGTGCTGCTCCTGTCCTGGTCCGGTCCTCTGTCCTGGTGGCAGGGAGGGTCCATGAGCCTCCGGGGAGAACAAAAACAAAGGGGGGGGAGCCAACTGGCCATACTACAGATGGTAGGCAGCCATGTGGTTAGCAGTTAAAAATACAATACAAATATAATACAATAAAATTTTTAAAAAGATCCGGCACGCAGGCCCCGGTACCGGCCCACGAGCACAAAGACCCAGCCCACGTGTCTTCCGAACCAGCCCGCGGGTTGCCAAACTGGTCCGCAGGCCAGCAAAAGTTTTTTTAAAAAAGGCAACCAGCCCACACTATAGCTTGTAGGTGGGCCATGTGGTCGGCAGTAAAAAATAAAATAAAAATAAAATAAAATAAAATAAAAATAATCCAGACCGGCAGGATTGATTGATTGATTGATTCATTGATTGATTGGATTGATTGAACAACAACAACAACAACAACAACAACAACAACAACAACAACAACAACAACAACAACGGTGTGGTTAAAAAAAAACCAGAAAAAATGAACCCAAACCAAAACGAATCACAAAATGAATTTTTTCCTAAAAAATTGTTTCATAATTAATGACCCAAACTGAACCAAAAAACAAACCAAAACTAAACAAATCACCATTTTTTTTTGTTCGTGTCCATCTCTAGTAGTGAATAGAGTGATTGGCTAGGACACCTGAGTTCAAATCCCTACTCTGCCATAGAAAGCCACCAGGCTCCTCTGCAGAGAGTTGGAGTGAGCAAAACCACTCCTGAAATTTCTCAGCTTGAAAGGCCTGTTAGGTTCACTGTAAGTTGATTCCAACTCAGTGATACACAGAAACAACCAGACACACTGATTACACAGCTTTATAGCCTTACTGTGCAGTGGTTAATCCGCTGTACTGCTGCTATAACTGTGTTCACCACCTGGGGTTCAATCCCAGGTAACTGGCTCAAGAATCACTCAGCATTCCATACTTCTGGGGTCAGTAAAAATAAGTACCCAGCTTGCAAGAGAGGCAATATGTAGCTTTTGTAATTAATTTGTAAACTGCCTGTGTTTTAAATATGATGGGGCTGTATATGAGTAGCATACTTTATAGTTGTTTCTGGTCCATCCTATTTGTTTTGTCGCCTATGATAATGAGGAAGCAAAATGGAATTTGTGGAGGACCAATGGAACAAAAATTTTGGCTTCAGCATCACATCCCTGCAGAAAACCATGTGATTTCCTGATTATTCTGAAGAATTGTATATAACACCAGTGTCAGATTTTGGGCAGCCCTAGAGCATGTTGTCAAGGTGATTCAGATTTTCCTCTTGAATTATGGGCAGGATGATTTTCGTCCCAAGAAGAACATTATTTTGGGGGGGGGGATGTCAGGAATAGCAACTCTGAACTGAAAATCCCTACAGAGTTTTTAATAAATTTTGGTCAAAAACAGTGCAGTAAGTTCAGACTGCCAGGCTGCTTTTAGAACTCATTTGTAATTCACTATCAGATTTTCGTAGCCTGAAGAGCAGAGTCTTTTCATGGTCATTGATCATGATGTCTCATACGCCTGACACATCCTTGAACTGCTCATTCTGGGGTTTTTTTTAATACCAGTAGTTGCCAACATTGCCTTACTTCTATTCTATGATGGCCCCAATTAAAGACAGTGCTCCCAATACTTCAGTGTGCCTCTTGTTTTCCATTCTTCAGAGTCTATTATAGTATTAATCCATAAGTGACAGTATCATCTCGTAGAAAAAAGAGCCAGAGAAGCTGGGAAACCCAAGATAGCATGTTAAGCTGTTTACATGTCCCTCGAGTATGTTTGCATTTTCAGTTTACAGAGTTGCTTTTCTTTTTAACCTGGAACAAAGTTCTGTTGAATTTGGTAGGACTTGCCTCGTAGAAGACATGAAAACGATGTTGCTGCTAATCGGGAGATAACACTCCCCTGCCACCTGACCCTATGACTAACCATTCTCAAAACAAAGCATCAGGCAACTGTAAAACATCAAGAAAAATGCAGGTTCATTGTCAAGTTGGTGAGAAAACAGCAAGCCACACAGTGGTTTGCAAAAATAAAAAAACAAAAAAACTAATGGTTAGTGTTCAACAGTACATACTTTTCCATTGGATTTATATTTAAAGCCACTTCAGAAATGAATTTCTGCGGCAATGGTGGTACTTAAAACCAGATTTTATCTTCATCATTTACTGGGAGCCTGTATATGTTGTGGGTATTTTTGGCATTCCTACCTTGGAGGCCTAGCATAACAGGCAAAGTGCTTAACCCTGGGAGCACCATTTAGTCAACAACGACTAAGGTATTGGAAAGGTACCAGGAAGAAAGATTTCCCCCAGCCATGAACACGTTTGGCCCTCCTGGTTTTACACACACCAGGAAAGTCAGGATAGTGTTGCTAAGGGACTAGTTTTCTCCCGGCCCATGTCATGGACGGATCATCATTTGCTGACCTTTTTCCTGTTAATCGCTGTCCCACCCCGCAGGGAGCCTGGCAAACTTGCTTTGGCATGACCCTAGAGGCTTTTATATCCTGTTTCATTCTCAGAGGCCTTGGGGACTTGTTGGATGGTCTGGCTGATGATCCAGTGGAGGCTCTGGTGGACAGGTGGTATGGTGAGTCTGCCCGGCCCATTGACCGGATTGCCCCTGAGCATCTCCTCCGGTGCTGAGCCTGGCCTTCACCAGTGATGAAACAGGAATGGAGGAGACTTGAGTGCAGGTGGAGGAAAGACCGGACAGCATTTAATCAGGCTGCAATTCGTTCGCTGACCAGGTGCTATCTTCATGCGTTTATGGACACTAAAAAATCTTATATTTCCCTACACATTGGTGGGGCCACGAACTGCCAGGTGGTATTGTTCCAGGTGGTTTGTGACCTCACCAATCCTGGTCAGCTTGGGCCTCCTCCTAGTGATGTCACTAGTGAGTCATTTGCAGCCTATTTTAAATCTTTGATGACACCCAGGCTGGTCTGGATTCTGGTTCCGCTAATCTGCCTTCTAATATGGCTGGTGCTTCATCCCCTCGTTCTCCTTGTTTTGTTGAGTTTGGGCCTATAACTTCTGAGGAGGCCTCCAGAGCGCTGGTGTATTGCTGTCCGGCAGCTTCCCCGCTTGACCCTTGCCTTTCTTGGTTCATTAAGAGTGCAGGGGGAGCATGCCAGAATGGGTTTCTCTTATTGCCTCTACCTCCTTCAGGGACAGGATCTTTCCCGATCACCTGAGGGAGATGGTAATAAGACCCATTTTGAAAAAAACTGGCCTGGCTATTGGCAATTTGAACAACTATTGTCCGATAGCCACCGTGTGGCTTCAGTCATTCCTGGAGGAAGACTGCGTCCCTGCCTGAATGCTGTATTGGAATGGACCAGGACCAACAGGTTCAAACTCAATCCCAAGAAGACTGAGGTACTGTATCTTGGGTGGTGGGGGGACAGATACTGTGGCTCTCTTCCCAGCTTGGATGTGATCTCCCTCCAGCAGGCTGATAGAGTGAAGAACCTGGGTGTGACCCTGGATTCAGAGCGATCCTTGGAGTCCCAGGTGGCTGCCGTCTCCAGGGCTGCCTTCTTCCAACGTAGGCTTCTCGCCCAGATCCGCCCAGATCTTGATTGTAAATAAATAAATAAATAAATAAATAAATAAATAAATAAATAAATAAATAAATAGTATGGGCCTCTCTGACCCAATGAAATCTTGGCATGCAATATTCATTTAATGTACTCAGCTTTACATTTGGCATACTTCCATATAATTACATTACACAAAACAAAAGCAACAGCAGAAATGACGGATCTCTTTTATCTCACAGACTTTTATTTGTGGTGGAAGTCATGGCATGCTTCTTTTGAATGCTTAAAGACAAAGACTCTCTGTCTGATGAATCTTTGCCATAAAATATAGGAGGTGGTGGTGGGGGGAATCAAAGTAATAATCTATCTGAATCCCAATGCTGATGTCATAACTGCAAAGAATGTTGACCAAAGATAAAAGTAGAGAGAAATAGCTATTTCTTTGAGGTGTGGCATTAAAACTGTCAAAACTGGTTGAAGATGACATCAGTTTTTGTATTGTTTGTGGGCTTTGCAAGTGAGATACAGGTTTGAATAAGGTGAAATTGGGGGAAGTATAGGATCATGCCAGCCTATTAGCAAAGAGCCTTTTTTGGTACTGCCAGTCACTATTCTTATGCAGTCCCATTTATCAGAGTTGGAGTACATTATACAGTAATTGTAATACTGACTCCATTACATCTGGAGTGCCATTGTCTCAGCAGATTCTTCTTTGCCTGAGGCTGTTCTTTTCAATGAGATTCTTTGGGGCACATGGGTTTCTGTTTCCGGGAAATGCCTGGGAAATTAGAGGGCATGTCCTAAATCTCCTTGCATCTACTACAGTGCAGCAGAAATGTTCCAGGCATATGGAGCCATGGCACATTCTTCCACTGAATACCTTATGGAATAGCATGGCCAGAATCCTATTCATCAAGAGTGGTGCAATATGTTTTCAAGATGTACTGGGCATTCTGCCCCAGCAACAAGAACTGCACAAGTCAATTGTGCAGTTGGTTGTGCAGTTCCCATCTTGACTGATTGCAGTAGAAGAGATTCATGGAGAACACAGAACACCTCTCCCTTGAGGTGATTATAGCTACTGCAGGCATTACACTGAGTTACTGTATAGCTATTTGAAATTATTTTGCTGTGGCACACTTTGACTATCGTAACAAAGTCTATATGGTGCTTTCCTTGATCTGGTTCACAAGCTGCCACTGGTGTAGAATGGAACAGCTGAAGTAGTTACGGAAGTGCTCAATGAAATGTGTGTCTGTGCATATATATTCTCGGTCTCTTACACGTGCATACATAAAGTGAGTATGTGTTTGTTTGTTGTGTATAGTCAAGTTGTGTCTGACTTATGGTAGCTCTTACAGCAGCCATGTCCAAAGTCCAGTCCGCGGGCCAAATCTGGCCTGCCAGGCCATTTTGATTGTCCCATGGATGGATGGCATGGCCTCTCCCTCCCCCTCTCTCCTTTGCCCCATGATTTTTTCCTGTGAGTGGGGCTTGCAAGAGGTCAGTGGGGGAGGCTTGCAGTGGGGGGGCAGGGGGGGTAGAAGCTGGCCCCCGACACATTCTCAGCCACCAAATCTGGCCCTCCTTACAAAAGGTTTGGACACCGCTGTCTTACAGGATTTTGAAGATATTGATGGTTTAAGTAGATTTATCAGTGCTACCTCCTGTGAGTTACTGCAGCCAAGTTGGGACTTGAATGTAGGCCTTCGGAGTCCTAGTTTGCCATTCTATGCACCACACCGCAGTGTTCTAAACATCTCTTGAAGAAATAATAGTTTTCTTCTGCTTCTTCCTAGCTTTTGTTTACAGGATTGTGCTTTTCTGCTTACTAATATACTCGTTAATATGTTTTATCATTTTACTCTGTCTTTGCAGACATTATTGTGATACATATTTAAACATAAATGTTATAAACTTGGGACATGTTGGCGCTAACTGTTAACTCACACTTTTAAGAGACAAATGGAAAATTACAACATTTTAAAGCAGTTATGAAGGCCATCTCTCAGTGAATTATATGCTTTAATCCTCCTTTCTGTTATCCATTAGTAAAACACTGACATTTACTGTGGCTGATTTGTAGAAGTCCACCCCCGCCCCCACAAAGGGTAACTGAAACACGTATACCGTAGCACAGGCAACAGTTTATCCCAAAGTTATGTGTACAGCTCCAATTTACAATTGTGGTTTGATCCATAATTATAATAAGGTTGCAATCACACTGCTGCATAAATAGTAAAATATATTTCTGATATTTTATTTCAAGGTTTTTACCCTATACATTCATGTCATCCAGTAGAAGGAAAAAATGACTTAATGTGAATAAAATGCCCTTGTAAGAAGAAGCATGAGACAATCACTTGCTATGCTTAATAACGTGCTTAAGTGACATTTTTAAAGTGTGCTCTCATCTGAGTACTCTGCCATTTATTACCATGAAACGGTCCCCTTTATACAGTATTATTCTACACGAACCACTTAAAAGTGAGCTGATGATATAAACACTAATACACATACGTTAGAGATAGTACGGCTCAGGTTGAAGGGGGGGAAATGAGTTAAACGTGCCTTTTGGGCATTTGGTATGGCTAATTAAATGCCAATAGCATCGTAAAACACTCCGTGGATCATTCCAGGTTTAAAGACTTTGAGTGGTCTCAGAATAACACTCAGCTTAATATTGCACATATATGCTGAAGCACATGCATTTAAGGCTTGGCTCATTCCAAGTCCCAGCCTCTGGTCTATACGTGCAAGGGAGAGGACTCATCTGGAGCACATTCTGGTGCTGTCCACCTTTAGTTGCTGAGTTTTAGTACAAGAACCATGGCTTTAGAGGAAATAGGCCTTGAGACTAGGATTGACCTGAACGGACAATTTCATAGTCATCGTCTTCTGCTCTCTTTTCCCATAACCTCACTCTTTTTGATTTCATTTGTTCAAGAGTATTGGAATCACCTACCATGAGCACCATCAATGGGGTGGGGTGGGGGCAAGGAGGAAAATGTTCGCAGGGCCCATGCTTCCTTCTCACTACTACTTTCCAGATTTAAGAGCATAACCGCACTCAAGATGATAACCTATAGACAGATGGATGGAGGATGGGAGGGAGGGAAGATGAGAGAGAGGGAGTAAGACAGAAAGGGAGAGACAACAGTAGTCTTTAGAGTTCTTGCATAGAAGAGATCAAATGATCTAGGAAGGCATATTCTTTGTGGTACTCTATACATATGCAGAGGGAGGGTGAACGAAAACAACAGAGACAGAAGAGAGACTAGGACAGGAATGGCGAACCTATGGCACGTGTGCCAAAGTTGGCACTCAGAGCCCTTTCTGTGGGCACCCAACATCGCCCCTTCACACCCAAATGTACTCAGGTTAAATGGCTGTATTGGCACTCTGCAAAAAAATTAGTGGATTTTGAATCACAGTTTGGGCACTCGGTCTCTAAAAGGTTGACCATTGCTGGACTAGGACATAGTGCATAGTGCAAACTACTATTGTGTTGTTGTTATGTTCCATCAAGTTTACGTGACTCATGGTGACCCTATGAATAAGCAATCTCCAAAACTTCCTGCTCTCAACAGCCCTACTAAGCTTTTTGCAAACTTGAGCCTGGAGCTTCCTTTAAGAAGTCAATCCACCTCAAATTTGTTCTTCCTCTTTTCCTGCTGCCTTCCACCTTTCCCAGCATTGTCCTCTTTTCCAGAGTATCCTGGGTTCTCATGATGTACCCAAACATTTTTGCCTCCAAAGATAGTTCAGGCTTGAGTTGACCTAGGACAGTGGGGACGAACCTTTTAGAGACAAAGTGCCCGAACTGCGATTCAAAACCCACTAATTTTTTTTTACGCAAAGTGCCAATACCACAATTTAACCTGAATACAGGTGGCTGTGAAGGGGCGGTGTTGGGTGCCCACAGAAAGGGCTCCAAGTGCCACCTTTGGCACCCATGCCATAGGTTTGCCAACACTGACCTAGGATATCCACAAAGGTGTCCTTCAGCACTACATTTCACAGTGAAAAATCATTGTTTTTCTTGTCAGCTTTCTTTATTCTCTAGCTTTTACACCCATACATAGTGATAAACATGTGTGATCTTGTGCTTGGTCTTCATTGACACGATTCTTACTCTTGATGAAATTTTCTAGTTCCTTCTTTGCTGCCTTTCTGAGTTTCAGCCTTCTTTTGATTTCTTGGCTGCAGTTTCCATTTGGATTGATGACTGAACCCAAGATATAGATAAAAAATCCCTAACTATTTCAATGTCTTCATTATCAACTCATAAAGTAGTGGAGTTCTTCTGTACACATGACTTTTCTCTTTTTAACATGCAACTGCAGTCCCGCTTCGGCACTTTCTCCTATCACTTTGACTAAAAATCATTTCAAGTCATTGCTTCTTTCTGGGAAAAAACACTATTATTATTACATTATTCTTCTAGAATACATCTCACTTGCATTTTCCTCCTGTCCATACTGGGTTGTGAGAATTTGGCTGCCATCCTATTATATACTAATTTCAGCGCATCTTCCTTGGCATAAATTCCAGCAGCTGATTGCTAAAGAAGTTGAGTTAGGCATGAATCATGCTATCATATACCATTTGAAGAACTGGCTGTCTTCAGGCTGTATTCCAGCTGCAGCTGAAACAAAGCACTGCAAGAAGAACCAGCTAGTAGGAGGCAACCACCTCAGGCATCAGGCCATGGGCAGAATCTTCAGCAACCCCCCACCCACCCTTTGTAGTTTCTCTTCTTTCCCCGCCATTCAAGATATGGTATAATTCATTACCTTTGCTACCTCACCTCCCTCTAATGAAAAGGCAAAATGGTTGACATGATCAGGATACCACCTCCATCTCTGTGTAATCATGTACTGTCAGTATGAAAGCATAGACAAGAAAAGGCTCTCCAGAACCAAGAATTTGTGGGAAAACAACTTTTCTGGATTTTATTCGCTATGCTGGCTCAGTATTATGTAAGAAATAGCATGAAAATTAACTTCCCCAAGTTCTACCAGGACCCCATAATAAATATGTCACAACCTCACACTACTATATCCCAGAGTTAGCCATCCACAAGGGAGTGGAACTGCTGAAGATCATTCAACACAATCCCTAATTCTGGCTATCCAGAAGAATATTGTGATTTAGAGTTCCGTGACAAAGGGAAAGGACCCAGCTTGCTGGGTATGCCAATTGTTGCTGGTACAGCGCCTGGCTGAAACAAAAGGGAATGGCTACCACTACATGGAAGGGGAAGCTGGAAACAACAGGGTCATGTGCAGGGGCCTGGCCAATGGCTGAGCTGGCACAAAAGCATGTGGCATGGGTTGATCCGGGCTCTTTGGAGTGTGACGTGCTCAGAAGGGACTGGATCGACAGGGCTTAAAGGGGGGAAATGGAGAACAACAACCCCCTTTCCAGCTGAAGACGGATCATCCCCGGCCCACCTACCCTCTTTATAATGCATCATTGTAGCTGATCAAATAGTTGGAGTATAATTATATTGCATGCATGTCACAGCTTCATAGGGCATTGGCAGTTTTACAGGCATTGGGATGGATCCAAGCAGTTAAAGTAGCAGGTGAGAACCTGCAAGTATGGACACCTGACAAGGCACATCAGATGGAAGGGGCCATGGGCTGAATCACGTGGGGGCAACAGGAGGCCCCCTAACAATAATTTATGCTCCAGTCACCGATAGGGTCTATGTCCCTCGGGATCATACAATACGTAATTGGACACAGGATACCAATGGGATGGACACCCCAGGGGATCTTGTGACTAACAAGAAGTGGGCATTCCCAAGACAACAGGGGGAACACGGGAACATCAAGGAGCGGGCGAGCTCGTGGATGTCCTGGATCTGACCCAATAACTCAGCCAGAGTACTGCCTGTTGTAATTAATAAAGTTGTGGCCTATATACTTCCCAAAAATAATGGCCATGTCATGTATTTTGTGCTCATTCAGAATCAAAGGGTCAGCTATAGGTAGCAATCAACACAGCTGTACTTTACTTGCCTCTCTCTTAAAGCAGCCCATCTCTAAGAGCCATGTAGGGGCCACTGTGAGGCAGAAAACAGGTAGAAATGGAGGTAGATCAGCTCCCCTAAGTTCACAGAGAATGCAGCGGTTGATTTGTTTTCACTTTATGTGCCACTGTAGTTATCCATGTCTTTAGGAGCTAGGCAGTGTTTAACTGCAGCTGGCCAAAAACTTTGTGATATAGCTAACAAGGCACTCGGATGCTTGAGAGATAAGAACTGTGCATCACAAATTCCCTCTGGAATTTCTAGCCTTTCATAGCTGTGTTCACTTTTACTGTGTATTAATGAGATATCACAGATCAAATTCAGTATTGCATTCTTAATTACATTAGAAATACAGCTTTCAAATTTTTAATTATACAAATTATCCAAGGCATATTAAAGGCACATCTTCCATATAAGAATGATGTTTCACAGCCTATTGACTTACAATCAGTGTTGCTTCCTTGTTTAACATTCTGTCTCTTTATTAGGTTAAAATATCATGCAAATTTGATTTGTTTCCCACTAAACCTATGTCCTTGGTACACTGGACATAATCAAAACTGAAATACCTTAATCATGGCATCCTAGCTACCACTGAATAATGTTTCTTCAATTGTTTGTTTGGCTTGTACTGATGACTTTTTTTTTCTTTCATCAAGAAGGACTTTTATGAAGGTCCAGTGCTGGCAAGCTGGGAGATAGACTCTGGGTTTTCTGAGCAATTAGCTCTCCGCACACAAGAGAGTCAACAAGTGCCCAACGAAAACATTTTACTGCTTGTGGTCTCCCCATCAAGATTTGAGTTCCTCCCTTCACACAGCTGAAACCACTTCCAAGTTAGTGTAGTACCAGGGAACAAGCCAATTTAGCCTTGAAGGCCTCTCTCACAAGAGAAAAGCTTCAGCTCTTGCCCTCTCTTTCTTACTGCCAGTACACTGACTACCACGTTCTCAGTCAGTTTTTCCCATGTAAAACCTATTTTTCCAAGATGGATTCAGTGTTCCAGCTACTCTCATTTTCCCGGTGTCTTCACAAAATCACTGTGGATTTACTAGCCTTTGATGCTCGCCAAAATCTGCTGCTTAAGATAGTGTTCTCACTTCACCTTCTAGCATGGATGGTCCTGGTAGCAACTTGAGTCTCAACGGGGTGTGGGGTGGGGCAGAACTGGGTCAATGCTGAACAAGAACCATGCTGTATCCCAGAGATCCAACATAGGTTGCACAACCCTACCACCATTAAACCAATCTACTAATCTACAAATCTACTAAGAGGTGGGGTTTTTGTTGTTGTTGCTTACTTGGTTATTTAGTTAGTTTTGGGATTTTTTACTTCAATTTAAAGTCATTTTGAACAAAGCAAAGCATTTTGGAGCCATGTATCTTGGCTTAAAAGAGTACTTTATCATGTTTTCTTGACCATGATTTTCTATTTACTAATGAAATACATAAGGGGAAAAACACCGAGAGGAAGACTGTGGGCAGAGACTATGTGGATTGTAAAACAAGCATCCACCCACGCCATATGCTGCTCTGATTTCTAGAATCTGGGCCGTTCTGGGAGACTGTTTCTTCCAAAGAGCAGTTGTGATTAGGGATGGGCACCAAACGAAAAACAACATGCTGTTTCATTGGTTCATTACGTAACAAAACCAAATGAAATGAAACAAACCAGGGAAGCAGTGTTTCGTTAGTAATGAAATGAACTGGTGGGTTTGTGGGTTTTTTGTTAAAATGAACCAATCTGTTTCTCTGTAAAATGGCTTCCCCGGGTCCCAGAGATACCAAATTGAGTGGATGTCTTCCTTGGACTGTCTCCTTTAAGCCCTCCAAATTTGGAGAGATTTCGAGTTCAGGAGGCTGAGTTATTTGACTTCAAAGGGGGTCCCCCCTAGAAAAAAATTCTAATTACAATATTAGATGCTTGAAAATAGTGATCCCAGGCAGCTAGCGGCATAGAAATTACAGAGGAGGTTCCTCAAGCTCTCTCCTTGAAGCACCCCCAATTTGGAGAGGCCTGGGATACAGGCGGCCATGTTATTCAACTTGAAATCACTGATAAGTGGCAGATAGACTGACTGAGCCCCCCCACACACCTCTGTGCAGAGAGGAGTTTTAATGCTCACAGGAATGGCATCCCTGACTCCTCTCTCAAACCACCTATCTTCTCTGTTTAATATGTGTGCATCCTCATCTTTGAATCACTGCCCTTTGTCCTTCAAGTGGAGGTGTGCTGATGATTCTGGTCCTGAGCTATTGCCCCTCCGATATCGGGCCATCCTTCTGTTTAATGGTTGTTTAGCTTCTTCAATGTAGAAGGCTGCATGCCACTGTGTAGACACTTCTACCATTTTAACATTAAGTCTCAGGGTGTCTGCTGAAATTTCAAAGCATTTATATGCTTCTCTGTCTTTAACCCCTAGGTTAAATCATCATCATCATCATCATCATCATCATCATCATCATCATCATCATCATCATCATCATCATCATCATCATCATCATCATCATCAAATGGAAGAACTGGAAGGGACCCTGTGAATCATCCTGTCCAGCCGCTGTCAATGAAGCACAGTGAGGAATTGAACTCCCAACCTCTGGATCCACAGCCAGATACCTAAACCAGTAGAGGGTCACCAGTCCAGCAGAAAGGTGTAGTGTATGAGTTGCTTATTAAATATTTGTTTAAGAGGCAATGCAGGGACTTTCCCTTTCGTTCTCTCGTGTACACATATAGATAAGGGTTGCAGTCATCACAGCCATATGCCTGCCACCTGTCACATCACAAGGGTCCAGGTTTTAGCCTTGAAATTGCAATGGGAGTATCCAAGGAACCAGAGAAAGGTTCAAAAAGTCCAATGCCAGGTTAGATGGGTTTAATAAGTAATAGGGCACTAAGGCACCTTGAATCCATTTTGTTGCTGCCTGTTGCTTTTTCTTCAACTTACTTCATTTTACAGAAGGCTATAATCCCCTAGATTGAAAGAGTGTGCACAACTCACTCTACTTCCAAAGTGCTGCCCTACGGCAGTGCTATAGAGACTTGTGCTAATGAGTTAGTAATTAGTAGTTAAAGTAAGATTTTTATCCAGCCCCTTCTCTGAATGACTCTGTTGTGTTCTGTCTAGGGAGCAGATCTAGCCCACCCACTTTTGAAGACAAAGCCACTGTTTGGCATTTTAACTCATTAAGACGGCTCAGGTGGGGGATCAGGCTGCATACGGGAGGTTACACTTGGACAATTAATTTGATTTACTATTCTATTAATTTTGTATTTAATGGGCTGCTTCACACTAATTGATCTTGTTTTCGGCAAGACGCATACCATTTTCCTTAGTAATTAATAGCAATTGCTCTAATGATTTTATAAATCTTTTCATCCTTTAAATGACTTTCAGGGCTTGACTGATCACCCCCGCGGTCCCAGCATGCTTTAGGAGGTGAGAGGAAATTGTTTCCTGTCAAGCTCTTTAGTCTTTCAGGACAGCCAGAAGACTACCTTGTCTTTTCACTTTTAGTGTCATCACAGTTTTAGAAAACGTGTGGATTCGTTTATTTTTAAAATACATGGGTTGCTTTCTTTTCCCCGTGATGGAGCGTCACAACACTGTTTACAAGCAACAAACATCTTAGTTTATTCCCCACAACTGCAGGTGGGAGGATATAGCCTTCTAAAATTAAAAATCAATTACCAATGTCCATCATAGACCTGAAATACCATATACCTGGTTCAGCACACACCTTAGGATAGCAACAAGGTCATTTTTCACAGAAGGGCTGAAACAGTGACTGTATATTTTGCCCCATATCTTTCTTTCCACAAGAAATGTTTGGTTGTGGGGGAGGGGGGATGGAATCTGAGAATCTAGGCCACCTAATGGTCAACCAGTACCAGGTGGCATGCTTGGAACTCAGGTAAACCTGCCCTAAATTGGCAGTTTGATAGTTCTTTGCTGCTAGGCAGAAATTGCAGCCTTTTAGTTGTGACCAATTAACTCCTCAGATATTCCCTGCTATTAGAGGACAGAACTGTGTATGTCACACAACTTTTCCTGGGGCGCCTAACAGGGCCGTCTTAAGGATATGTGGAGCCGTGGTTCGAAGATTCCTCTGGCGCCCCCCCCTCTGGGGGGAAACCTTCGGGAGGAGTCTTCCGCTTCCCACTCCAGCCGGGTTACCTGTCAAGCGACGAGGGGGGGGGAGGCTCCTAATTCCACAAAAAGGCCCGCCATGATGACGGGGCTGCAAAGGAAAGCGACAGCCACAGGTCACCCCACCGGCGCCCAGGCGGGTTTGTTTTGGTGCCGAACGAAGGCAGGCGGGCGAGCGAGCGGCGCGCGGAAGGAGGGAGCGCAGGGCGGGCGGGCAAGCACGCGCTCTTTGGGGCGGGGGGAGTAGAGAGCACGCGCGCAGGGAGGGAAGGGAAGGAGGTGGGCAGTGGTGGTGTTTAAAAGTGCTCGCTCCTTCTCCCTAACCCCCCCTCTTTTTTTCCCTCTACTTCACCCCTCCTTTCTTCCACCGTCTTCAAATGGCGAGGGGTGTGCGTGCGTATGTGGGGGAGAAGTGGTCTCTTCCCCCTCTGCCCCCTAAATAAATAAATAAATAAATAAATAAATAAATAAATAAAGAAGCAAGCCAGCAAACTCAGCGGCGGTTGGGGCGGGCGGGAGCCGTGCCCACACGGCCGCCGCCACCACCTCTTTCTAGGGCAAAAAGGTGATACCTGGCGGCGGCGCTCCCCCCCCCCCCCGCGCGGAGGCTGCCCTGAGAGGAGAGCCAGCGGCGAGGCAGGTAGGGGAAGGGAGGGAGGATATGTGTTTTCGGGTGATGGGTGGGTGGGGGGCGGAGGCGGTTGGGGGACCAGAGAAGGAGGTGGAGAAGAGGAAGAAAAGGGCCAAGTGGTCCGTGAAGAGAGTACGGAGAGGTCGCTTGTCAAAACCTCCTCAGCGGCAGAAGGGAACGGGAGTCGCCCGAAAGAAAGCGCGGCGTGTGCGTGTGTGTGTGTCTGTGTGTGTGAGAGAGGGGCGGGGTGGAATAACTGGTAATAATAATACAACGGATTCGACGGCGCCGGTGCTGTCAAAAGCGAGCCCTCCCTGAACACACCCAGGTGAGGGGGAAAGAAAGCACATGGACGCTCCTCCTGCAGGCGAGGCGAGGGGAGGCGTCGGCGAAGGCAAAAGAGGCGAGAAGCGTCGCCCTCCCGCAGGCGGAGGGCTCCGGGGTTCAGGCGCCCTTGGGGTTCAGGCGCCCTGGTTCATTGAACCACAAAGGCCTATGGGAAAGTCGCCCCTGGCGCCTAAACTAGTGTGCTGCTTCAGGATTGGTAGATTCAGCTTCAATGTGTGAGAGAAAACTGACTTGTCCATTATCTGAAGCAGCAAAATGTTTCTGGGTGGCCTTGGTAAGTGCCATTTGTTGATATTCATGTATATGGGTTGCAAAGGGGAAAGTTTTTTATTTGCTTGTTTAGTGTCCAAATGAGTCCAAATGAGGTTCTTAAAGATCAAAGCAATGGGCCAAGAAAATAAAGCTATTTGTTATGAAAGCGTGGTATTCACAGGAAATAAAGGTGATAGAAGTCCACAAATCTGATGGAGCCTTCGTATGTGCCTGTAAGTGCCATTTGAACATTCAAGTCATATAATTTTCCATTAGGCCAATAATCTGTTTCTAATATGTAGCAAGTAATTGGAGTGGGATTTGGGGAGGAAAAGAACTACCACACCCCTAATTCAACAAGAACGCCTCTCCCTGGCTGAATTATGGGACTGGGAACAGGACATAGAGGTAACCTCTCACCTCCACACCATTACAGTGCTGGGGGGTTTTGCACCGAGAATTCCCAGTGACTTGCAAGGGTGCTTTGGGGGATGAGTTCTTAAGGAGGCCTTCATACAGTAGGCACAGAAGCAGCCTCCATCAGGACTCTTTACTCCATGCACCCTTGTGAATGGCAGGGAATCCTTATGACTTGCAAAGGTGCATCAGGGTGCTTTGCAGAGGATGCAACCAAGCAGTGTGGGAATGGTGTGGAGGTAAGATGGCTGCCATACCTCCTACTGTTTGACAGCACCCAGTCCCATAAGTTGGACTTTGAGTTTCCAACTGAATTATGGAGCTGAGAGTTATTTCTTCCCAGAAAGTTCCATCCTTAGCAAGCAATCTGCTGGTGTGATTCCCCCATCCCCCAATATAAAATTAGCAATCCCAGTTTGTTTATTTATTTTTATCCATCAGACTGTACTACTCAAAACTGGCATCATGGAAGCTACAAATTGACATAAGTTATGCATCGCCGAAATATATTAAATGTGACATAGGCAATGAGGTTTCAGCGGATGAAGGAGGTTA
This sequence comes from Phrynocephalus versicolor, assembly GCA_023846285.1. Lineage (NCBI taxonomy): Eukaryota > Metazoa > Chordata > Lepidosauria > Squamata > Agamidae > Phrynocephalus > Phrynocephalus versicolor. Next base: position 62,942,095 of record JAHTLZ010003526.1, read on the forward strand.
ATAAATGTCAAAGTAAAAGAGCCGTGGGAGTAAGGTAGGGGAAGAGCAGAATGACTAATAGTGTGAAATTTTGATGTACTAATATTTTAGGACAACATTTGACATTTCAGTGTAGAGCATATGTTTAAAAGAAGCATATAGTTAATTACATGCACAGCGCTTCACATAATGAGCCAGAAAGTTCAATTCTTTATAGCTGCCCTTTCAATGCTTTAGAATCGCATCTCCTTCCAACTAGTTTTCTTGTTTTAACTTTCTCATATCCCTTCTTAAATCAGATTACCCCCCCCATTTTTTTGAAACAGAAAATGCTTTTGATTATGCAGTTGTAAAATTTTGATAGAGCCTTTACAACTGTGCTATGGTTCTCTCTCTCTCTCTCTCTCTCTCTCTCTCTGTGTGTGTGTGTGGTGTGCATAGTGTAATTTCACTGCATTTTTATTAGACAAAGTTTTTTAAACATTCAGTGAGCAGAAGAGACTAAGGTGCCGCCCCATTAGATCAAGTCTATCAATTTTACCTTTTAGGTAAAACCTTAACATTGCAGGTCCACTTGCCATCATTCCAATAGCCTAGCCTTTCCAAAATCACACAAACAGAAGAAGGTTTAAAGTGGACGAATATGAGCTTAGGCATGTGTTTCTCACACAAAGTGTCACATCCACTTGAGAACCTACATAATGCACACCGTGCATGCATGTGAAATAATGAACTACTGCTTCTGTATGCCTGTATTGTAAATCTACCATGGGACCTTATTAGTGTAGGACTTTTTTGCAGTCAATGAAAGCACATCTTAGAAAGTTACAACCCTCTAAAGAATTTACTAAGTAAAAGGGCTTAATACTTTCCCTTTCATTTCTTCTCATTTGTGCCAAATGCAATAGGGCTAAATGCAAATTGGTGTTTTAGATCCCTAGTCGATACAGAAGAAACACCTAAAAATAGTTTGGTATAAAATACGCAGAGGCAGGCCTGTAATATGAAATGAACTTTACTGCACCTAAGACTGAGCACTGAGCCCCAAGCACTAAGTGGTTTTTTTTCCCTGTACCATCTTCAGCACTAACAGAAAGTACCCCTTTTTCCGAATGTGTGTTTGTGTGTTATTGCAGTGAAAATGTTCTCACAAAACACTTACCAGGGCTTGGAAGCATAGATTTTATTTTAAACTGACTGGATTGTGTCTGTAAACATTTGTCATGCAGCAAAACTTTGATTGGCCATATAGCAATGGGACATCAATCTACGTACTATATGATCTGCAAATGGCTGGGAATACCACTGTGCCTGATCCAAGATCCACTTACTCATTCTGACACTATTTGTCCTCCATGTTGAGATCTATTTCAAAGAAGGCACGCTGAGTCAACATCCAAGCTCCTACCATGTGATCTGCAATTCGCTTACCTGTGCGATTAAATAAAAAAAAAGGGGGTAGGGGAAGAGACACAATTATTAGGATAAAAACATGCCAGTATAGGAACAGATGCAGGAGGGGATAACAGTTAACAGAATTATTACAATGGTGAATATTCCCACATGTAAAGCATTTGGGGAAAATATTTTCCAGCCATTAGTCTCCTTGCCAAACTTCTAGAAGTTTATTGAAATGATTCATCCTTACATACAAGAGGTAGACTACTCAGATATCATAGAATCATCATAGGGTTGGAAGGGACCTTGGAGGTCTTCTAGTCCAAATCCTTGCCCAAGGCAGGAGACCTTATACCATCCCGGACAGATGGCTGTCCAGTCTTTTCTTGAAAGCCTCCAGTGATGGCGCGTCCATAACATCAGGAGGCAAGCTGTTCCACTGTTTAATGGCTCTCACAGTCAGGAAAATTCACCCTTATTTCCAGGTTGGCTCTTCCTCTGTTGTCTTTGCATTATCAAGTGATAATGCATAGAACAGATGTAGTGAACTTATGGATGGCTTAATGCAGCTGAACAACTGGGCTTTCATGGAGGATGACACTGGCCTAGGAGTAAATCATCTACTGCAATGAACAGAAAATCACCAGATAACCCCTGTCAAATTTGAGAAGCTCAGATCACCCATAATGTGACTTATGAGAGTCATCTCAACTATGGGACAAAGTGGCATGTGAAAATATGGTCCAAGAAATACTTCATTCTGAAATCACTGCTAGTGAACAGCTTTTTGCGTAACTTACACCACCATGCGGAAATAATGTCATTGCAGTGACAGGTAACCTCTAGTTAAAGCAGCGTTTTGCTGCAACAACATTCGACCTGCCTGTATTATTTGTCTGCCAGGCATTTTCCCCCACAATAATATTTTGCTTGATATGTTTCCTCCCTGTTTGACTCCTACTCTAATTATACTTTCAATTTTTGCCTTGAAAGCTGAATATAACAGTGGTGGGGTGCCCAGAAATTTGACAAGCTGTAGTCTCAAAGCCCTTTCCACAAGAAACATTAGTTTCCTCACACTCCAGTAATTTTTACAGCCCTTATTAAGAGAACTGAGAATTCAGTCTATTTGATTTATAATTGGAAATCATAAACTATAACACTCACCTGCTGTTCATATGTGCAAGAAAAATGACACAAAACAGTTTTTTCATGCCTTACTATTGTAACTGCCATGAAACACTGCCTGGATGCATCTGAGTTCTACTCCCACACAAGCACAAGCAAGTTAACACAATCAAATGAGGCTGGAGACTTAAAAGGTAAACAAAGCAGAGCAAGGGACTTTGTGTGTCAACTAGCTGGAAGGGAACATGTTTTGGGTTACTTTGAAAAGAATGTCAAAAACTTGATCTTACATGAATGACTCTGTTAATGTCAATTGCATCAAACAGGTTTCAAAAATGGTGTAGGGGGGTTTAAGGAAAGACATGCAGTTGTATCCGTATTCATTGCACTTCTAACCAATGAGCTCAGGACATGCTGCATGCAATGATCTGCTATCCATTCACAATAATGTGAACATTAAACCACTTGTCTCTGCAGAATTTGTCTCCTGGTTGGGCTATGCACTGCCCTCCTCACAAACTGATCAGTGCTCAAAATAGGCATACAGTCTGGGACCCACCTGGCCCCATACCCTTTAGGACATGTGCCTAGTTCAGTATCCCTGTCCCTCCTCATCTCCATGATGGTATCTACTGAACCTCCAAGAGGTGGGTGGAAGACCCCACTTCTGTGACCAAAGAAACTCTTGACTGACTCTGGATGGTCAACTGTAACTCCTTCCTGATGTTTCTCTCTCGTGGCTAGGGCAGATGTTAAAATGTAGGGCATATTTGAAACAGGGTTGAAATAAAATAAATAAATAAATAAAAGGACATGTGTGGCACTGGCTACCCACACACAAGATGACAAAGCAACAGCCTTGGCATTCTTTTTTGAAGTGTTATGCCAGGTATCTGTCAAGGAACAAGCATTGCTTCCCTTTGGTGCACCTACTCTTTCCTTTCTAAAGAATGCTTTGAGTCCATGGAGGGCTGTGAGGCAGTATATGGAGAGCGAAAGAGAAGAGTGGGGTAGGTAGGAGTTACTGTATGCTGCCCAACCATCCAGTCTAAAGCAATGTTTACAAAAACTGGAACATTTCTTGTAAGAACTAATAGAAGAGAGCTTTGGCAGGCACCAAGAAAAGGAGTTTCAGGGGAATATGACATCTCAGGCTCTGCGTATCTGCCCTCAGCATGAAGTTAAAGCTTCCATATCTAGGCAGGAACTGCCTGCATTGCTTCCCTTGCAATGCTGGCTGTTGTACATTGCGCCCTAACCTTATGCTACCACCATTATTGGCACACGAACGTCTGCTGAATGCAAATTGTAACTCTGATTAGTCCCAAATGTTGTCGGATTTGTTTTTGATTTATCACTATCGTGTTGGCATTCCCTAGAAAGCAGGCGCTGTTACTTGTAGGAAGCAGTATCATAAAAGGGTCCCCTTACTCGGCTCTTGTTTCTGTGCCTTTCTCTTGTTTTGTATCAAAAGAAACAGATTGTATACCACAGTACTTTGTGCGGCGGACTCTTGGGGTTGTTTTGATCCAAGCTTAAGAAAGAAAATATGTTGAGCTAAAGCCTTCACGGCAGTGATTCTATTTCAATTGAGTTGCTGCCAGAAAAACTTTGGTCCCTGATCCCTAAACAGCTCCACGAGGAAACAATGTCCATTGCTTTTGATCTCAGCAGAAACACTGAAGGCAAACTTTAGTAAAACACTTAGGTATAGCAGTGATTCTATTCTGTTATTTCTCTTGAAAAGTGGTAAGCTATTTCTGCTTCCTCCTTACCATTCAGTGCTATAAGCAAATAGCATAAATCCATTATGAACTTATCCTGTTTTTACGGCAACTAGAGCATGGCAATTTTCCTGTGATCTGTCTTTTATGGATGTTCTCTCAGGAACTTTTTTTTTGTCAACCCCCTTTCAAATTCCAAGAGAATGTATAACAAAATCAGAAAAAAATCTTGCTACAAATTAAAACAGAAACATTTTCTTCAAGTACATTAACAGAATAGTAACATGTGTCTGCTTGCATTTTACCAAAAGCTACCATTTTGTTTGGTTTTGGAACAATAAATAGTTCGCTTGAACAGAGCAGTCAGCGCTGTTGAAATTTTTAACCACTGAAGACTGGGTATCACAAATTTATTTATTTATTTATTTATTTATTTATTTATTTATTTATTTATTTTCATTTAGAATGATTTTAACATGTTTAATATAAACAAAATTATACAAACATAAAAATGTCTAGTTACATACAACAAAAACAGTAATGCAGTAACGTAAATGGTATGGAGGTTTCCAAATAAATTATTTATCTATGAAGCTTACAGTCTTATTGAAAACACTACTTCAGGCAGTGTACATAGCATAAAACAAACCATATAACCAAAATTTAAAATAATCAAAGGAAATGTCCTCCATACCAGTGGTTCCCAACCTTTGGTAACCCAGTTGTTCTTTGACTGCAACTCCCAGAAATCCCAGCAAGCATAGCTGGTAGCAAAGGCTTCTGGGAGTGGCAGTCCTAGAACACCTGTGTTACTCAAGGTTAAGAAACCACTGGTTTAATGAACTGACATTAACAAAAACAAAAAAGCAGACTCCTGGCATTAATAAATTGAACCAAATTATAGCACCATAATAGAATAAGCAAAATATAAAATATATGCAAACAAATACATTTTATATAAAAACAATAAAATGTTGTCAAACCCAAACCAGCCATACAGGTCACAAAAGGTTACCACTGAGTGTTCCCTGTTTTATTATTTATTTGTTTGTTTATTATTTCCATTTATATACTGCCCAATTTTCCCAAAGGAACTTTGAGTGCTGAACAACCATAAACCAACAATTAGAGATTGGCACAAAATGAATTTTTTATTCATTTTGTTATTTGTTATTCATTTCATTATGGAACGAAATGAATAATGAATGGACCCATCAAAGAAAAAAGAAACAGGACGAAAATTTCCGTTTTGTTTGCTTCGTTTTTCGTTTTCCCATAGGAATGCATTGAAGCAATTCATTCCTATGGGAAAAAGCCAGTGGTTGCCTCACAACGTGCCCGATCGGCACTTTTAAAACTTTTTTTCCTCCTGAAGTCCCGTGCTCCAGCTGACTGGCAGTGGCTTCAGTGGGGGAAAAACAGTTTTAAAAGCCCACCCTTCCCCCCACCCAATAGGGCGTGGGGAAAGGGTAGGCTTTTAAGACCTTTTTCCCCCTCCCCCAAGCCCTGGGTTCCAGCTGAATGGCACAGGGGTGGAGGGGGAAGGTTTTTCTTCACCCCCCCAGCACCGGTCAGCTGGAGCCCGGGGCTTGGGGGAGAGGGAAAAGGTTTTAAAAGCCCATTTTTTAAAAAACCCTTTTTCCTTCCCCCAAGCCTGAGGCTCCAGCTTACCAGGGCTGGGGTGGGGGCAAAAGGTTTTCTCCCCCACCCAAGCGCCAGTCAGCTGGAGCCCAAGGCTTGGGGGAGGGGGAAAAGGTTTTTAAAATGTTTTCGCCCCAAGCGGGTGGGGAAAAGGGTGTGCTTTTTAAACTGTTTTCCCCTGGCGAAGCCTCTTCCAGTTAGCTGGAGCATGGGGCTTCGGCAGGAAAAAGGCCTGGGCTTTTTAAACCTTTTTTTCCTTCCCCCAAGCCTGGAGCTTCAGCTAACTAGTGCTGGGGGGGGGAGGTTTTTCTCCCCCACCCCAGTGCCAGTCAGCTGGAGCCCGTGGCTTAAAGGAGGGGAAAAAAGGTTTTAAAAGCCTGGACTTTTAAAACATTTTTTCCCTTCCCCAAACCTGGTGCTCTAGCTAATCAGCTGGTGCATGGGGCTTGGGTGAGGGAAACAAGTTACACAAGCACTACACGCATGCACGCACATGTGCACACACACACACACACACACACACACACACACAAAGAGTATACATACACATAACATGTAAAAATGAACAAAATGAAAAATGATTTTTAAAAAAATATTGTTTAAACAAAACAAAACAGAATGGAAAGAAACAAAACAAAAAACAAAATGAAATGCTATTTTAATATTTCATGCCCATTTCTACCAAAAATTTTAATAAAGGACAATACCAGATTAAAAAAAAATAACAGTTGAGATAAGACTGGCAAACCAAGGTAAAACACGATAATGGTGGCAGACAATAGACTAACAAATAAATCTTCTGAAAGACTGTAAGTAGAGGGGGATTATATAATCTCTAACGAAGGTTTGTTCCACAGGGAGTGTCACTGATGAAAATGTCTAGTTCCTAGTGATGGCTTTCTTTACTTTCCTCAGAATTGATAGCCTCCTGTTGACTGGGTAATATTGGGGGGGGAGGTGTTCTGACAAATAAAGAGGTCCCAAACCTCTTCCAAAATTTGCCCACATCAAGGAAGAAGTTCTCCCTCAAACTCCTCAGAGGTATGCTTCAGCTTTCTTATTTTCTCCTTCAAGGTGTGCCTATTTGCACTGCCACAGCAGGAACGTCCCTCAGCCATGTCTTATGCCAGGGTTGCATGATTTGATTCTGCTGTTTGGTCCCAAGCTTGTGGGTGACATTGTATCCTCTAAATGCATTTAAGTATTTATTAATACAGGGTTAGGCACTAAGAAAGCTCTAGTGCCGTTTTTTTTTTTTTTTAAATATGGCCATTAGCTGACAGTTGTCCGTCAACTGAACATTTGAATGTCTGTGAAAAATATGGCCTCCTCTGTCACATCTATCTGTCAAATCTACTCCCAGACTTTAGAACTCCCTCCTACTGGAGGCCAGGAGTACCCCATCTCTGTTGTCTTTTCAGAAGCAGGCAAAGACCTTCGTCTTCAGGCAAGGTTTCCCTGAATGAGGGACTTCCTACTATGTAACTTTATATGGATTACCAGTAGAGATGGGCACGACTTAGCGGAATTTTCGTTTTCATTTTTGTTTTTCGTTTCCGTTACGTAACGAAATGAAAAACGAAAAACAGCTCAAAACTGGAACGAAAACGGAAATGAAACGACTAATTTCGAGCCATTTTTGTTTTTCGTTACTGGAAAAGCACTTAATGGAGCTAAATGGGAAGAAACGGAAAAAAATTCATTTTCATTTTCGTTTGTCGTTTTCGTTACGCAAAGAAACGAAAACGAAAAATTTTGAAAATTAGCTCACGAAAACGGAAACGAGCCGAAACGGACCCCTAGACGAAAATGAAAACGAAAACGAACAATTTTTCTGAGTCGTGCCCATCTCTAATTACCAGACATGATGATTACACTGACTGATTCATAAGAACACCTGTGTTTTCCATGTTACTTTCCACCCCTCAGAATGGATTTTTCTTTTCTTTTTGCATACTCTTTGTAGATTTAATGTTACCTTTTAGTGTTCTAAGATGCCTCTTCTAATTCCTTGTTCTTAACTTGACTATGTCTTAAATGTTCTGGACTGTATGTTGTACCTCATTATTGTAAGCCACCTTGGGTCCTTTTCCAAGGAGAAAGGTGGGGTTAAAATATAAATAAATAAATAAATAAATAAATAAATAAATAAATAAATAAATAAATAAATAAATAAATAAATAAATAAAATATCTCCACTTATTTCCAGCTTTTTTCTTTGTCCCCAAAAGGGGTTCATGAAGTGGTTTTTTTAAAGGGACGGATCACAAGTAAGCTTATATGTGTTTTAGCCCTTGTTAAATAATGTATTCATTGACCTTTCAGAGCAGGATATTAAAGTTAGTGTGTAGATGTATGTACGAGAAACAGGCCCTATGGGAGAGAAAGAAGGTTCTGCTTTTTGAGAAGGGATGCCTTTACCCCCTTAAAAATGCCATTTAAAGAAATGCCACGGGTGGGATCACAAGTAACTTGGCTATTGCAAAAGGGGGTTGCAACTTGAAGGGGGGGGGAGTCTATTGCATCTCTCTTTCAGGTAACACGTTAAGGGACCAAAATGGTTTGCTCTGTTCAACTGCTGTTAGACATTCCGGTGAAGAATATTTATCAGAAGGAGAAGACCTTCTATACCCCCATTCTCAAGTGCATAATGTTTACCATGGGCTGTTAGCAAACAAGAAAGTATCAACTCTTGAAGCCTCTTGGTCCCCAAGTGACAGAGCAGCTCATTATCTGCAGTTTGCTCGGCACAATTTATGCTGTTCCTCTGAGTGATTAATAAACACAGTGTTGTAGGCACATTTAGTTGCTATGGAAATGACTGCATCACTTTTTAGGTCTCTAGAGGACTTTGAAGAAACCAGCTGTAGGTTTGACCTGACTTTGTCACCTTCTATTGTCTACAGTGAAATAAGTTATGACTCCCAGGAGGGGCATTTGATTTTCTTTCTACCAGCAAAGTTCTATAAACCTGCATAGCAATTATCCCCATGGAGGATTACCAAATATAGTTCCAGGACCTTATTAATTATATTCCCCAAAGGAATGGCATTAAGCTTTCCTTCATTACATAAAACACTCTGCTTTGGAGAATGAAACATGATGCACTTAAATTGTCTGTTGCTTTCAACTGATAAAGTATTACCTTTTAATTCATTAGGCACCTTGGTCGCACAAATTTACCTAAACCTAAATGGGTCACCATCAGTCCATTTCTATTTTAGGTGTTGTGATTATTAAATTATAGACTCCCAGCTTTTTAATGGTTAATACAGGAAGTATGTGAATTAAGTAATTTCTTATGCTGAATTTAGGAGTAATTAGACCTATGTTTAAGTAACTTTTTCACTTACTACTATTTTAAGATTGAAAGGAGTGCAAACATTCCATACTGTCAGTAAAAAGCATTTTCATTATGGTTCACACAAAAAAATTATGAAATGGTTTTTAAAATAAGTACATCTTAAAAGAGGAGTGTGAAAATGTTCTTAAAGTTTTTAAAAGTGCAGTTGAAGCTACAGCAAAATACAGAATGGCATAATTCTCCCATCAAAAGGGAGTCCAAGTACATAGGCCTCAAGGGCCTCTTCAAATTCAACAAGGCAGCACCCAATCACATTCCCAGTAGAAGAGAACACCATGGAAACAAGAACACCTCTGAAATCACCTGAGTCCTATTTAGTTGTTATAGCTTTTGTACAACAATGGAGCAAGGGAGTACCTCACTCTGTTCCCCTTCTTCCTGTTGGCCAAAACCCTCTAGCTACAGGTAGCTGCAGGCAGCTCAGCTGGGCCACGCTGGTATGGCATTTTCAGGGTGTTCCCACCGGGCGCTCCCTCTGCTCTGTCCTGATTCTGAATTTGATCCTTGGAGATTCTGCCAGTGAGCTCCTTGGGATACTCCAGCTGGCGATGATTCCCCAAGAGGTTGAGGGGCACTCATCCGGATGAGTGTGTGGAGGGGAGCATCTGAATCTCTGACCGCTAGTTGACCAGGGTGGCATTTGCTTGGCTTTACAAGGAGTGTAATGTGGAGGGGACATTGAGAGGAGTAGACCCTCATCCGGATTTGGGGAGGAACGGAATACTGTGTCCCCTGCTGCCTCTGAGAGGTGGAGGGGAAATGGGATGGATAAAGGCTTCAAAACAAAACAAAACAAAAAGTATAACAGGCAGCCAGACCAAGTAGGGTGGCCGGTTCAGTCAGCATTGACCAAGAGAAAAAAAAGAATATTGCATTCTGCCCACTTTGTTTGCATTATTGCATAGGATGCAGTCTTATGCTATGATATATTTATTAAATATATTATTCATCACCCAGTTTAAAGTGTTTTCCGCCTGCTCTGGGTCATTGTGGGACGCCCCCATGCTCTGGGAAGTCATATCGCGCTAAATTGTGGTAGAAATGACAAACAACGAACGAAATGTCGAAATGACAAATTTTCAAAAAAAATTCGCAACAAACGGAAATGGAACAAAACGGACCCGTTCTGACAAACGAAAAATCTAAATGTCATTTTTTCTGGTCGTGCCCATCTCTAATACTGATTGCTTTAATATACAGTATGACTGCAGTATCCGCGGGGGATAGGTTTTGGGATTCCTCACGGATAGTGAAATCTGCAGATAAGAACACTCTTATCTAAGGATAATGGTGGTGAAAGGGGTGCTGGAGTGCTGGGGTGAAAGCTTTTACCCCAAAACCCCCTAAATGGCAAGGAGGGAATAAAGGTTTTTTCCCCTTTCTCCTTGCTGCTCAGCTGCAGCCAGAAAAGAAAGAAAGAAAAAAAAACTTTATTCCCTCCTTTCTGCTGCAGTGGCAGTGGCAGCAAGGAGGGGAGAAAATAAAAAATAAAACTTACTGCCCTGATGCCCACCACCCTCCTCATTGCCACTGCCACTGCCACCCCAGCGGGCCAGCAAGGTACCCTCCGAAGGGGTGCGGTGGGGACTCACCCATCTGGCCAGCCAGCCTTTGAACTTCTGGGTTGGGTCCCAGGCAGTGGATTGGAAGTTTTGAACTTCCCACTCAAACTTCCGATCTGCCACCGGTACCTGAGCGGGAAATTCAAAGTCCTCACCTCACCCCTATAGAGAGTGCCTGGCAGCATTATCAATGAGGAGGAGGTTGACAGGCATCAGTGATGGTAAGTTTTAGTTTTAGTTTCTCCCCCTCCTTGCCGCCCCCTCCCCCACTGATCACCAACCATGGAGAACTGAATCCGCAGTTAGTGAATCAGCAGATAAGGGGGGTCATACCGTAATCTTTTTAGTATTTTTGAGAGTGTTGCTTTGTATACCTTGTCTTCTGAGAAACATTTTACACTAAATCTAATTGTTCATTCCAAATACATTAGAACCACTGAAGAAATGGAACGGAACATAAGTTAATACAGGTGTATCCCACTGATGTATTTGGTATTCTGAGTTATTTTTTTCTTAGTCCTCTAGAATCTGGGAGTTGAGTCATGGCTACTGGACTTCTTTTTTGAGAAATAGAAACGTTTCGCTGTTCATCCAAACAGCTTCATCGGTCTGAGTATAGCTAGTGCAAGAGACCCTTCTTATAGTCAGCTTGACCTCTTGTCCCCTGGTCTGATTGGCTCATAAGATGAAGGAAAAAGGCCACTCTTTCAAAGATGAGGATTTACACATACTAGACAAAGAAGAGAGGTGGTTTGAGAGAGGAGTAAGGGAAGCCATTCATGTTAGCATTGAAAACCCCTCCCTCAACAGAGGTGGGGGGCTCCGGCATAGTCTGTCTGCCACTTATCAGGCTGTACTTTCCACAGTACCCAGGCAAATCAAGGAGCCTTCACCACCAGGTCACAGCTAACGATCCATTCTTGATGGGTTTCAGCACCTTAGGCCATTGTTTACCTTAAGGCCATGGACACTAATGTCTCCCTAACGAGCCTATTAGGCTTTGCTCATCTTATGAGCCAATCAGACCAGGGGACAAGAGGTCAAGCTGACTATAAGAAGGGTCTCTTGCACTAGCTATACTCAGACCGATGAAGCTGTTTGGATGAACAGCGAGACGTTTCTATCTCTCAAAAAAGAAGTCCAGTAGCCATGACTCAACTCCCAGATAAACGCACCTGGATGACTGAGAATCTTCACAGACGTAGTCCTCTAGAAATAAAATTCCAATTTTTACTATTTCTCCCCCCAAAATTCCACCATTTTACTGAGGGCTGCCTTCTTGACACATGATGCCCTGTAATGCCTATACATGATAGAGGTAATTGCAAAGGAAGAAAAATAGTGGTCGGGCTTTTAGCACAGTTGTTTCTTGCAGTCGCAGTGTAGGAGAGGACACATTTTTAAGGAGAAAAGAACAAAGCTGTGCTAGAGAATCTCTTAACAGTAAGGTACACCTCTGAGGGTTTGCTAAATCATTATTTATAGTATAGTGTATCTGTTACTGAGTCACTAAGCTTCCTCAGTGCCTAATTCATGGCTTTGAATCAGTGAACATTTATTAAACAGGAACAGTGGACTGTGTTGGGCATGTCTGATCACAGAATAAGTGTGTTTAACCTTGCAGCTTTATTGTGCAGGAACCAAATAATGACCAGAGGCACATAAGTTGGGCATCAAGGCACTCCTGATGCCTCTGATGTCAGAGCATCTTCTGAAATATCCTTCTATAAAGTAGGGTTGGGAATATGTGGGCTATGGATGACATCTGTTGCCACCCTATTTATTTGCCAAAGACCCTAGCTAGCTGTCCCTTTCTCCCACCACTGTGGGGGGGGGGGAGAGAAGTTTCTTTAACAGTGCCATTTATCCTTTTTAAAGAAAGTGCCATTTCCCCCTTTTAGGAAAGAAAGATTGTGTTCTAAAAGATGAAACAGGGGCAGAAGGGAAGATTTCACAGCAAGTTAATCAACATTGGGGAACAATCCCACAACGGATGAATCACGGGTGACTTCAGAATGCATCATATCTTCATTCTTCTTCTCCAAACTCTTGTTTGGGGTTTAAAAGTACACCACTTTTGACTTCCAATCTGAAATTTTAAAAGATCATCAGTCACACGTTTCCACAACGAATGCCACACCACTTAGTCAAGCAGCATAACAAAACACAAAATCCTCTTCCTCCCCCCTTTATATTGTTCACTTGTTAACAAAGAAAGGGCCAGTTCCATCTTCTGCTGCTATGAACTTTACAAAGTAATAATGAACTTTCCCTCTACAAGTCTTGATAAGTCCACATTGAATGCAGTCATTCTATTTCCCCCACCCACACATCCTTCCCCTCTAAGATGTAGCTTCACATTTCTCACTTGCATTTGTCCCTTACACTTAAACATTTACTGTGTTACAAAGTAATTATCAGAGAATATAATGATGTTCCTCCTCCACCACCACCCAGTTATTTCCCCCCTCTTTCCTTGTTTAAAAGAAGGCTTGGTTCTCCTGCCCCATGATATTTTGTAGAACAATGGGTGATCTTTCCTCTGATTGTTTTATTTGTTCAGACAGGAAGCAAAAAATAGCTGATTAGGCATGCTCTCAAATGTCATCATGTCTGCTGCTCTTGTTAATCTGGACTATGGTGTCATTTGGAAATATTCAGTGAATAGAATCTAGGAAGGCTTCCACTTGACTGCCTAAAACATTGCCAGGAAATATAAAAGTAGCTTTCATCTTTGCAAACAATGGTTGAAATTACCGCCAGAGTCACAGGGTCAGTTATCTCATTGTTCTTTTGCCGTTCATCATATTGAAGAACGTTGAGGATATCAACGATCTGGCAAAACGGGCTATCGTTCACTGTAAAAATAATTTCACAAAATAACCTTTTGACCTTTCATTGACATAGAATAACATTTCCTATTAATTTCTGCTAATATCTTATGTTATGAAACTAGATGAGGTGGAAAAAAAACACTGTTAAGACTTCTAAAGAGAACACTAGAGTTTACCAGTCTAGCACTGTTTACCAAAATTCCAAATCAAGAGGTTAGATCCAACATCTTACTTGGAGAGTGTGATGGAAATTTCTTCCCCTCATCTTCCCATCACAGCCCTCAACCCTTCCCCAAAGCTGGCTTTGGAATTTCCCAGCTCCTTGCCGTAGTTTAGAAGTGCCAAGTCTTGTGGTGGGAATGCAACAGGTTCTCTTTCTCCCCCTCCCCCTCCTTATTCCACTGACAGAGATGCTTCTGTCAGCAGATATTCCCCACTGGATTCTAGCCAAGGACTTTAATTGTAACTGCAATGCAGTAAAGGCTTCTAATTAGAACGAGACAATATGCTTTGTATTTGTTTCCCTTAATTAATGAATGTCTAAACTACATTTCAAGCCCTAGCTTCATCCAAGGCAGCATAACAATAACATATAAAATAGAATAGTCTAGAAATGCAAATCTAATATCTCATCTGTTGAAAGGAAAAATGCACATTTCCTGTATATTTTTGCTGGGCCTATAAAGGTATCACTTCACATTTGAGTTTGCCATGTTGTGTGTGGGCCAACATGGCTGGCAGTGTTTCTGTTGAATGCAATGTGAGAATTTCAAATCAAAATGTGTAAGATTTTAAGTATATATATGCACATGTGTGTGTTTTGCTAGAGAAGAAAGTCTCACTCGGCAGTTCACATAGTAAACCATTGCATTAGTAAATTTATTGCTGCAATTTTTTGAGTACTATTAAATCTAAAATAATGTTCACTAAAGTCCTAGATAAAGTTTCAGATTTTGGAGAAGTCCCTATAGTGTTTCAGCTCTTAATAATATCTTGGGTTTGTTCATCCAAGCTGTTTCACTAATTTATATATCTCTGCCCCATGAACAATGTGTTCCTACATTGGCGCCAAATTGGCCTAGGAAATCCTTCATCTCACATCAAATCCTTTTCATGTACAATATATCAAAATTATTAATCCTGCTCTGTCTCCCATAACAGGATGGACAGCCTTGTTATCAGATGTACTCTTTCTCTTCAAGAACAGCTGGCTATTTTTACTACTGTTATTCATTGGAGGAATGTATCAGTCTAAAGTTTAGGACCTTAATAATAACCACTTGAATTAGCCTTAATCATTATTTGCTCCCTTCCCCACTAGTTTTTCAGAATTCTATCAATAGAGGTCTTATGGCTAATGATGTGCTGATACCTTTCAAATGCCAGATTCTTGACTTCCGTCACGCCTGTATATCCATAGCTAAAGAGCAAGTGAATGGCAGGAATTCAATACAGGCAGAAACTAATTAACAGATCTCTTCAACAACCTGCCAGGTGTCTTATTTTGTATGTACATTTGTCCTTTTGTCTCCATAGAAACACCTCAAAGTATCCAAAAATATCTTTACTTAGTTGGGTGCCTTGTGGAGTATAAGAAGATCAGTGTTTTTCCTACAGAACCTAAAACTGTGGGGACGGTGTGTGTGTGTGGAATTAGTAAGTTGATAAAGAGTGCCATAATTAAATATATGGCTAACAGCCACGAGAAAACACAAAATGGCCCTGATATCAACCTAGAATTAGGTACATGTAACACTGATGGTTTTTAGCCTACTTTACTGATCCTCAGCCATGGATCCCCTGATGTTCTTGG
>JAHTLZ010003526.1:62966761-62983864 GCA_023846285.1 Phrynocephalus versicolor
CTTTCTTTCTTTCTTTCTTTCTTTCTTTCTTTCTTTCTTTCTTTCTTCCTTCCTTCCTTCCTTCCTTCCTTCCTTCCTTCCTTCCTTCCAAAAGGGGATCTTTATTTCTATCACAAACAATGTTCAGTGCTGAAATCCAGGAAACAAATAAGCACTCAAAGTTAGCATTTAAGCATCATCTAGTACAAAACATTGAGTTGTAAGAGGGGTCCTCCTCATAGATGCTTTGCCCCTCAACATGCCTCCCTCAGTGTTACAGCTAGCTATAAAATATTTTTAACCTCTGGACTTAATAGTCTTACAGGGGAGCCTTTTAGATTCCCATGTCTATTGTTCTGCCCCGAAGAGTTATTTTTTTAAGGTAGCACTTGCCAGATTCTGCCAGCCAGAACAGCCAGTAGCCATGTTGATGGTGGTATTATGGTAGCAACTGTAAAAACAAACAAACAACAGCTACAAAATCCTATGCAATTTTCCCAGGCTGTGCTCTTACTTCAGTTGAAAAGTACACAAATAATGCTTCTTTGTTCCCTGCTACCTTGCAACTGCTTCCAGATTATCAGCATGTTAAGGAGATATGTTTGCCAACTCTTATTCAAATGAGGAAGAAAGAAAATGGTGGAGATGGTGGGGAGGAAGTGGCCCAAACTCTTCTGCTGTTTCTCAGAAGAAGCAAAGTACTGTGTCCATCAGTGCCTCCAGTGCCACATTGCATCACCATTGGTATTGCTCTGAAGAAGGATGTATCACCTCTTGGGTATGGTGGCATCTCCATATCCTTCCCCACATTCAGCTGTTGGTGAAGAAAGAGATTATTTTATTTTGAATGCTTGCCACTAAATGCCCCTCTCAGAGCAAATGCAGATGAAAGGATATTCACAGGACATCTCTCTCACAGGCCAGATTGAGCCTTGCAAACATCCAAATGTGCCTCACCTGGCCTCAACTAGAAGGTGTCAAGACTAGCCCTAGTTCTGCCCAAGCTTGCAGTTCCTGTCACAGTGTGAGCCAGATCTTGTTCTTCTGGACAAGAAGCTAGGATCTAAGCCTAGGTAAACCTCACACCCTTCCAGTAGAGGACCTTCTCCCATAAGCCACATTTGAATATCTGTAAGGTATACATCTATCAGGTAGAACTCCCAGCATGGAGAATTATTGGACTTGTAGTCCATGAAATCTGAAAATCCCATCACTAGCAGGTGTTAAAAATAAAAATAGAAAACAGCAGTGGTGCTGGTGATGGGGAGAAAAATAACAACTAGCTCCATCCTGATTGTTGCCGGTGAGATATATGTTCACTAGAAGGCTTGTAATCTCAGGGGGTGGGGTGGGGGGAATTAATAGAAGTGAATACACACAGGTGAAGGAATTAGCTAATGTAAAGCTACAGTAATCATGATTTTTTTTGACTAAGCCTGAGTTGTCACAAGATAAGGAAGCCTGCAGTCCTAACCTCCAGGTGAATGTACAACAGTGTACCAGCTTAAGGGCAGAAAGGAAAGAAACAATATGGTGGGGATATATAAATCAATCATTATAGAAGCATTGGTTTTAAAATTTCCCCAACACTGACTTCCGGTTCTGGTTATGTTGTGGTGAGACAACTTGATAACCCCTGAGGCTTATCAGGCCGAATTCCTCCAGATCAAAGGGATCCTAAAGTGGGTAAGTCTCCTTGGAGGGGAGACACAGAGAGGCAGTACCTGTCTGACCACAGGGAAAATGGTGGCGAGCTTTGTTGGTCCAGAAAATGGCCTTATCTTTCTCTGGAGGAAAACCGGATGCCATCAATTAAGTTGAAGATGGCTTGAGCTGCTGGCACTGGAGAACTGCAAAAAGCTGTAAATATTTGGCATGTTTTGAGTAGAACTGTTTTCACTCCTCTGTCTATGTGAAATTTCAGTTTGGTGATGTTTGGAATTCTTTCTTCAGTCAGGCACTAACACTTCCCTCCAGTAGAAGAGCGGCTTTCAGCAAAGGGTGTGAATGTGTGGAAAGATGGAGCTATCTGAAGAAGTGATCTCTCCCACACTTGTTTTTACGGATTTGCTTTGCCTTTTTGCCTAGTGCCTTCCTGGGCTGTTAGAAATTTTTTTTCAAAAGGAAACTTCTTTTGCTTTGTTCTTTTTGCATGTGGTGGACATAAGGACATAGTTTGAGAGCAGAACTGAGAAAGTTTATTTGACCTTGGTTGGACTCCAATGTTTTCAAAATAAACTGCTTGACAGTTTATTTTTAAAGCTCTCTCCTTGCTCTCTACTTATTTTCCCCCTTTTCTTCTTCAATCCAGCCTCCTGCTTCTACATTCCTCCCTCTGAGAAACTGAGTGGCAGAAACTACAAGTGATATTAACCCTTTGATGCAAGGTATAAGAACACAACGAGCTGGAAAATTATGTCAGATGAAAAATTTGCTAACACAATTTTACTTGGTTTACATAAAGTTATAAACATTCTTACATCACAGTTGGAAGCACCTTCTTAGGATACTGAGATTTTCAATCTTGATCAGGATACAGAGCCAGAGCAGAGGGCTGATTTTACTCTACAGATAACCGCAACAAAAACTGTGCAGGATGAACTCGTGAAGAGAGCTAAATTTAGTCTTGATCAGGAGACAGCATCAGAACAGAGAACTGAGTTTAATCTGCAGACAGATACAGTAAGATCTATGCAAGATGAATGTGGATAGGCCAAATACAGAGAGGAGGAAACTAAATACATATGTTCTATTGGATATGGATACAGACGAGTGAAGAGCTTGGGAATTTTCCAGTAGCAAAGCAACTAACAAGATTGAAAAACAACTTATGAAGATAACAGACTTAGCAGAAAAAGAGAAAAATCAGAAAGAGAATTTTTGGCTTTGTAAATCGATTACATAAAAAGTTTGTTCTCTGTATTTGATTGATTATGAATTGATTATAATGATATGGGAAATGGGAAATGGAAATGTGAAGACCTGAATTATAGATACAAGTTAATCTGTTAGACCTTTAAAATAATTATGGTAGTTAGGTATAGATAGGAACTTTTATGCATAAAGTGAAATCTATAGACCAAGATGTAACTCTTTTATAATTGTCCATATAATGCTAACTCAAATTACAGAAGGTGTTGGAATTGTATCTCTTAGAATAATAGGTAAATACTAAAGGAAAGACCAAGAAAACTGGAGTCTGTGATCAGGCTAAGAAGTTATTTATGATTTCCTACTCTTATTATGGCTGGATGCAAAATGGCTGCTAGGTGAGATGACTACGAAATAGCGTTCTAGAGACTGAGTTAAGTGCAGTTTGAGGCATCTTGAACTATCCTATATCTGCTCATGTTTTTTTCTTGTTCTGACACTTGCTAGTCTATGTTCCTATTTTAATTTTATTATATATAATTTCAGAGAAGCTAGGATAGGCAGCGAACAAATGAACAAAAGATTGAACAAACAATTGAACAAACACTTGATCTAATGAATGAGTGAGTGAGTGAGTGAATGAACGAATGAATGAGGGAATGAGCAAGCAAACACATTACAATTTTAGTCTTTTGCTCTAAAATATCAAATTTCAAATATTAACACAGTAAAAATAATCACTAGGAAGGGATCTGGAAGGACCAGTAAGAAAAAAAATGGAAATCATATGAATCATGTGTAAGATGAAGGGGACTAGTTCTAAACAGCTGTATCTTGAGAATGGGATCAGGGAAAGGAGAAATTGTGTGTTGCAATAGATATTAAACTAGTTCCTCTCTCACCAAATAGAGTTTCTCAGCCCCACTGCCCACAGCTGCATTTAATTATGCTATTATTTATATAACAATGTGCCATTTTTCTTTGTTTTACTTTGTTATTACTCTGCACACTGGAAATGGCTAATGTTGCTTTTACTCTGAAATATTCTGGAAGTCCCTCCACCCTTGCCACCCGAGTCAATGTCTTTGAATTTCTCTAAGGCTTATCTGTGTGCATTGCTGACCCGTTTTTCTTTAAAGCAAAGCTAAAAAGCAATGGATTTTTATTTCAGATGGATTTATATCAGTCACTTACTGTGGTCTTTTAAAGCAAATGAAATTTTGACTCAAATGTGTTACAAATCAGGAGACTCACACTGGTTTCTGAAGTGATTTAATTACTTCAGAGAGTACTCTTGCCATAGAACAATAATGAAGTAGATGTTAGTTAAACTAATAAAATCTTTCAAAAAACCCATTGTAGTTATTTAACAAAAGGCTTTTAAGATGCAATGCCAGAGATGAAAAAATACGATACAAACAAGGTCTTGTTTTGTTTTGTCTGCAACAGTTTTTCTGATGTTCCTCGCTTTTATACCGAGTTAGACCTATGGTCCCTTTTAGCTCAATACTATCTACAATCAAGGCTGGCGCGCCCATTAAGGCGAACTAGCCAGTTGCCTAGGGCGCCAAAATGGAAAGGGGGCACTGGCCAGCCTGCTGCCCCCTGCCCCCCGCAGCTGGCCACCGCCATCTGTCCCCTGCCCCGTCGCCCTCCGCCCTCCGCGCCCCATGCCCATCGCCGCTCACCCCGTGCCCGTCGCCGTCCGCCCCCCCACCCATCACCATCCCCGTTATCCACCCCCCTGCCACCCCGCCCCCACTGCTGCCTGCCCGCTGCTGCTGCCCCCACCCCCTGCCGCTGCCACCGCCCCCTGCCCCTCATCTAGGGCGCAAAAAAACCTAGCACCAGCCCTGTCTACAATCTACGGTACTTGGTTGTCTACATGCACTGGCAGAGGCCTTCATTTTTCTGTTAGCTTGTTTTCTGTCTAACTTGGATAGAACTGGGGACATTTTGCATTCAAAGCATGGGTACTAGCCAAAATCCTGTTGCTTATCAAAATAAATTGTGCTAGAGTAGGCTCCTAGAATCAGTGGAGATTTAGTGAGTCAATTCCACTGATTCAAATAGGTCTACTCTTACTGAGGCATACTATGCTAAATTAAGTAACAGTTAGGGTAGGCCCATTTGAATCAATGGAAATTATAGAGGAGGTGATTCTCGAAATCGACATTCATTCACTGGGGCTACTTTAGTGTGATTTATATACTAAGCAAAAGGATTTTGGCCATTGCAGGATTCTGGTCCTTTTCTTCTAAAGTAAGTCCAAAACATGATATTGAATTGCTTCCCTATGACAGGAAGAAGAGATGCCAGCTGGGCTAAGGAGACAGCGAGCAAGGATTGAAGCTGGCATCCTCAGCAGATGGTGGAACGTGAACATCTCTACCTTTCAATTGTGTTGCGTTTCTCCAAATAACATGACCTCTACCTTTTCTTTTGTCTTGGTTTGGGAAACCTTGCATTTTCCTCCTGAAGTAAAATCCATGCATCACTTGTGCATGTTACTGAACTTCCACAGCTTTTCCTGTGCAGGTGGGGACAGTTTAGTAATTCAATTGGGAGTCTTTACTTATTCACACTGTTTAACTACATAAGGTAATGTAGGCATTATTTTGCACATTATTTTATACACTATATACTGTAACTACATAATGTATACATTACTGCAAATGTGCAGGATTCTGTAGGGAATTTCTCCTTACATCTTGCCTCCAGATGTGCAAAACAAGAGAGTCACTTTCATTGAATGGTTGAATCTAAAGAATTTTTTTTCATTCCTTGCTAAAGGTCCACCTTGTTGCTTTGGTCATGAACTTTATGATGTCACCCTTCCAAGCTGTAGTTCCCTCCTCTTACCACAGATGGTGTTTTGTTCTGTCAGAAACAAGACCGAACAAGCTTCTGTCCAACTTGCTCTTCTTCCAACATGAGGAGGACATTGGAAATATGTTCTCCTCTTTTTATTAAACACAGCTTGCTGGTTTGCCCAAACCTGACACACAGTGTTTCATCTTAACAGCGCTTTGTTTGAACTTCAGACTTCATGGCAACTTCAAACAGGAGTTAAACTAATGTGGTTAATTAAAAAGTTCCTGCTCCAGTTTCCCTTCAGCTGCCCTTAAGACGAGAGAGATAATCCTGTCATGATAAATCCAGCCACGATTGTTGACCTAGTGGAACATTGGTTCCCCCTCAGTTCAGTGACAGTATGGAAAAAGAAGAGAGAGTTCTGCTTGACCTCTGTGGTGAAGACTGCAGTTTTCTCTGTTCTCATTTCCTATACATTCCATCCCTCCTACTGTCTGATCTATACTTATCTGGGCATTTCCTGTTCCAGGCTCTCTTTTTTCACATAATATTGTCCCCTTGATTGAGGCCTTGATCGTTCCTTCAAAATCTGTTTGGTATCTCCATTTGTGACAGAATGACTAGCATAAAAACGGCAAGCTTATAGATTTCAGATATTGGGCAATCAAGGAAGAATGTGACTGATTCAGTGGCTCTGGCTTTTGTTTTCCCTTTGAAGAATCCTGTTCTGATTCCCAAATTGCAGTCTTCACTCTTCACATGGAACCCACTGTGAGGTTTCCTGGCCTCTCCCTATTTATCTATGTAATGGGAGCAAGCCTATCTACACAACAGATCCATCCATCAAGTTCCAGCAAATGATGGAAGGTTGGAATGCATAGAGAAGCTCAAAACCCTCTTTCCAGCTCTGATTGAATACCTTAATATAAGATGTAAATTTGCAAGTTCTCAGTACCTGTTACATATTACAATACTTCACTACTAATCTATGATGCCATGGTATTTTTAATCAAAGGTTTGCCAGCATAGTAAAGATATACAAGGGTAGCTGTTTGTTTACCTTAGTAAGGTGTTCTTTGTCCTTCCCACGCACAAATATACCGACAGGAGAAGAACGCAAGATATTTGTCTATACCTGTCTACTCAGAAATAAGCACAATCACATTTAATGAGATTTACTCCCAGGAGAGCTTGGAAAGTTACTTTGATGAATGATGACTATAATGACAATCTGAAGCCCTCCATTACTGGACAGTGGCAGAACGATGCTCTGAGGCCTCTGAGAAACTGACATTCTTCTCTAAAGAATAATGGCAATCAGCCCTCCCAAATATGCTGCCAGTCAGAAATTGCCTATTCAAAAATCAAACAACATTTAAAATACAGTACAATGATGCAGGAGAGGTGAGGCAGAATTGATGGTGGTGGTGGTGGGGAATCTGTCAGTTTCATGTCTTCCATTTCATCCATATTAAATCCTTTTTGTTTTGTTTCCATACGACTATTGTCTTTCTGTTTTTGTTTAGAAAAATGTCTCCACATAATCCGTATACATGTTTGAATGCATTTCCCTTCATCTGCCCATTCTTGTGCCCACCTTTAAGGTATCAGTTTTTGCAGGCAGTATTCATTTATAAACGCCTCTTCTGTATCTGGTTTTCTTCTTCTTCTTCTTCTTCTTCTTCTTCTTCTTCTTCTTCTTCTTCTTCTTCTTCTTCTTCTTCTTCAAGTGCTGGGATAAGTACATTCCGGTTTATACATTAATTCAGGATTGCAGATGGCATGTACCAAAAAAAAAAAAAAAAAAAAGGTTTAAGGTTTCAGTTTGTTTCATTTTGTTTTTAATGAATTTTTTGGAAAAAAATCATTTCATTGGTTTGTTAATTCGTTATTCATTTTTACCCGCATTGTGCAATTTAAAGCATTTGACTGCATGTGAGCATCTCAAAGAGAGAGAGAGAGAGAGAAAGAGAAAGAGAAAGAGAAAGAGAGGGGGGGAGGGAACAAAGTAAGCCTAATCCTGAGTGTATACATGCATGCATAACCACCTTTCCCCCTTGCACATTAAAAAATAAATTTTAAAAAATAAAATGAAAATTTAAAAGAAGATTAGTACACTCAAATCAACCCTAATAAAATATAAAAAAAGGTTAGGGAACATATTTGCCTCTCCCTGCCACTTTAAGCCTCCAAAAAAAGAGCGATCTGAGAAAACACATAAATAGATGTTTTAAGCACTCCTCACCCCCCCGCTAGGTATTATCAGGCAGAAAAAATAATTTTCGCTGGGTTTTTAAGTATATCCAGGATGTATTAATACCTTAAAAATGCCATTCTGCACAGATTTGCCGGCATTAACAAATGTATGTGGCAGCCATTTTGTCCTTTTTAAGACTAATGATCTCTTTAAAAACAAATTTTAGATGTTTTAAATTTCTGGCATCCTTTCATTTTGGATTTACTCCTAAGTTCGTTATTTGTTTCATTATGTAATGAAATGAATAACAAATAACAAAACGAGTAAAAAATTCATTTCGTGCCCATCTCTGTTCAGGATCTGCAAGCTTGGTAAGTTCTTAACCAAATGCAAAGTGAAAATTTCCCCATCCATAAGGGGCATAGGATCGATTCCTTCTGTAAGTGAATCTGTACCAGCAGTAGTATTAGGGGAAAAAACATTTTGTTAGAAAACTAATGTTTGCTATTCTGTGAAGAATAGGTGATGTGGACTGATGGTCTGAGGGAGAGACACTCCAACAAATATTGGGACCCCGAACTGTGAAGGTCTTTCAATACTAAAACTGGTACCTTGTAAGTGACCTAGAAAACCACAGGAGGCCTGTGCAACTAGACCAGAAATGGGAAGAGGTGATCAAACCTGTTTACACCTTACATCAGTTTGGCTGCCAGTTTCTGTACCTGCTGTAGCTTTTGGGTCAGCCCTGAGGGTGGTCCCACATAAAGAGCATTCATTGATCTTAGAGATCACCAATGTTCTCTACAGAATAGTGGTTGTTCTGCATCATCCTGGTATAGTTCTCATTGCAGATTTGAATAGATCATTCCAGTGATTTCAACTACAGATGGGGAGACTGTTGGTTCCTAGATATACTGAAATGCATTGGGTTGTCTTGGTGCCACCTGTCCACACACAGAGAGAACTACTCCCTGCCCTCCCAACACAGGGCGCACTCCACTTTCACCCAATATCTCACCCAATATCTACTTTCTTCATTTTCTTCACTTTTTTCTCCCTTTCCTCCTTGGAGGAGTGGAGGTTGACTGGGGGAAAACATGATGAAATGACATCCACCAACAATGTGGTACTAGTGTCCCTATGACAAGATCCTGCATGGGTGCAAACCAAAGCAAACCAGGTCAAAATATATCAGCATTGACAAAAAACACCCCACAACCTTTTAAACCAAACTTTTTAAAAACACCCCTAATGGACAATATGTGGTCTTTCAGATGCTGGTGGAGTACAAATCCCATCATCCCACACCTTTGGTTGTGTTCACTGGGGGCTGGGGGCAATTGCAACCAACAACATCTGGAGGCTCATATATTACAATATTGAAGAAGTTCATTCTTCAATATTATCGAGTCACCTTATTAATTCCTTGCCTTCTGAGCAGTTTGATTGATAGTAATTTATTCTGTGACAGATCTCAGTGAACATTTTATTTCATTGCATTCTTACTGTCTGTTTGTGTATCGTGTAATGGGCATAAATTATGTTGGTTACCGAGGACCCTGTATCTGATGATCTATAGGGAACTCTGAACTGTCTAGCCTGGAGCATAATAAAAATCTGACAAGTTATTCAATAGCTATAATTTACTCCTCAGCAAAAAAAACCAGTGCTCAAAAGACACACATCCTTCTCTTGCAAAGGCTAGATTGGACAGCATATTTTTATACTAAGACTTTAGAGAATGAAAAAGAAAGTATGGCTCTTTGTAATTCTGTAATCTTCACCTCCCAGACAAAGCCTGTGAAAGTGTAAATTGTGAGCGGCGTATCTGTATGACATTTCTATCACTTCCTAGCCTCTCTTATTTTATAGCCATATTATACTGCTTATTGAGATGATGATTGTGATGCTCTTTCTTTATGACTTGGTGGTCTAACCTTTAGCTGTCTATGATGCTTTCATGGATTAAACAATAAATTTGAGTATAACAACCTCATTTAATTTCCTCATAAAATTGATGTTTCCTGATGCTTGTTCACTGACATGTGCTATAAATATGGGATCTATAAATTTCAAAATTTAATCCCTCACACTTCCCACAAAACAATAATAAAAGTGAACACAGAAGAAATAATAAGTTGGAATTCATTGTCTCATTAATGACTCATATTCTCACAATGGCTTATGTCTGAAAGTATTTTTGAAATGGAATGGAGTGGGGGGGGGACCCTTCATGAGCCATATCAGCTGTCTCTCAGAAGACGGATGAATTGACATGTCTTTCTTCACTTAAAACCTATCTCTTCCATAAGGCTTTGTCTTTTACTTTTTGGTCTTTGGTGCTAGCTGAATCAAACTTCAGGCTAGCAGTTCTGCTACTGATGGGGTTCAGCAATGGGGAGAAGACTGGTAAGCGGCAGTCCCAATGGAAAATGAATGCACATGACACCAGCTTGCAGGCATATGCCACACTGACACTGCATTGGAATGGGGACCCCAGAAGTGCTGGCTGGTGCCTAGGTTTGGTGGCATAGAAGGCACAGCTCATGATAGCTGGAACCAAGAAGGACAATGTTTTGTTCCATTCCTCTTCTCCTCTTCTCCTCTCTCCTGCAAAGATTCTGAGGCTGGGAGTTGACGATGCAGGAGGAGTCTTGAAAAGGGATGGGCACAAAACAGAATAATTGCATTTCATTTCCTTCAATTTCTCACCCCCCACATTTCCTTTTGTTTTGTTTCACATGATTTTTTTCAAAAAGAAATCATACGGAAGGAATTTTTACAAATGAAACATGGGGGGCTGGAAAGCCCCTTCCTGGGTAGCCCACCCCCTCCTCCTGCACCAGGGCCCCTACTTACCCCTGTTCCTGGGCTCTCATGCTGGTGGGGGCCTTTGGTGGTGGCGGTGTCATTCTTGTTGTGGTATACCGCCAAGCCACTCATCCTCTTGGGCTGGCCAGGGCTGGCAGCAGCCACAGGGTGGTCTACTGCCAGGCCACTCAGCCTCCCCAGCTGGCCAGGGCCTTCAGCGGGCATGGGGTGGTCTACCGACAGGCCACTCAGCTTCCCCAGCTGGCCAGGGCCTTCAGCGGCCGTGGGGCAGTCTACTGCCAGGCCGCTCAGCCTCCCTTTCCCATCCAGGGCCTTCAACAGTGGCTGGGTGGTTATCGCTGGGCTGCTCAGCCTGTGAGGCTGGTTGGGGCATGTATCGGTGGCAGAGGAGGAGGAGGAGGAGGAGGAGGAGGAGGAGGGCCATCCCAGCCTGTTTGGCCTGGCTGGGCCCCGCGGCAGTGCCCACAGCAGCAGCAGCAATGAAGGAAGAGGAGACAGAGGCCCAGGCTGGCCTGCTGTGCCCAATCTCTCCCTCTCCGGCCTGGCTGGGCGGTCTCAGCGGTGGCAGTGGTGGCGGCAGGACACCAGCAGCAGGTAAAGGACTGGTTTACAGATGGAACAAAATGTTTCATTTCAATAAAAACACCACCATTTTTTTCATTTGTAACAAAATGCTGCTTCCTCATTTTGCTTCATTTCATTTCATTTCATTACATAACAACATGATGAAACAGCATTTCGTTTTTTGTTTTGTGCCTATCCCTAGTCTTGAATTTAAATCCTTGGGTAAGGTATAGGCTGGAAAGGCATAGCTTATGGTTGGGTGAGTTGGGGGAGGGAAGAAAACCCTAATGGAGCTTTCATTACTGCTGTGGGATTGCATAAACCTTTTCCATCTATGATCTTTCAAATTTCCCAGCATTCAATTGACTTAGGGCAGGGATGGCGAACCTATGGCACGCGTGCCAAAGGTGGCATGCAGAGAGCTTTCGCCTGGCATGCAACATGCTCCCTCCACTTCCCCCTCCGCTGGACCAGCCATGAGGTATTTGTGGAGGGGGAAGTAGGGGGTGGGCAGGGAGCATGTTGTGCGCCAGGCTGACCCTGACCCGTACCCTGCTGCCACCGACCCCACCTCCACTGGTCCCCACCTCCACAGCCATTACCACTTCCATCCATGCCCCCCACCACCAATGACGCTGACCTCGCTGCCCCGCCGCCCTGCTGCCTTCACCCCCGCCCCCCACTGCCACTGATCCCAACCCCCCGCCGCCGCTGCCACCCTAATGCCTTTACCCTGCCCCCCAATACTGCCACTAATCCCGCCCCCCACTGCCACCGCTGCCCTGATGCTTTCAGCCCCCATTGCCACCGATCCCCCCCCGCCCCCCCGCTGCCGCCGCTGTCATCCCCATCACCGAATTTGGGCACTCAGTGTCAAAAATGTTCACCATCCCTGCCTTAGGGCTATCAATTCACTCAAGAGCCCAAACCCAGTGGACCAACCAAACAACTTCAGAGGATCCAAAATGCAACAGCCAAGTTGTTAACTGGGCTGCTTGCAGAGCTGATATAGACTCCCTGGCTCCTGATCCGTTTATTGACAAAATTCATAATTCCGGTTTTAACCTATAACGCTCCAAATAGCTTGGGCCCAAGCTATCTAAAAGACTGCATCTGACTCTATAAGCCTGCCTAGGCTTTATGGCCACAAGGGGAGGCCTTTCTCTCAGTCCCATCACCCTCACAGAAGCTCTTGGTGGGGACATGGGAGAGGGCCTTCTCTGTTGCTTCTCTTAGGCTCTGGAATTCCGCCCCCGCCCCGCGAGGAAGCTAGGCTGGCCCCATCTTTGTCAACCTTTCACAAGCAGGCTGTTGTCACTTCTCAGGTAGAGTTTCCCGTAATTAATTGATGGTCTGAGTGGAGTTTTAAGAATTGTTGTTCTCTCTGTTGTTTTAAATAAGTTATAGATCCAATTTTATTTACCATTTTTAACATCTTATTTATTTCTTTTAAAATATTTCTGTCTACTCTTTACTTTTCAGTGTTGCTTTTTTAAAAAAAATGATGTAAGCCACCTTGGGGCTTCCGTTTTAAGGAAAAAGGCAGATAGATAGATAGATAGATAGATAGATAGATAGATAGATAGATAGATAAAGGCTCAGTCTCAAGTGTGTAGGCAAAGCCCCCTGAGTTTCCTCCCTCCCTCCCTTTTTTCTACCCTGTCTCCGCAAGGAGGGTGGCTTCATATGTGGTTGAGAAGGAGTATT
This sequence comes from Phrynocephalus versicolor, assembly GCA_023846285.1. Taxonomy (NCBI): domain Eukaryota; kingdom Metazoa; phylum Chordata; class Lepidosauria; order Squamata; family Agamidae; genus Phrynocephalus; species Phrynocephalus versicolor. The sequence continues at coordinate 62,979,726 of JAHTLZ010003526.1, forward strand.
GTTAATATAGCAACCTGCATATTATGGTTTGGATAGGAGGGATTTTGGGGCTGAATGTCAGTTGCTTAACAGCAGCCAATCTCCCCCCCCCCCACTTCAGATTCCTTTTGCCACCTTTTTACTCAGTTAGGCTTCTGTGTCAGTGAGAGTGAGTTACCAGTGTCCTTGTTTTTGGAGTGTTAGAGTTTGACAGTCATGGAGTTAGTACTTAGAGCATTTATGTAACCAGCCAGTTTGTCAAAACAATGAAGTTAACCAGTCAAGACATCTTACTGTGTAACAAATAGGTATGTTTTGTTTGTTATTCTGCTATAGATGAAGATTTCTCAACACCAGAGTCCCTGAACGAATCTGTTGAGAGTATGTTGTCAGTTTGAGGTTAAACTGAATAACTCTAAGAGGTGGTATATTTGAGTGAGACTTGAGATTATAATAATCTGTTCTGGAGTCTGTCTAGATTTTTTTCTGTATCCACTGCATTGCTGAAGGTTTTGAAGCCAGTAATTTCCACACTCTGCCAATAGAATGCCAATGTAAAATATTTTAAATAAATAGAAATATTAAATAAATAAATTTAACAGCCAGTCTAGTTTGTTGTTTGTGTATGGAATGGGAGCAAGTTTAATACCTTGTCCTTGTCTTGGGAAGCAAAACGTAGGCTAGATTGAACTGGCTAAGATGCATACATCAAACTGGGGGAATGGGCTGAGAAATGGCAAATGCGTTTTAATGTAACCAAATGTAAAGTAATGCATATTGGGGCAAAAAATCCAAACTTCATCTATCAACTCATGAGCTCTGAGTTATCCGTGATGGATCAGGAAAGAGATCTTGGTGTGTTGGTGGACAGCTCCTTGAAGGTGTCTCCCCAATGTGTGGCAGCAGTGAAGAAGGCCAATTCCATGCTAGGGATTATCAAAAAGGGGATTGAAAATAAAACAGCCAACATTATAATGCCATTATCCAAAACAATAGTAAGGCCCCACCTGGAGTATTGTGTACAATTCTGGTCACCGCATCTCAAGAAAGACATAGTGGAACTGGAAAAGGTGCAGAAGAGAGCTACTAAAATGATTACTGGACTGTGAGAGACTGTGAGAGACTGTGGAAAAGTCTGTCTTTCTTGCTTTGAGAACAAAAGGGAAATAAAGTTTCATACCTGGCTTTTCTGTATGCCAGCCAAGAAAAGGGGTCCAGCTGTGAAAAAGTGGATAAGAAGAAGTCCTTCAGACGCAACGTTTGAACGTGCTTGTCTTGAAAGAGCTGAAGCTATTCCTGAAGCTGAAATAATGGCGTCTGAATCTTGCAAGCTGCCAGCACAACAGCCGGACCTTTCAAAGGAGTTTAAAAACTTCAAAGCAGAAGTTAGCTCCCTCATTAAATCAGCTCTAAAAGATATAACGTCCACTATCAATGATCGTTTCCAGTCTTTCTCTTCACAGAATGATGATCTAAGGAAGGATTTGTTGCAAGAAATACAGTCTCTTCAGACACGGGTCTCTAATAATGACGCTGAATTGAAAAAACTAGCAGGAGAAATCAATCAAGTTCAAACGCTAGCCTCTAAGCATGAAAGCGCTTTTTCTGCCCATGAAGAAGAGATCGACGCCTTACAGAGAAAGCTGATTTATATGGAAGACTATTCTCGAAGGTCTAATCTGAAACTAATCAATTTTGAACTTCAGGATAAAAAAGAAATCAAGAAAGAAATCCTTGCTTGGCTTAATACTATCCTCCCCCAACAACTCATCGAGACCGATATCGAAAGAGTGCATTATATAGGCAGTGCAACAGCAGGCGTTTCAAGACCTATTCTGGTCAGATTTACTTCCTATGCTATGAAAGAACAACTGATGTCTACTCTCAGGGCAAAACCTGATCTTTTGAAGCGCGATGGAAGGGTCCTACAAGTTTACCAGGATATCTCCAGGGAGACTTTCGAATGGAGAAAATCTATGAAACCCGTGACAACTGCTTTGAGAAACAACAACTACAGATATCACTGGGGATTCCCGATCTTTCTTAAAGTGTGGAAGGGCCCAACTCTTCACAAAATCTACTCCCTGGAAGAAGGTGAACAACTTCTTAAGGCATGGAATATCCAAATTGAAAAAGAAGAATAGATCACTTCAAACTCAGCCTCTGCAGTGACGACAGTACCAGCTTTTAACTCTTCAGATGTCTTAACGGGCAGAAAATTGGAGACTAATCTGAAGAACTCTGCACCATAGAAGACAGCGCAACCTTTCTCTCTCTTCCTGTCTCTCTCTCCCCTCCCGTTCCCCCCCTTTTTTCCTTCTTTTTCAGGCTAGTTTGTCTTAATTCGTCTCTGTTTTCACTTGTTTGTCCTACATTTCTCCACTCCTTCCCGTCCCTTATTCCTTTTCCTTTCCTTTCCTATACCCTCTGTTTTTCCCTCTATGTTTTTTTTCTCTTGTTTTTTTTTTTTTTTGCTTGTTTTATTCGGGGAGGGGGGACTGAGTGTGGAAGGGAGGTGAATAGAAGCAAGTTAAGATTTACATTATTATGCTTTAATTTTTTACTGCATTCTTTCTTTCCAATTTCTCACGTATATAATTGTAAGCAAGACTAGACAGTGCTAATGCTAATTCCGAGCTTTTGAGTCTTTATCAGCCATCGGGAAGTGTACGGGTGCCTTCCCCCTCCCTCCTATAAGGGCGCATACAAAATGTGTATGAGGGCTAAGAGGATGGGAGAACAGAAAATAAATGTAGGTGGTGGGGTTTGGGAAATTATTGTTCGTTTTTTTTATATGTAGTGTTTGTTTGTATATATTCACAAAGAGACCGTTCCAGATTGATACAAGAAAGAAAATATGGGTAGACTGGTGAAATTAGCCACATTGAATGCTAAGGGCCTAGGCTCTGTCATGAAGAGAAAGAGACTAGAGTCATTAATCAAGAAGAATAAACCGGACATCATCTTTCTTCAAGAAACACACCAAACGAAAGATGGTCAAAACAAACTGAAATTACCCAATATGAACATTTATGAGAAAAGTTTTGGTTCTTCTAAAGCAAGGGGGGTAGCAATCTTAATTTCAAAGCACTGTGACTGTCTGTTGAAAAAACTGTGAAAGATCTGGAAGGTAGATATATTATTCTTCAGGCCACAATTGGTTTAGAACATTATACACTGATAAATGTTTATGCACCGAATACTAATCATAACCTGTTTTATAAAGAGGTATGGCAGCAGATAGAGAAGGTACAGAAAGGACATGTGATTTTAGCGGGAGATTTCAACATGGTTATGGACAAAATAAAAGACAAAACAACGACTAGCAAGGTAGACTGGGGGACTAGGCATACAATCTTAACAAAATTCATCGCAAATACAGGATTAAAGGATGTATGGAGAGAAATGAAGGGCGATGAAAGAAAATTTACTTTCTACTCATCAGCCCATAAAGCTTATTCGAGAATAGATTATATATTTGTTTCACAAAGCTTGCTATCTAAAGTCGTAAACACTAATATAGAATTGATAAAAATTTCAGATCATGCTTTAATGTCTGTTGAAATAGAAAATAAGAAGAACTATAAGGAAGCAAAAAGGTGGAGAATAAACTCTAGAATTTTTCAATTCCCAGATACGGTACAAAAAATACAAAGGGAATGGTTAGAAACCTGGAATATTAATGAAGAAGGTGGTGGTCTAGGAGTTATCTGGGACACTCTGAAGGCGGCGGCTAGAGGTTACATAATAAAAGAAAACACTATAAACAAAACTCGAGATCAGCAAAATAAAAAAAAATTAGAGGCTATCATAGCAGACCTTGAATCTCAATTTTTTGTAACTAAAGACAAAAGAATCTTAATTCAGATTGAGGCCAGGAAAAGGGAATTAGAAGAAATAGATCTACAACAAACCCAAAGAAATCTACTATACCTGAAAAGAAACTTTTTTGAATATAGTAATAAAAACTCAAAGATGCTAGCAAAACTAGCACAGAAAAGGAAAGAAAAAAGCATGATAGGAAGGATAAAGGATTTAAGCGGCAATATCTGTACTCAAATGAAAGAAAAATTAAAAGTCATCCAAGAATTCTATCAAAAGTTATATACAGCCAATAGAACCAGTAAGGAAATTATGGAACAATATATTGACAAAAATCT
>JAHTLZ010003526.1:62990451-63008376 GCA_023846285.1 Phrynocephalus versicolor
GCACAAAACGAAAAACGAAATGCTGTTTTGTCATTCCATTACGTAACAAAATGAAACAAAATGAAACAAAACAAAGAAGCAGCATTTCATTACAGATGAAATGAAATGGTCGTTTTTTCATTATAATGAACAATTTGACCCGTCTATAAAATGGTTACTTACCTGCAGGTGTTCCACCACCGCCGCTGCCACTGAGACTGCCCCAGCCAGGCCAGAGAGGTTGAGTGGTTGGCAGGCCAGCCTAGGCCTGCTGCTGGAGCCCCGCCAGCCAGCTGGGCAAGCCAGCCTAGGCCCGCTGCCGCCACCACTGCCTCCGCTGCCAGAGCCTTTGGAGCCGCCGTAAGGTAACGAGACATTTCATTTTTTGTTTGGTTTGTATGAAATGAAATGAAATGTGGGGAGTCCTGAAAAACCCCGAAACAAAACACCATTTTTCTGTTTCGTGCCCATCCCTAGTCAAAAACTTTCCCTCACATTGTCTTATAGCTTCATTAGTAAGTAGAGGGGAATTTTATTTTGAAGCTGTCCAATACATAAAAAGGGGAGGGGTGGACTTAAACACCACCTCGTTAAATATGACTGCCCTATTGTCTGGTAGCTGAGATATAGTTAACCGTGACAATGACTTTTAGATTAAATTTTGAAAGGCTACTTAAGTATATCCTAATATCTTTCAACTATGGTCAATTTGAGAAAATTCCTTTCTCACTGCCTGCTTGGCCTCTCCCAACAGATCCAGCTTCAGTAGTATAATCCAAAGAACTGGCAAAGAATTGTTCAAACAGAACAATAATGAACTTATGTAGGAATCAATGTAAAGGGATCAATGTAAAGTGCGTCTCCTAGGAGTTTAAATTCAAAAGATCTAGCAAATAGGAATTCGGGGGAAGCTGACCTAAGGGATTATGGCAGTAGTTCCCAAACTTTTTCAACTCACAGCTCCCTTGACTTACTAGCCATTGGCTGGGACTCCGCAGTACAGTAGGATTGCCATAACATCACGGTACCTGTGGTTTCATGTACCCATTGCCTAAAAAAGGAAAAGAAGGGAAAACACCTTCCCAACCAGTATTACCAGGACTGGCTACTAGATGGAACCAGATATTATGCTATCATCAAAGGGTGTGATGGAAATGCCCTTGTGGCCTGACTTCTCTGGAGGAAGGAGCTTCCAGAGAAATGGAGAAACTGTGTTTTTGGAAATGACCTGCTCAGCTCTTGTAAATTCAAGCCTGTGGCTTCCTTTACTCAGTCCACCTTGTATTTGGTCTCCCTGTTTTCTTCCTGCCTTCAATCTTTCCTAGCATTATTGTATTTTCCAGTGAACCACTGAATAGCTCAGTGGGTTTGGCATTTGGCTGCAGAGCCAGAGGCTGAGAATTCAATTCTTCACTGTGCTTCCATGACAAGGGCTGGACTCATGGATCCATAGTGACCCTTTCAGCACTACAGTTCCATAATAATAATAATAATAATAATAATAATAATAATAATAATAATAATAATAATAATAATAATAATAATAATAATAATAAACGGGCGCAGGGGCGGACGGCAACGGGCACAGGGGGTGGGCAGCGATGGGCGCAGGGGGCAGCAGGCAGATGGTGACAGGCAGTGATGGGCGGACACTAGGACAGTGACGGGCGGCTGGCGGGTGGTGGTGGGGCGGCGGTGGCCAGTGGTGGTGGTGGGGCAGCAGGCTGGCCAGCGCCCTCTTTCCATTTTGGCACCCTGGGCAACTGCCTAGTTTGCCTTAATGGAAGTGCCGGCCCTGGCTGTAAGCTATTCCTTGATTGCCTCCAATACCTTGGAAGCTGCCCTATTAGAGATACTAGAAGTCAAAAGTAATAAAAGTATGAAATAACACCACTACACACCCCACCCTCTGCTTTTCCTATCACATGTTGATAGTTGCGCTTCATTGCTCGTTGCACTGATCTTCCATAACACCTGAACTAGAAAACTGTGGCACAAAACAAAAACCTGATGGTTCAGTTCATTCTCTTTCTCCCCCCCCCGTTCATTTTGTTTTGTTTCATATGAATTTTTGTTTTAAAAAACAAAACTGGTTCGGCTTACCTGGACCACCGCTGCCACCGGGGGACCCCCCCATGTCGATACCCGGGGACCACTGCTGATGCCAGTGGCAATGCCGGGGGACCGATGCTGAGGCTGATGCCAATTCCGGGGGACCGCCGACGCCGAGGGGCCGACAATGCCTTGGGAGTGCCAACAATGCCAATGACACCAACCATGTGGCCCTAGGGGCCGGGTCAGCACTTAAAAAAAATTTTTTTACAGCACTGACCACACAGCCCCAGGGCCTGGGTTGGTGCTTTTTTATTTTGTTTATTATTATTATTTAAATTTTACAGCACCGACCACGCGGCCCAGGGGCCAAGTTGGTGCTTTTAATTTTTTTAAAATTTTGCAGCGCCGACCATTTAGCTTTGTTTCATTTTCCTTTGATGAGTTGGTTCGTTATTCATTTTGTTAGCTAACAAAATGAATAACAAATAACAAAATGAATTAAAAATTCATTTCGTGCCCATCTCTACTGTGGTTTAATGCTGGTAAACAAAACAGATAGAACTTTTCTTATGATCCTGGCTTGCCACCTGACAGGTTGGACACTACTTATATTTTTCCTAAATGAGACCCAGGAATGAAATGCAAATGTGTCCAGCAATGGGATCAAGGAGAAGGGGAATGAAAAGTAAGGGAAGAGCACACTGCCACGATGCTTATTAATCATGTCCAAACTACTCATGATTTATGCAGCCATGAACAGATGTCTGAACATAGCTACATGATCCCTCACCTGATGCCTTCTAGACATTTGGGACTTGAATATTCATGATCTTTTGTCAGTTATTATCTTGTCTGGGGCTGCTGGAATCTAAAGCATCTGGTGGATCCAGCTGAGGAACACTGGCAAAGCTCCACACACAGGCGAGGATGTGTTCACTTCTGCTACTGTTAAATGCTTTTGCTTCTTCTCTCTGTGAAATGATGTCCTGAACATAAAATTTCAGTGGGATCAAAAGTACACTAAACTGGTTGGACTTTATGGGCCTGGACAGATGACACCTTTGGGACTCTCCTTGCCTGTGATTTCAGTACCCAGTGCCTTGCAGAAGCAATATTTCCTGTCACAGGAGTACAAATGCCATGAGTGCGGTATACGCCAAGGACATTTTTGCAGTTCGTGTGTGCATGCCAGGTGGGGGGAAGGAATCAACTGTATCTATAGAACTGCTAATGAAACCTGTCTGGCAGTGTTGCTTTTAAACATGGGAAGAATTAGCGCTAAATCGACATGACACACTTTCCAGCACCAGCTGTTAGCTGCGGTAACACATTTCTTTCATAGGTGAGGACATTCTACACCTCTTAGACTGAATGATTTTTACTACCTCGCTCTCACATCTGCGATTGCTCTGGCTGTAACTTACCAATCCCTTCTTTTTCCTATTAGTAAAACTGAAGTTTTAATATGGCTCACTGCCCTGCGGTCAATTGAAACTCCAAGCTGTTATCCATCCTTGTTCATCACTGACTCTCTCTCTCTCTCTCTCTCTCTCTCTCACTCACTCACACACACTCACACACACACACACACACACCTCTTTAATATGCACTCTCTTTTTATGGAGCTATTGCACACAAACATGGATCCTACCATTTGCGGGAGTTTGGGTAAGCTACCTGTAACAATGATGGCAAGACATTCCCTGTGAACTCTGGCTTTTTCAGCCAACTTTATAGAAGTATGATTTGAAGCTTATCCACCCAGAGCACCGCTAGACTTTAAAAGGAGCAGCTACTGCTAGTGGATTTTCAAAGCCAGCCACCGATGAAGGTCTCAAGCTATGAATTTAACATTTTGTTGCAGTGTTTAAAAAAAAAGGAAAGGAAAGAAAATATATGTGCAAAGCTACCCTGCTGGCCTACTGCTGCAACTTCAAATTGACTTTTTTTTTGTCTTTCACGTGCTGCCTGATATTCCTGCTTATTGAAAGCCATATATCTGAAGCAGCATATTTTTAACAGCTAGTAAGCATGTCTGGTGAATTCCACAACAATCACTCTCCACTTTGAATGAGCCTAAATCAGTGGTGGGGAGGGTGGTGTGTTTCTTTTTTAATCCATGCAATCACCCTCCTTCCTTTTGCCTGCCAAATTATCAAAATGCATAATTTTGTACAGTACAAACATCCAAAAGAAGGAAGAAAACCTAGCAGAAATGAAAATAATCTTTAGGGTAGGTGTTGTTAATCTCAGTTTAAGTGGACCCATTGAATGAATGGGACAGGTTCAGCCTCAGCTGATGCAGAATAACACATAATAGACCGAATCTATGCTTAACTAAAAATTGTACGTAGCCCACCATATCTTAAGGGACTGTTTGCATTTGTAGGACATATGCTGACCATTTTGGCCTCTCCTTCCATCTAGATGCAGTATGACAGTGTATTACCTCTCCAGGTACAAGAAGCAAAGATACTGGCCAGCTGGGTAGCTGCTAAAGGCAGGCTTCCTTCCCCAACAGATTGATAATAGATGACAAAAGCAACACACATGCACACACACACACACACACACAGAGAGAGAGAGAGAGAGAGAGAGAGAGAGAGAAGAACACATTACAATGCACAAGTGATCTCATCCAGTCAGATCTTGGCAATTGCTTGTCTGTGACTCACAGATCACAGGTAGCTTTCTCACTGCATATGAAGTGGATGCCTCACAAGAACATAAGACTTCACAGAAATGTTTAAACCCTATATGGTTAGTGTGATGTCGATTGTTCAATGGCAAAGGAAAAGCAATTCAAGGTTAAAGGAAGGAAATCGGTAAGCTCTTGGTGTTTGGTCTTCCTGACAGCCACTGGTGTGCAGAGCAATTCATAGGGGAACGATTTACATTGCTCCATTATATTACTTATCCAAAGAACCCATTGACAGCCTCTATTGATTAAGGCCCATGTTTGTAACCAACCTCAGAGGTTAGGGCATTAAAAGAACTTTGACATCTATCTTTCCCTAGGAGAGTTCATCTAAAGAGTAACCGCTAAGAATTTAAAGAGGCCTTGAACATTTTTAAAGTTTTTAAGTGGTCTATTGAATTTCCCAGTAATCCCCTATCCCATTTCTTGATTGAACTATTATTTTGAAAGAGGGGGAAATGCTTAGAAAAAATGAGTTAAAGTATGCAAATATTCTCTTATGGGGAAAAGGTGGCATAGTAAGGATAAAAATAAAAGAGACAAAATAAAAGGTATATATTTTACACATTACCTTCACATGCATTTTATAATTATTTGGTTATAGAGAATACATTTTATAAGCATTTTCAGGGGTCGAATTTCCTACAAAATGGGTCACAGAAGTTGGAGCAGTTAAAGTAACAATGCAAAGGTTTAGATCAGTTTCTTTCCAAATGTTGAACAAGTGATGAAATCCTTGAGCATCATTATATAGAAATATATTGGAGAAAATGTATGGATAATGTGAGAGTCAAGTAACAGCCCATATATGCCATAGAAGTGTCTCTTAATATCAGCAGTGTCCCAAGGTTACAGAGTGAACCATTTCAGCATGACAACAGGAAACGTCCTTCCACACTTACATTGCTCACTCTGCTACTCCCATATATGGACTTGGCAACAGTGGCTCTCATATCTCTGTCAGCTCCGTCTTGTCAGCATGGAGCTTTCATGGTTCTCTCTCCTGCACGTTCTCCTTTCTTAGGCCAATCAAGGGTGGCCGCCCCATCTTCCCACACCATGCCACCGTGCGCCAAATGATATGGCCATTGAACGATTGAAGGATTCATCAAATATGTTTAAAGTACATTCCTAAATAATACAGTGGAAATGAGGGAATTTGAGTCTATTATTTGGGATTAAGTATCAATTCAATGGTGTATACCGATGTGATTAATCAGACCGCATCTGATGCTCACACTATATGTTTCTGTTTCAGAGGTGGTTATGTTTAGTGATTTTTAATTTGTTGGGCTATAAAATGAGCTCTAGATATACCAGACTTCTTCAGGGAGGTCCACAGACCAGTGATCCCCTGGGTGAAAATATACTCTCTCTTATGTGTTTGAAGTGAAGTGATGTGAGGAATAAAATCTCCAACCTCTGGCTCCACAGTCAAATGGCTAAACCAAAGAGCTATCTGGCCAGCTGTCTTTTAAAAAAAGGGGGGGAGCTCTCAGCATTCTCTTTATTGTGGAAAAAAAGAAATAGGAATCAGGTAATTTCACTGAATTGCTTCAGAGGGAGGAGAAATTTTCCCACAGTGTCTCTCCATTAGTGTGTGGGTTGGAAGCACAGCTTCTTTCTTTCTATTGTTTTGCTGCTCAGGCAGTACGCTGGCCATTACTTTGCACTGTCTGTAACATCCCAGGCCTAGTGTCAATCTGAATTGTTTGTGGGAGAGAAGGGATGGCAGCCACACATATCCACACCCAAAATGGTGGTGAATGCTGAGGTGGTGGTGGGGATATGACAAAAGGGTCTCCTTTTGAGCAGTAGGGTGTGGAAAGCAGAGAGTCAGAATCCCTACCACTGAAAAACGTGTTCTGAAATATTTCAACCCAGCCTTAAGACTAGAAGCACCTTGCTGCACCCACCATTCTTTTGTAACTGCTTTTACCTTGTCCTTTCTTTGGCCTTTGTGGTTTCTATGTAAATGCTGGGCTTTTATTAACTAGAAGTGGGAGGTTTATTATGCTAGCTCTGTGTCTAATGGCATTTGGATAATTGGCCAGCAGATAACACCAGCATCTCCACGATTTTATACCCCTCTTCTCTTTTTGAGCTTCCTGGAGTGAGTTGAGCAATGAGCATTAATCTTGTTCCAACCCTGCTCTATTCAAGTGCCCTTTTCAAGCCGCAGCCATTAGCCTTCTTTCCAAAAGCGAGACACCCTGAAAGATGCTTAGTGTAGGATGTTAACTAGATACACATTTTAGACACCTTCTTCCACTCCCCCTTGGCTCCCTGTGTTCACAGCAGCACTCCTCCTGTCCAAATTAGTGGACTTGCGTCCAGGGAAGGCCAAAGAACATTTAGTAATTTTCACCCAAGTGTATTGCTCATCCGACCTCTAAGGACTCATGGCAAGCCAGCAGGTTTTTAATTAAAGATGACAGATCTTTGTCCCTCGAGGCTTCTCACACCAGGAAAAGAGTGACTGCATGCAACTCTTTGGGGCTGCCAGGAAATCCAGACGCCAAGCTCTTTAACATCAGCTGCATGTCTGTGTCACATTATCTGAATGCCATTCAGTTTATACCTTGTGCTCATACAGTCGCAAGTACCTTCTAATTTCATGGTCAGGGAAAAACATGACATCCTGACATCCTGAGCTGTAGTCCTAGTGCTGCTCCAGAAAAAAGCTTGGGATGGGATGGATCACTAGTCCTGGAAACACATGGGTACACTGAACTGCATCAAGAGTGAACCAAGTAACAAGGTGTGTAAGTATATGCTCATCAGATCTCTTTTTTAAAGCCACTAGGACCATTGCAGCTTGATTTAAGCTCAAAACCACTTATCTGTCTCCTTTGGCACTCATGGTATCTGTGAATCTGCCCTCCAAAGCCACATTTCATATTGTCCGGTGTGTGGGTGGACCATGGAATATGTAGTCCACCACAATTATCAGCGTAGCCTGCTGCCTTGAGTTAAAGCATTATTTCTTCCGTGAAGACAAACAAGACTTCTTTGTTTCAGCAATCTGTATTTACATATATGCACTTCCTACAGATGAGTAACTTTATATCCAAGTTCAGCATTCAGTAACTTTCCAAACTTTAAGATGTAATACATCCAACACAAGATTCCAGATTGCACACACAGCTATACAGCAACAATGTGAACATCCAACTTCCAAATGTTTCCACCTTTGAAAAAAACCCTCTTTTTTATGTGCTCCTATGTCCGGTATGTATAATATTGTTATCCAATCATCATTGCTATTTTGTACCACATGACTTGGCACATTTAACCAAGCATTCACTCTTGTGCATGCCACTACGTCTCTCCATCTGCTTTTGAAACCTTGAATCTTTCACTTCTTGCCCAGGTCACTTAGGCCTACAGCTTTCTTTCTTTCTTTCTTTTTCTTTTTAGTTTATTTATTTATGTGCAATAGAAACAAACAAAACAAGCACCTATTCCAGTGACCAAATTCATAAAGCAAAAAGGAAAAGGAAAGAAACAATTTGAAATATAAACACAAACAAAATCTGTAGTGGACACTACCTGTCCACTTATCTATTACTAATACAAAAGGGTTAAGGATTCTGCAATTGATCGGCCATCTGCAAGTCTTTCACAGATTCTGGGGAGCACTGTACAAACATCCTTATATCTATTTCACCCCTTATTCATTTGTCTGCTTCTGGGCCCAGTTATATAGCATCTTCCAGCTCTCATTTACAAATTGTCTTGGTTGGTCTCGCAACGCCTCTGAGAGCATATGTAGTTCTGCAATGTCCAGTAATTTTTTCAACAGTTCAACCTTAGTTGGTATTTCACTTTTCTTCCATTTCTGGACCCAGAGCAGTCTAGCTGCCGTATATATATACAAGAGAATATATTTTAATTTTTTATCAATAATCTCTGGCATTATGTTCAGTAACAACATTTCTGGTTTAAAGTTCAATTTAATTTGTACAATTTCTTGTGCCATTTTCCAAGTCTCTCGCCAGAACGTCTGAGCTTCGTCACATGTCCACAATGCATTATAATATGTCCCTGGGTTCTTTCTGCATTTCCAACAAACATTATTTGACCCTTTTGACATTTTGGCTAATTTTACCGGAGTGAGATGCCACCTGTGAAACAGCTTTCTTCACAGGTGTCTTGTATTAAACATTACAGTGGTACCTTGTATAAAGGAATTAATTCGTTCTAAATGAAATTCTGTTAAGCAAATTTTCCTTTATACAAATTTCCCATAGGAATGCATTTAAAACAGAGTAATCCCTAATAGTGACCATTTTTATGTTGTACGGATTTGCCCCATGGGTGATTCTGTTAAGCAAATTTCCCCTATCTCTGGATTTTTAATGTTGTACAGATTTTATGTTATACAAACCGTTTGTTATATGAAGGTCCACTGCATTTTGAAACTTCAACCCCTTATGAATATGTTGGCACATATGCCTCGTTTTTGTTCCTCCACAACTTTATTCATTGTCCATCTTTAATCTCAGCGCATAAGAATGCCAGAGTAATTCCTCATTCTCTTTGACCTAGGTTGCCTTGATGTCATGTGATACCTTGAGAAGATTTTTCCAGGCCCTGCAAGATTCCTCCACCTGAAGCATAAGAAGGAGACAAGGAGCATCCTCTCATTTTCTCCTCTTTGGAATTTGCATAAGATGTACAACTAAGATCGTTTTACTTTGACACACACAGCTTGCATAAAAGGAGTGGGCAATTTTCAAAGATATGCAAGCAGCCCATTCAAAAAAAAAAAAAAGCCAAACCAACAAGCAAACATTTTGCCCGCTATTCATAAAAGTCCATGACATGAAACAGCAGCCATGGTCATTTTCCATGAGTGGTGGAAACAAGTCACTCTGACTCTCTTTGCGCTCTGAAGATGCCAGCCACAGAGTCTGGTGAAACATCAGGAAGAAAAACTTCCAGAATGTGGCCAAACAGCCCAAAAAGCTCACAACAGCTATCAGATCCTGGCTGTGAAAGCCTTCAAGGATACATTAAAAGACAGACATTTGTTTTTTAAAAAAATTAGAGGGTGGCCTTCTAAAGTAGTATAATCTTGGTTTGCTGGCTGAATAGCTCAGTAAGTTACAGTAGGTATTTCAGTTCCCCACTGAGTCAGAAAAAGAGCCAACCTGTGTGGCTTTGGGCATGCTGCACCATCTGAGGGCACTCACAGAGGAAGGGAGGGAACCATTGCTAAGTATTTTCTACCTAGAAAATCCTGTAAAGAGTCACCATAAGTTAATTCATATAATTATATTATTATTACAGACCTACAAAGACTGCCAGGTATGTGTATGTTTGTGTGCTGATATTTTTTCAAACTTAAAAACTTGTGTCATTCTGAAGCAATGTACGTTTTGTAAGGTACTACAAGCATGGAAATATCACAGTTTCATGGTTAAAAATTCCCAGAATAGCTCAGCCTGCGGTGGCTGTGCAGGAATAAGGATGTTGGAAATTAATTTTTTTAAATGTGAGATACTCACGCCCTAGGACTGTGATTAGACATTTTTCAGCTTATCCAAGCTCTAGCATTTCAGTGCAAAACTTGATGCCGTTTTGTTGCCAAAGTGCCTAACAACGATCCCTGCCTGCTGGTTTACAGTCTTAAAGGGGGGAAAGAAAAGGCCAATCGTACTGCTTAACTAATTCAACCTCAGATCACATGATTCTTTCTTAAGGCTGAATCAGGTCATTAACACCCCATCTTGGCACCCCAAATTTAGTGCTGAAGCCATATGGCTCAGTGTGAACTGTCTTGCATCCAAATTCATCCTCTCAGTCAAAACAGGCATTAATGTTTTTCTTAATTATCTAATGCAAGGCTTCTCCATAAATGAACATTCATCCCAAACCAGAGATATACTTTTTTTCATCCTTCAAGCAGTCTGGACCCTTGCATTTTTTAAAATCTGAAGATCTTGTCTATTCTCTATTTTATGCAAACCTGAAGTGGCAATAGAAGAGATTGCACACTCCTGAACTTGGCATGTCTGTAGAGTCAAGAGTAAGCAAGTTAAGCTGCTGGGACAATAAAAACACCTCCCTCTCTTCATTTCAGATGCAGCCTAAGAACATCCAAGCTCCGAGCCTGAAGTAAGAAAACTGCCTGGCTTTTTTCCATCTTCCAAGGACCTTACATTTAAGAAATAACTCCTGGCAAATCCATCTTTTGACATGTCATAACCTATTAATACTACTCTGAGGAAGAGGGTTTTGCCCTCAAAGTATTAGCAACATTTTTTTAGAATTTTCTAGTAGCCTAAAGGTATCACCTGTTCCACTTCCCCATTCACAGTATCTTTGGTTGTCCCCATTTTGTCATGTCAGATGCCCCTCCCCCCCCCACTGTGAAAAACTCAGCTCACAAAATCAAAATAATCTGGGCTGGAACTCCAACAACAGGAGGCTCTAATAAGCAGGAAAGCTGATGCGAGACTGAAGGCAGCTGTTCCTTAAGTAAATAACATAGTGAAAGTGTTAATCAACACGACTGTTTGTCTCACAGTTGGTTTATGTTGGTTTTATACTTGGCAGAACACTTCTTGAAAAGCATTTGATAGCCATCAGGCTTCAACTACCAGCCATCTCTACCAAATACTTCTTTGTGTTTTGGGAAATATGTATGCCTGCATTTCTGCTTTTATCTTCCTGTAATGCAAGTAATGGATTAAAATGTGACTTAAATGCTAAATTGTGCCCTATTATTTTCTTATCTGACATAAAAGCTTTTCTCCTCTTTCAGACCATTTGATGAATCTTCACAAGTCCATTACCCCAGAGAAACATAAATAATAAAATGTGGCATCAGGTCAATCCTGACTTAGGAAAACCTTTCAAAGGTTTTTCTAGATATAGAGCCCTCAGAGGTGGTCTGTGAGATATCTAGGTATCTGAGATATCTCATTAGTCTTCTGTTTCACCCAGTGATCTCCAGGGTTTCCCCCCCTTTACTTATCATTTGAAAATTGTTCAGGATCTCAGGAGACTGCTTAATAATCCCCATGTTATGTTGAGGTCATATCTATTTATACAAGTGTTTCCTATGCAGGTCAACTTTTTATATACTTGAGAAATTGTGTAATTATTATGTGTTTTTTTTTTTGTTTACTTGTTTTAAACACCAAGGTTAAATAAAAGCACTCTGAAATCTTCTGGTCAAATTTGACTAGAAATGCTCATTTAAAAATAAATAACACATATATTTTTTCTTGAGAATGATAGGTTCTTCCTAATGCCGTGGCTATTCCTGGTATTGTAAGCCGATGTCTGACAAATCAATTACTGACAGAGAGAGAGAGAGAGAGAGAGAAATCAAATAAAAAGTCAAGGGTACAGATTCACAACTGTTCCATAGTAGTTCTGTGAGGCATGGGGGTAAAGGTTGTGGCTCTTCAGCTGGCTACCACCTGAGAACCTCTTGTTAACCATTGTTTTCTCTGTAAGGAAGAGAGGCTGTGGCTCACACAACATTTCCTCTAATATACATTGGAAGGTCTAGTAGGCTGAAGGATAAAGTCCCATGTCACCCCCTTCCCTTTACACAACTCTGTACTGCAGGACTGTGGTATCCATAGACAATGAAAATCACTGAAGTATCAAACACTATACATTACATGGTCTGTATTTCTGGGGGAGAGTTAATTCATATTTTCAGACAACTGATAAGTGAAGAAGTGGACAACGATCCTAAGGATAGTGGGTTCTGACTGTAGTATATGTTGCTGATACTGGTGTCACATATAAAGCTCATCTACACAATGGTGGCATCTTAAAGAGCAGAGACATCACTTTGCCAACTAAGGTCAAGATAGTCAAAGCTATGGTTTTTCCAGTAGTGATGTATGGAAGTGAGAGCTGGACTATAAAGAAGGCTGATCGCCACAGAATCGATGATTTTGAGCTGTGGTGCTGAAGGAGAGTCTTGAGAGTCCCCTGGACTGCAAAGAGATCAAACCTATCCATCCTGAAAGAAATCAACCCCGAATGTTCACTGGAAGGACAGATTTTGAAGCTGAGGCTCCAGTACTTTGGCCACCTCATGAGGAGAGAGGACTCCTTGGAAAAGTCTCTGATGTTGGGAAAGATGGAAGGCAAAACGAAAAGAGGATGGCAGAGAATGAGATGGTTGGATGGTGTCATCAATGCAACAAATATGGATTTGACCAAACTGCAGGAGGCAGTGGAAGATAGGAAGACCTGGCAAGCTCTGGTCCACGGGGTCACGAAGAGTTGGACACGACTGAATGACTGAACAACAACAACAATAACAACAACAACTACTACTACTACTACATTTTATTGCCTTTTACTCATTTTTATCCTCGTTTCTTTTCTTGTTTTTATTGTTCACCGCCCCGAGTTTCTATAGGAAGATGTGGTGGTATACAAATGCAACAAATAAATAAATAAATAAATAAACAACAACAACACAATGGTGGCATTCCAGGTCATTCTGAAGTTCCTGTTGTCACTGATTTCAACTGTTTTTTTTTTAAATCATTCTGCATCCAGATGTGGGAGTTTCTGGATATGTGGGATACCCTCTTCCTGTCCACACATCTTATACACATGTATGGAATCATCCCAGCATCTTACTCCTGACCCATATGGCCATCCCTTTTTCTTACCTTCACTTTTCTCCTTGCTCCTTCCCTTGTTGTCATATCCCATTTCTCTTCTAACACAACTCTAAGCCATGCAATTGTTACCCATCAGCCTATTTCACTGCAGCACTCTATTCTCATCTTTCAGTTTATTTTTTGTTTCATTTTCTTATTTTTGCACTCTGGCAGTGGATCCGTAAGTGATTTTCTTTGTGAGCACCATTACCACCTGCTTTTCACAAAATAATATTTCAAGCCTTAACACTACATAACTGGTGGTGTGACACTTTGAGCAAATCCACCTTGCCTAAAGCTAATATGAAAGTCTGCAATTTCAATATTCTGAAACATCAGCCCCGTCTTTCGTTATCAAGGACCTGTACATCTGAGCACAAACCATATTACAGAAGGAATAATACAAAGGCAAAAGGTGGAAACAGCTGATATTCCAGTGTTATTACAAGACATTATTTGGAGGAGGGAAGTGTTGCTGCTCCACATTTTCTGTATAGAACAGGAAAATGGAAAAAGGAAATGAGGGAATGGTTATTTTATGGTAACAGAAGAGATGGGAGTGGTTCTGAGCCATGGATGTTTGGGGGGGGGCAACCATTGGAAACACACCCATGAGATTTCTCCCTGGTCATTTGTGCAAAAATACAACTTAAAGCAATAAAAGGAACAAAATATGCACGACAGGTTACTGGTATTATAAAGGAACACACACAGAGAGAAAGAGAGACCGCCAATGTAAGGATATTTGTGTCCTGCTGTGACACTGTTGATGGTGGTTTCAGACTCATGTTGTGTGGACAGGAATAGTACTGGTATCACAGGTGCAAAGAAAGCTGAACAAACACTTTGGGTGGGTGAGCCATAATTTGGATTTAGAGAAAGGAGGAACTTGCTATTTTTTCTTTTCCGACACTTAGCTTCTGACCCCACCAACAGACATTAGAGATAAATCCATGCTCAAGTGTGTTCTGTGACACCGAGTTGATTTTGATTTACAGAGACCCTAGTAGGATTTTCAAATTATGTGACATATTTAAAAACTGGATTTACCAGTACCACTGACCCACTCCCCATGGCCAAGCAAGGCTTTTAACCCAGGTTTCCCAGTCTACTACTATGTAACACTAGCTCTCAGCCCATGGCTAGAAAAGGGAAATTCTTTACACCGAAATGCATCAGAGTTTCACAGCAGGCATTCCTCTCACTCCTGAAAGTATGCACATTAGCTTGATCATCAGGATTTATGCAAGGGATTCCTTTGAAGTTTGATTTCACAGAACCTAAAAATATACAACTAAACTGGCTCTTCTGGACTCAAGCATGGGGTTTCTTTGGAATTCTATTTCACAGACCTTCAAAGACTGTTGCAGTCATCCTTCTGCAACATTAAACTTTTCCTGTATTAGCTGAACTTCATATCTAATTCTGAAACTATTGCAACCATCGAGCAATGAAAACGGAGTTAACAGCACACCTTCGGTCCTACTTTCCCCTAATTTGTAAATGCACAGTTCCCTAGCCAACTCTGAAAATGGTGGAATGCTTTGGTCTTGCCTAAGAACATCAATAACATCACCTTCATAATTAGGCTGCAGGAGATCATGCACTGAATATGAAGCACAGGTTTACAAAAATGTTTGATATCCACCTGCTGTTTAAAAGTTACACCATTTTCTTTTCATCAAGGTGTTTTCTGGATCCTTATGCCAAGTGGTGTACAATTCCATTGGTTTAACATGCTGGATTTACCATATTTATTTTCTGTGGTATCTAGCCTGTTATTACCCATAATGCAGGCCTGCCCAAAGTCCGGCCTGGGGACCAAATCCGGCCCATCAGGCCATTCTGAGTGGCCCACGGCTGGCTGGCCCGCCCCTCCCTCCCCCTTCTTCGCTTATGGGTCAGTGGGTGGGGTTTGCAGTGGGATGGCAGGGTCGGGGAGCAACCGGCCCCTGACACATTCTCAGCCACCAAATCTGGCCCTCCTTACAAAAAGTTTGGGCACCCCTGCCATAATGGGCAAATCTCTATGGTTTAATAATGTATGATCCATCTTTTCCTTGCAACAACACCACAGTCAACAAAATTTTGCTTTTAATAGGTTTCTGGAAAACAAAACAGACTCTGAAATGGCATATAACACAGGGTGGCATACTGTTTTCATTTACCTGTGCACTGTGACCTTGGGAAAATTAGCATATAAACTGTTATCAAGGAATATCACTATGACACACTACTCCTTGACTGAGCCAGTGAGGTGCAGTGGTTAGAATACTGGGCTGTCATTTGTTATTTTTTCGGGAGTTATGTGCCATCTATATAAGACTTTCATATAATTCTCTTTCAGATCAGTACTTGTAATTGATTTTTTGTTTTCATTCCGTGCTTTATACCAGTCATCAAGCTCTATTATTTTCCCTGTATCCTGCATCCATTTAATCATATTTTCCTTAATTACCTGTTGCTCCACTTCTCTCTCTAAAAATTTATATAGTTTTGAGATTTGTTCTTCTTTTCCCCCACATTAACTTATCTAAATCTGAGGTCTCTTGGTCAAATCCTATTAGTTTAATGTCCATACCATCCTTTCCAGTAATTGTCTATGGGGGAACCAATGAAATATAATTCCCTCCTGAGCTAATTCTTCTCTTGTTTTTAATCTTAATTTGTTTTTTCAGTCTTTGATAATAGCTCTTCATATGTCAGCCATTTTCCTTATTTCACATCTATTTGCTTCCCAAGAGCCTCAAGAATACTGGGCTGTGATTTGTGAGGTCCACGTTCATGTCGCCACTGAGTCATGCAAGTCACCAGGTAATCTTGGGCCACTACACTCCCTCTTACACTCGCCAACTTTGAAGAGAGGTTTTTAGAACAAAGGGAGAGGAGAAGAGCTCATTGGAGCTCAGTATAATACATAATCAATTAATAACTATGTCCCATGAAATGCAGTGGGGTTCTTTCTACTTAGGCATATCAAGGATTGCATGAGCAATTGCGTTTTCTGAGAAATATACTGATGCAGTGAATAAATGGCAAAGAGGATTAGGATGTTATAATTTGAGCAACTTGTTATGGATCCAAACCATCAATTAAATGGAGCTAAATAAGATAGCTTGACTTTACAACACAACCACAAAGGACGCATGGTCTAATGCTGAAAGGATTGCACTAGGAGTGGAGTTCAAATCCACACTAAGCCTCAAACCGAACAGCTTCGAAATGAACAGTCTTTTCTAGCCAGCGGCACAGGAGATTGTTGTGAGGATAAAAATAGTGAAGAAGACCATATTGTCATGTTAAACTCTTCTGAAGAAGGGTGGGATGTCAATCAAATGAATCCAAAAATAACAATAACGAAAGCAGCAGAAGCAGATTCTGCCTAAAGCTGCACCATGGAAAATTGGCAGGCCAATGAAGCAAATGTATAAATCAATGTTATAAACAAATACATCTATGCGTGTATCACATAAATAAACAAATCAAATAAACATATGCAGATTGTGCACACATGCTCTGCTCTGTGCACTGGGTTATCATCACACATTGGTAAGAGGTTAGGAGAGCAGGCTCATTCCTATTCCTGCACCACACATTGGCCCTAGTTTGTTTTTGAAGGGATAAAGAAGGCCTTTTTGTCTCTACAGCATAACCCTTGTTTCACTTCAGGCAAGCTTTCCCTAAATATAGGACTACCTATTATGTGTCTTGAATATTAATCTATATGATCACATAGACTTTGTGTTTATAACCACTAATAACCTTGTGTGATTGGATTGACACATTGTTTTCAATGTTTCAGAAACCAGCTCTGTCCACTAGAGATGGGCATGACTCAGTGAAATTTTCGTTTTCGTTTTTTCATTTCGTTACGCAACGAAAACGAAAACAAAAATTTTTCAAAAAACAAAACGGAAACGGAAACGAAACGAAAAAATTTGCCGTATTTTTCGTTTTTGTTGTGGCAGATGCATTGAACTGAAAAGAATGCTAACGAAACAGCAATTTTTCTTTTTCGTTTTTGTTTTTTCATTTCGTTTCATTACGAAAATGAAAACGAAAAATTTGCGAAAAACCCAACGAAAACAAAAACGAACCGAAACGGACCCCTAAACGACCAAATGACAAACGAAACACCATTTTTTTGAGTCATGCCCATCTCTACTGTCCACAGTAACACATGCCCTCGCAGGTATGTCTTGTGAGAACCCATGAAAGGGCCTTCTCAGCTGCTGCACCCAGACCCTGGAACTCCCTCCCACTAGAGGCCAGATCTGCCCCATCTCTGAGGTCTTTCCAGAAAAAGGCAAAGACTTTTCTCTTCAGGCAAGCTTTCCCTGAATGGTGGACTACCTATTATGTGTCTTTTATATTAACCTATAGGATCCCAGTGACTTTGCATTTATAACCACTTATAACCTTGTGTGACTGCATTGACACTATGCTTTCAATGTTAGTTTCCATCACCCATAACTTTTACTCTCTTTTTAACTGCTCACATTCTCTTGTAGCTTTAATGCAATGTTGTTTTTAAGTGCTGTAAGA
>JAHTLZ010003526.1:63008416-63018836 GCA_023846285.1 Phrynocephalus versicolor
TTTAAAGGGTTCCTGCTGGCTGTTATCGGCTGGACCCTTTTAAACTGGGCCAGGTTTAAAGGGGTCCAGCCATTGACACTCAGCAGGAGCCCTCTGAAAATGGTCAGGAGGGCAGTTCCGGCAATTGTACTGCCCTACCAAGTATTTTCAGAGGGCTTCTGCTGAGCTGTCAATGGCTGGACCCCTTTAAACCTGGCCCAATCAGCACCAGGGAGTTTAAAGGGGTCTAGCCATTGACAGCTTGGCAGAATCCCTCAGAAAACAGTCAGGTAGGTGGAGGGCTCCTGCTGAGCTGTCAATGGCTGGACCCCTTTAAACCTGGCCCAGTCGGTACCAGAGGGTCCCCCTGGGGCCAACTGGGACAGGTTGAAAGGCGTCCAACTGATAACAGCTTGGTAGGAGCCTGGAAACAATGGAACAAAATGACCATTTCAAATTGACTGTTTTGCAAAAATGACCTATTTGCAAAAATGACTGTTTCATTTCATCTATAACGAAACACTGCTTCCTCATTTCATTTCATTTTGTTTTGTTACATAACAAAACAGCAAAACAGCATTTCATTTTTCATTTCCTGACCATCCTTAGTCTGGACCTACTGGTTCTAATCATGTTTTGATTTGACATCTTTCCTGCCGATGGAATTGAAACTTTCATGCCTGCTTTAAGAGACTGGGCTGGAGAGGGGGGTTTAGGTGGTGCTAGATAATACTTCAAACGGTTGTTCATTTCATAGGTCATGATTTTGTACAGCACAGATCTCATTGAAAAGGGTTATTTAAGTTTACTAATTATATTGTTCAAATGGCTTGGGTAAAAATAGAATCATAGTCTGCTTTGCATGGGAAAATTCTTCTATGGAACAACAGGTTTGATTCTGCAACTGTTACCATTTTCTTCATAAAATATTGCTGATTTTTACTCAAGAATGCTTCATCCTTCCAAATTAACAAAGAACGCATCTTTTTCTTTGCTTTATATGTTAAACTCAAATAAACCTTTCCATTAATTATACCTACAAGTGGTCTAGTATCATTTCTGGTTATGCCCTCATACCCACTGGGGTAAAAAGGACTGGCATTTTCACTGGCACAGTGATGCTGGGAAAGAGGTTTAACCAGAACTAGGCAGTTCCTTCCTGTTTTCCAACTAAATTTCTCATCCTTTCTTTCTTTTTCTCTCTTCATAGTATCTAGCACTGAATCTACTCAGGAACAGCACCCTTTCAGAAAGGGACTTGCTTCAGTCTAGTCCAGTAGATAAAAGCTGACAATTTTGTCAGTGGCTGAAAACAGGCCAGGAAACCCTTAGTGTAACTACGTCTCTTTCTGATCACCTTTCCTGTAAATTAAAGGAGTCTGATGGGAAACAATGTCTTATAAGGGCCTGGAATCATTAAGATAAGGCCCTCAATGGAAAGATAGAACACACACATAAAAGTGCTTGGACTTTCCCCCTCCTTGCTATAATTCAAGTAACAAATGGAGAGGGGGGGGCTAGTTTCCTCCCCTTTCTTGTTACCCTTGACTGATCATTACAGTATTCTTTGATATTCTGTACAGATTACATGCAAAGCCCTAAATGGTTTGGGACCTTACTATCTGTCAGAGCAGCTCCTACCGCAGAGTACTGGCAGGAAATTTGAGGTTGCCCTCGCTGGAGGTTTACAAATCATTGATGAGGAATTGGGCTTTCTCAGTGGTGCCGCCGCCCTCCGACTTTGGAATCAACTTCCTCCTGAGATTTGTTTGGCCTCCTCACTGTCTGTTTTCAAGAACCATCTGAAGACATGGCTATTTAGAAAGGCTTTCCCTGGTTATTAGTTTTAGCCATTATGTCTCACTGCTCATTTTCTCTCTTGTGCATTCTGATCTATTTCTGCTTTTATTGATCTTGATTGTCTTGGTGTTGTCACTTTGTATTGTATCGCAAATTTTTAAATATATCATTATGTTTAATGGATGTACAGTGGTACCTTGTATAAAGGAATTAATTCGTTCCAAATGAAATTATGTTAAGCAAATTTTCCTTTATACAAATTTCCCATAGGAATGCATTGAAAACAGAAAAACTCCTAATCGCAACCATTTTATGTTGTATGGATTCACCCAATAGATTATTCTGTTAAGCAAATTTCCCCTATCTCTGGAATTTTTTATGTTGTACAGATTTTATGTTATACAAACTGTTTGTTATACAAGGATCCACTGTAACTTTTCTTTAACCCTGTAAACCACCCAGAGTGGCCTTTGTTGCCAGATGGTGTAGTATGTAAGTCTAATAAATAAATAAATAAATAAATAAATTCTGGTCTAAGTTACATTGTTTGGTTTGTGTTGCACAGTTTCTTTAGGAAAGAAACTGAATTGTGCTGAGACATTTGCAAATAAAGGATGTCTTTCCTTTTTTTTTCACTGAGGTGCCAGCCCACCATTTAGAGACCTAATGATTTTTTTCTTAATGAAAAGATTGTAAAGTTAAATTGAGATCATTGCCCTGGTTTGTCTTCCGCTATGGGACTGGATTGGGAGAAATGACATTTGCAACACTGATCTTGGAAGTTTTGTAGATTGTGGTGACTGGTTTGCATGGCATGGTGAAACCTAGTCATATGCTGGCTGGTTTCTTGAGAGACAGCTTCAGCATCTGAATTCAGTTCTTTTGCTGTTCTTTTTTCTGCCCCCCCCTGTTGAGAGAGGGGGTTTCAATGCTCACATGAATGTCTTCCCTGACTCCTCTCTCAAAACACCTATCTTCTCTGTCTAATGTGTGTACATCCTCATCTTTGAATGAGTGCCCATTGTCCTTCAAATTGAGGTGTACTGCTGATTCTGGTCCTGAGCTGTTGCCCCTCCTATGTTGGGCCATCTTTCTGTTTAATGGCTGTTTAGTTTCTCCAATGTAGAGGTAGTGGCTTCAGGCATAGTCTATCTGCTACTTATCAGGGTGCGCTTTTAACAATATCTAGATAAATCAAAAAGCCTTCACCACCAAGGCCATAGCTAACATACTTTATAGGTTTCAACACCTTAGACCATTGTTCACCTTAAGGCTATGGATACTATTGTCTTCCTAAGAAGCCTATTCAGGCCATTGTTCCTCTTAAGAGCCTATCTCAGACCAGGGTGACAAGAGGTCAAAGCTGACTATAAGATGGAGGACTCGCACTAGCTTTATTCAAACTGATGAAGCTGTTTGGATGAGCAGCGAAATGTTTCTGTCTCTCAAGAAGTCCAGTAGCTATGTCTCAACTTCCAGATAAACTCACCTGGGTGACTGAGAATCTTCACAGAAAAAAAGCACTGTTTTTCTCCCAAAAAAGACACTGTTTTTCTCCCCAAAAACTCATGAGCTAAAGTTGTTTTTGGCACAGATAAAAGTGCCATGCATCTTTTTAATTGATCATACATGAGAATCATACAGAAAAATCCACCAGAATCCTCCATGTATTGCATACATGCTAAAGTGTTCTATTACATCCTAATACTGTACATGGATCCATGCTCACATAATTAGTACCAAGGTTATGTGGCCTTTAGACCTTAATTTGCCTAGACTTTGAGATAAATGCGCCCCGACGGCGACAACGTTCATGGGAGGGGCTAGTTTGCCTGTCCGCCCAGACTTTGGCTGCGAAAACCTTTGTGCCAGTTTGGGTATCTTTGGGGAGGGGGAGGCTGAGCTTATTTAACCCAGTACCTGCTTTGTTTGCCCAGGGTCCTTTTTTGGCAAGACCAATTTCCCCACCCTCCCAAACTTCTGGAATGAGAATAAGAGTAGCTGGTCTCCTATGGGGACTGGATGAGAATTTTTGACAGCTACTTGCATTGGCTCTCAGTGGCTGTGCATTTTTGCCCATCCCGTTCTCGTCTTCCTACATGGGAGTGGTATTTCACTTCGGTCACAATTTCCTTAGATGGGTAGTGCAAGAGGTATAAGTATTCAGATAGGCCTGTGATAAGTTACCCTTAAGGTGCGGGCAACTCTCGGATTAAAATTAAAACCACTGACTAGGTCCAGGAATAAAACAAAGTGTGTATGGTAAGGTTAGGCTGAACTGAGGGTTGTTTACAGGATAGTAGATTCACACATGTTAGGATGATGCTGAAACGGTGGGCAGCATCATCCTGAGACATGAATCTCACTGAATACAGCCCAGGGATCTAAGGATCCATTTTATGCCTTTACCTCCTTGCACTACAGTTCAGGTCCCCTTAATAGGATTTAGTTTAAAGATTTTTCATGTTTGCAATAAAATTGTGGCCCTTTTATCCCAAGAAAGTTGTCTCACCTCTTATTTCCAGGCGGGGGGGGGGGGGGCCCAAATGTCAGTTATTACAATGAGTTAGAACAATATTTCTGGGAGATTCTATACCCCCCCATTGTTTACTTCACACACACATACGGGGGGGGGGGAGAGATTTAACTATTCTATTTAGACTTTTTCCTTCTGATTTTCCCATCTTGATTATTCTGGATCAGTTCTCCTGCAAATCGCTCTGAATCTTCAGGAACCTGTTCCTTGGGATAGGTAGCTACAGGTCTTTCTGTCTCAGTATTTAGGTCAAACAGTGGGAACATAGTGAGCTACAGCTAGAGGGCTGGTGGAAGATTAGGGGCAAATATAATGTTTTATAATGGCTAACTGTGTTTAGTTCTGATTAACTGTAATTTCATCTGATACTCAAATACAGGTTGTTCTTTGCACTTTTCATTTTATCATTGCATTGTGCTGTGTTAGAAATTGACTGATTTTCCTTGGATTTCTATTATATTTTACATTTCATGAATCTTTTCCCCTGTTTATCTGTCGTGATTTAAATAAGGATTCCATTAATAATAACTATGAGTGGCCTAGTGTCATTCCTGTTATTGCCCTCCTACCCAAGTGGGGTAAAAGAAGACCTCCATTTCAGGAGGAAGGTGGACTGGGACAAGGAATGGATGAGTGATGCACAGAGGGATGGTAGAAGGGAGTGTGCAACAGCTGCACAATGCCTGTGCAGAAACCACTGAACAATGGTTTGTGCCCATTAGAGATGGGCACAAAATGAAAAAAAAAAGTTGTTCCATTATTCGTTATTTGTTTTGTTACGTAACAAAACGAATAACAAAATTTGTGATGAAATTGGAACGAATCGAACAGAACCACGAAAATTAGGTTCATTATGTTTCATTTTGTTAATGGCGAAGCACAATGAAATGAGCTATTCTTCAATGTTAAAAAAAGTCCTGAATATCCATAAAAACCCAGTGATAATTATTTATTCTGCCTGATAATACCTCCCAGGGGGCATGGGGTCCTTAAAACGTGCATTTATGTCTTTTCTCAGATCGCTGTATTTTTTTTCCTTTAAGGGGAGTTAGGGCTCCCAGATGCCTAATATTGATTTCTTGGGTATTAAAATGCCCTGGACATCTGAAAAAACGCAGTGATAATTATTTGAAATTATTGCTTACCAGGAGGTTGTGGTCCTTAAAACGTTTGTTTTTGTCTTTCTCCCATCGCAATGTATTTTTTCTTTCCCCTTTAAGGATGACACAAAATGGATTCCAGCCACAAGATGGATGAAAGCCATGTGATGGGATCATTTAAATTCTTGGACAGTTTCAACCAATAGCATGCCCATGTTGCAGACTGGGTAGGTGTGGCAGCCACAGAGGGCATAAAAACCTTTGGCAGACCCCGTCCTCCTTGCAGTCTGTGGTGGGAGTTAGGGTGGGATTGCTGTCTCTGCGACTCGTTACTTTAGGCCAGCCAGGCAGGTGTGTGTCTCTGTGTTCCTGCTGGCTGCAGCCTGGCTCTTAGGGGAGAGAAAGAAGAGATTTCTCTTGCAGCCTCCCTGTGTGCATGTGTACCTCTCAGTGAGTACCCTCCCCTGCCCCGCAGTGCAGTCACTCTGCAGCTGCCTTATGCCCTGGGCAATGCCCGCCGCTGCCTTTGCAGCCTCCCTGCATACCTAGTCTATACTGTGTCTCTGCCAGCATCATTTTTTTTAGTGTTTTCCCTCTGGTCTGGGGCGTTGGGGGATGTCCATGTGCTGAAATGCTTTAAGTTGCGCAAAAAGCAGATAAAAACAAAAGATGAAAAGATGAAAAAACAAAACGAATTTTTTTCAAAAAAATTCACGAAAAACTAAAACAAACCAAAACAGACCTGCAACGGTTTTTTCAATTCGTGCCCATCTCTAGTGCCCATGTCTAGTTTGAACAAACCCTGCACTGAAATTTTCTAAAATGCATATTCTTTCTAATTGAGCTCAAAGAATTTGTCAGCGCCAGCACAGAGTTATATTATTTTGACAAGGAACTAAAACAAAATCCTGACCCTTGTCTTGTTTTATCCCAGCTCAGACAGAGCAGTCCAGGGAGGCAGCGATTCTATTGGACTCTGCAGTGTCTGCAGTGGAGAACAGCCCTTCACATTTGTCTTGTGGAAACACAGCACAAGGAGTTAATTTTTAAATATTTCTCCTCACATTGCTTTATGGTTCTTTCCACTCCCAGAACATGTTCTGCTCCCCCAATCCGATGCTCTCCCAATTTACTTCTCTTTCTGTGTTTTTGGGTAGATAATGATAAAGAAACTGTGCTGTCAGAACTGACAAACACTAACGAAGAATGCTTAGCCAGTTTATGCTTTGTAACAGGAACCAGTGTCAGAGTGTATTGCCTGAAGAATGGAGAGGAGTACACTTGTAGCCCAGTTGTTTACGGCAGGTGTAGCTGGCATAAACAATGCAGCTATTTTTATCCCCCTACTGAGAGCTAAGCTATACAGGACTGCCTCAGTTGTAAATGAGCAAGCCTATCTAATACTTTGCACAGTCTCCTATCCAAGGCTGAGATGGCTGCTGCAAGGCAGACTCCAAACTAGGGGTGGGGGACAGGGCAGCTACACAAATGCCCTTGGCCTATGCCCCTGTTTAGTCTCATTCTGTAAATCTGGTTATTGCCAAAAGAGAAATGATAGTATTTAGCTGGCTGAAGTGGTGACCCTCTAGTGCTTTAGGTATCTGGCTGTAGAGCCAGAAGCTGGGAATTTTGATGCACCACTGTGCCTCCTGGGAGAAGAGCCAGCCTCTATAGCCTTGGGCCAACAGCACTGACCCAGAGTGCGCCTCAGAAGAATGGAATAGTAAACCACTTCTGGGTATTCTCTGCATGGCAAACCCGGGAAGGGTTCCCATAAGTCAGAATTGACTTGACGGTACATGATTAATAGGTTTATTAATGATTAATAACATTATTACTCAAGGATACCAAGGATACCAAGGATACCACAGCATCCTTCCCCTTGAAGCCCCATGCTAAGGCTTCTGCCATGCCTGACAGCTGATGAAACCAGACATAAGCCGATGTCATGTGCATTCATTTTCCATTGGAACTGCTGCTTACCAGTCTTCTCCCCATAGCAGAACTCCTAGCCTGAAGTTTGATTCAGCTAGCACCAAAGACCAAAAAGTAAAAAACAAAACCTTATGGAAGAGATAGGTTTTAAGTGAAGAAAGACGTGTCAATTCATCCGTCTTCCGAGAGACAGCTGATATGGCTCATGAAGGGTTCCCCCCCCCACTCCATTCCATTTCAAAAATACTTTCAGACATAAGCCATTGTGAGAATATGAGTCATTAATGAGACAATGAATTCCAACTTATTATTTCTTCTGTGTTCACTTTTATTATTGTTTTGTGGGAAGTGTGAGGAATTAAATTTTGAAATTTATAGATCCCATATTTATAGCACATGTCAGTGAACAAGCATCAGGAAACATCAATTTTATGAGGAAATTAAATGAGGTTGTTATACTCAAATTTATTGTTTAATCCATGAAAGCATCATAGACAGCTAAAGGTTAGACCACCAAGTCATAAAGAAAGAGCATCACAATCATCATCTCAATAAGCAGTATAATATGGCTATAAAATAAGAGAGGCTAGGAAGTGATAGAAATGTCATACAGATACGCCGCTCACAATTTACACTTTCACAGGCTTTGTCTGGGAGGTGAAGATTACAGAATTACAAAGAGCCATACTTTCTTTTTCATTCTCTAAAGTCTTAGTATAAAAATATGCTGTCCAATCTAGCCTTTGCAAGAGAAGGATGTGTGTCTTTTCAGCACTGGTTTTTTTGCTGAGGAGTAAATTATAGCTATTGAATAACTTGTCAGATTTTTATTATGCTCCAGGCTAGACAGTTCAGAGTTCCCTATAGATCATCAGATACAGGGTCCTCGGTAACCAACATAATTTATGCCCATTACACGATACACAAACAGACAGTAAGAATGCAATGAAATAAAATGTTCACTGAGATCTGTCACAGAATAAATTACTATCAATCAAACTGCTCAGAAGGCAAGGAATTAATAAAGTGACTCGATAATATTGAAGAATGAACTTCTTCAATATTGTAATATATGAGCCTCCAGATGTTGTTGGTTGCAATTGCCCCCAGCCCCCAGTGAGCACAACCGAAGGTGGGGGATGATGGGATTTGTACTCCACCAGCATCTGAAAGACCACATATTGTCCATTAGGGGTGTTTTTAAAAAGTTTGGTTTAAAAGGTTGTGGGGTGTTTTTTGTCAATGCTGATATATTTTGACCTGGTTTGCTTTGGTTTGCACCCATGCAGGATCTTGTCATAGGGACACTAGTACCACATTGTTGGTGGATGTCATTTCATCATGTTTTCCCCCAGTCAACCTCCACTCCTCCAAGGAGGAAAGGGAGAAAAAAGTGAAGAAAATGAAGAAAGTAGATATTGGGTGAGATATTGGGTGAAAGTGGAGTGCGCCCTGTGTTGGGAGGGCAGGGAGTAGGTCTCTCTGTGTGTGGACAGGTGGCACCAAGACAACCCAATGCATTTCAGTATATCCAGGAACCAACAGTCTCCCCATCTGTAGTTGAAATCACTGGAACGATCTGTTCAAATCTGCAATGAGAACTATAGCATAATGATGCAGAACAACCACTATTCTGTAGAGAACATTGGTGAT
Source organism: Phrynocephalus versicolor (assembly GCA_023846285.1). Lineage (NCBI taxonomy): Eukaryota > Metazoa > Chordata > Lepidosauria > Squamata > Agamidae > Phrynocephalus > Phrynocephalus versicolor. Next base: position 63,017,420 of record JAHTLZ010003526.1, read on the forward strand.
CTCTAAGATCAATGAATGCTCTTTATGTGGGGCCACCCTCAGGGCTGACCCAGCTACAGCAGGTACAGAAACTGGCAGCCAAACTGATGTAAGGTGTGAATAGGTTTGATCACCTCTTCCCATTTCTGGTCCAGTTGCACAGGCCTCCTGTGGTTTTCTAGGTCACTTACAAGGTACCAGTTTTAGTATTGAAAGACCTTCACAGTTCGGGGTCCCAATATTTGTTGGAGTGTCTCTCCCTCAGACCATCAGTCCACATCACCTATTCTTCACAGAATAGCAAACATTAGTTTTCTAACAAAATGTTTTTTCCCCCCCTAATACTACTGCTAGTACAGGTTCACTTACAGAAGGAATCGATCCTATGCCCCTTATGGATGGGGAAATTTTCACTTTGCATTTGGTTAAGAACTTACCAAGCTTGCAGATCCTGAATAGAGATGGGCACGAAATGAATTTTTTTATTCGGTTTGTTATTTGTTATTCATTTCATTACATAATGAAACAAATAACGAATTTAGGAGTAAATCCAAATGAAACGAAACAAACCGAGAAAATTGGTTTGTTATGTTTCGTTTCGATAATGGCAGCACGCGAAGAAATGAGCGGTTTTTAAATGCTTTAAATAGATGAGAAACACCTAAAAATATCGTAAAAATTTTAATGCCTGATTATAACTATTAGGTTGATGCCAGAGATTTAAAACATCTAAAAATGTGTTTTTAAAGAGATCATTGTTTTTAAAGAGGACAAAATGGCTGCCACATACATTTGTTAATGCCGGCAAATCTGTGCATTTTTAAGGTATTAATACATCCTGGATATATTTAAAAACCCAGCGAAAATTATTTTTTCTGCCTGATAATACCTAGCGGGGGGTGAGGAGTGCTTAAAACATCTATTTATGTGTTTTCTCAGATCGCTCTTTTTTTTGGAGGCTTAAAGTAGCAGGGAGAGGCAAGTATGTTCCCTAACCTTTTTTGATATTTTATTAGGGTTGATTTGAGTGTACTAATCTTTTTTTAAATTTTCATTTTATTTTTAAAATTTATTTTTTAATGTGCAAGGGGGAAAGGTGGTTATGCACACATGTATACACTCAGGATTAGGCTTACTTTGTTCCCCCCCCTCTCTCTTTTTGAGATGCTCGCATGCAGTCAAATGCTTTAAATCGCACAAAGCGGGTAAAAATGAATAACGAATTAACAAACCAATGAAATGATTTTTTCCAAAAAAATCATTAAAAACAAAATGAAACAAACTGAAACTTTAAACAAAACAAAATGAAAAAAAATTGCCTTTTTTTTTGTTCATGCCCATCTGCAATCCTGAATTAATGTATAAACCGGAATGTACTTATCCCAGCACTTGAAGAAGAAGAAGAAGAAGAAGAAGAAGAAGAAGAAGAAGAAGAAGA
>JAHTLZ010003526.1:63024201-63059552 GCA_023846285.1 Phrynocephalus versicolor
TATAGTATAGTATAGTATAGTATAGTATAGTATAGTATAGTATAGTAATACCTCGTAAGATGAATGCCCCTTAAGACAAAAAAACTCGTAAGATGAATGCAATTTCCAGGGATACCGTAAGACAAATTTTTGCTTCTGGTTTCCATTTGTCTTACGAGGTACCATTGATCCTTGCCCAGCGAGGGAACAGCCCAGGCTGGGTGAGGATCACTGTGTCCCTGCTTTACCCACTGAATTGGTGGTCAAAACAGGATCCCATGAATAATTGCCCCGCCCGTGCTGCTTGGAAGGGAAGTGGTGGCGGTGACCTGCCACTACCACTTGGCTTCCAAGCACCAGGGGCTGAGAGAAGATCCATTTTAAAATGTCCCACCACAAACGCTCCAGCTGGAGCCAGAGTGCTCATGGTGGGACATTTTAAAATGGATCTTCTTCCAGCCTGGGAGGGTTGCTGCTTGCCTTGCAACCCTTCCGGGCTAGGAGAAGAACCAAGCAGCATGGTCTGGGAGAAGATCCAGCTCTGAGCTGTCAAAACGAGCTGTATGTCGGCTAAAAGGGGAAAACAGTCCTCCACTGTCCCGTGGTTGAAGGGGGTTCCAACAGCCTTCCCAAAGAAATGCATTGAAAACCTATTAACCTGTTCCCTCTGGAATGGATTACTTGGTTTTCAATGCATTCCTATAGGAAACTGTGCCTCGTAAGACGAACTGACTTGCAGAATGAATTAAATTTGTCTTACAAGGCACTACTGTCGAGTATAGTGTAGTATAGTATAGTATAGATGGGAACGACCAGGAAATTTTTTTTTCGAGTTGTCATTTTTCAGGACGGGTCCATTTCGGCTCGTTTCCATTTTTCGCGAATTTTTTCAAAAATTTGTCATTTCGTTTTTCATTTTTTCGTCTGTCGTTAGTACTGGTTTAGGGGGTAGCGGGCTCCTGGAGGCACCTCTGTGGGGTGGGTGCCTCCTCTGGCCCGCTATGAAGGGAAAGCGGGCTCCTCGAGGCACCTCTCTGGGGTGGGTGGGTGCCTCCTCTCCTCACCCGCTAGGAAGGAAGGGAAAGCAGGCTCCTGGAGGCACCTCGTGGGTGCCTCCTCTCCTCGCCCGCTACAAAAGGGCATGCATAGCCATATGGATATTAGAGATGGGCACGACTAGGGAAAATGATGTTTTCGAGTTGTCATGTGTCAGAGGCGGCCCGTGTCGGCTCGTTTCCGTTTTTCGTGAAACTTCGCAAAAAATAGTCGTTTCGTTTTTCGTTTTTTCATCTGTCGTTAAACTGGTTTGGGGGGGAGCGGGCTCCTGGAGGCACCTCTCTGGGGTGGGTGCCTCCTCTGGCCCACTGTAGGGGAAGTGGGCTCCTGGAGGTACCTCTTTTTGGGGGGGTGAGTGCCTCCTCTCCTCACCCGCTAGGAAGGGAAAGCAGGCTCCAGGAGACCCCTCATGGCATGGGGGTCTCCTCTCCTCACCTGCTGCTGCAAAAGGGCTTGCATAGCCATATGGATATGCACACCAAGTTGCACGCAGAGACACAGCAGACTGGCAGAGGCACCCCTCTTTTTGGGGTGCCTTCCCTGCAACAGTTGGTGACGGTGAGACACAAGCAGCACTCGAGGGCATGGTTTGCATGGCACTGCTGCTGCAGGAGGAGTCAGCCAGAGCCACAAGTGGCGGACTGGCAGACTCTCTGCACCCGCTGTGTCTCACCAAGAAGGGAATTGTACTTGCGTGTAGTGCAATGCAAGTACAGATCTGGCTTAGGCAATAGGGTTAGCGCAAGGGCTAGGGTTAGGCCAGTTACTGGTGAGGTTAGGGTGAGTATTGGGGTGCACCTCTGGGTGCCTCTCTGACCCACTAAGAGGACAGTGTACTGTGGCGTATGGGTAAGGAATCAAGGATTAGGGTTAGGGTTAGGGGGCTAGGGCAGGGTTTAGTGGGCTTTTTGGCACATCCCAGAAGTCTCAGTGGCCAAGTGGCCATGCGATTGGTGGGATGGCTCCAAAAATTTGCATGGTCCACTCCCACATGGCCACTTGGCCAGCCCATCATTGCGCAGGTGTAAAAAAAATAAAATAAAATAAAATGAATAGACAGGGGAGACGGAGGAGACATTTTGTTGCAAGAAAAACCACCACTGCTACTGTAAAAATTCTGGCAGCAGCATAGCAATTTTCGCATGTTTCTGTGGTGCTTGTGTGTTTTTGGATCACTCCACGATTTCAAAAAAAATATTGCGGTCACCGCCCCATTTTGGATCCCCCGCCCGCACCGCATGGCATGGCGTGGCGACTCGAGTCCGGCTGCCCAGGACAGGAGAGTGGGGGAGGCCGGGACCCTCCCCCAGAAACCACCCCTCTGGTAGGTGCACTACTGCACATGCACAGGCTTTCCGCCTGCTTTTTTTGGGCTGGGAATGGGGGGTAGTTTAAAACTTTTTTTCTGTGCCGCTTCCGCTTTTGCGGCGGACGGCGGCGAGACTCCCCCCCCACCGTTGCTGGTGCGAGCCTGCGGCGGCGAGTCCCACAGAGCAACCCAGGACAGGACAGGAGGAGAGGGGAGGAGGCCAGGACCCCCCCCCCCAGAAACCACCCCTCTGGTAGGTGCACTCTCAGCGGCAGGCATATTTCCGCCTACTTTTTTGGCCAGAATGGCCAGGAATCGGGGGTTTTTTAACTTTTAAAAACTTTTTTTCTGTGCCGCTTGGCATCACGGGATCGCCGCGATGCCAGGAACGACCACGACAAATCAGACCCAATTATTCTTTAGTCGGTTCGAGTTCGAGTTCTGGCGGAGTAATTCCCGTTACCGTTTCCGTTCCGTAACGGAAACGAGTAACGGAAACGGAAATGGGAATTCCGCTAAGTCGTGCCCATCTCTAATGGATATGCATACCAAGTTGCAGACTTGCTTGCAGCAGTGGACTGGCAGAGGCACCCCTCTTTGGGGTGCCTCCACTGCAGCAGTCAGTCAGAATGGCGGGCTCTCTCTGTGCACCCACTGTGTCTCACTAAGAAGGGAGGCATACTTGTGTGTAGTGCAATGTGAATACGTAGATCTGGCTTTAGGGTTAGGGTTAGCGCAAGGGCTAGGCTTAGGGTTACAGGTAAGGTTAGGGTGAGTAGTGGGGTGCACCTCTGGGTGCCTCTCTGACCCACTTAGAAGGACAGTGTACTGGCGTATGGGTTAGGGTTAGGGTTAGGGTTAGGGTTCGGGCTAGGGTTAGTGGGCTTTTTATGCCCCACTGGCACATCCCAGAAGTCTCTCTGGTCAAAACCTGGCCAAGTGGCCATGCAATTTGTGGAATGGCTCCAAAAAATTGCATGGTCCACTCCCATGGCCAGCCCATCATTGTGCAGGTGTAAAAAAATAAAATAAATAAAATAAAATAAAATCAATGGAGAGGAGGACATTTTGTTGCAAGAAAAACCCACTGCTGCTAGTGTGCTACTGTAAAACTTCTGGCAGTTTTAGTAGCAGTAGCACCAGGCAGCAGCAATTTTCGCATGTTTGGTGTGTTTTTGGACCACCACGATTTCAAAATAAATTGCGGTCACCCCATTTTGGATTCCGCATGGCATGGCGAGTTGGCGAGACGACGAGGATGCCCCCCACCAGAGCAGCCCAGGAGAGGAGAGGGGGGAGGCCAGGGACCCCCCCCCCAGAAACCACCCCTCTGGTAGGTGTCCTCACTCAGGCAGGCATATTTTTGCCTGCTTTTTTGGCCAGGAATCGGAGTTTTTTGATTACTTTTAAAAACTTTTTTTCTGTGCCGCTTGAATGGCGGTGAGCCGGCAAGGCGGCGACTTTGGCGGGACGATGAGGATGCCCGCCAGAGCAGCCCAGGAAGGACAGGAGGAGAGGGGGGAGGCCGGGGATCCCCCCAGAAACCACCCCTCTGGTAGGTGCCCTCACTCAGGCAGGCATATTTTCGCCTGCTTTTTTGGCCGGGAATTGGGTTTTTTTTTTTACTTTTAAAAACTTTTTTTCTGTGCCGCTTGGCATCACGCGATCGCCGCGATGCCAGGAACGACAACGACAAATCAGACCCAATTATTCGTTCGTCGGTCCGAGTTCAAGTTCTGGCGGAGTAATTGTCGTTTCCTTTTCCGTTACGTAACGGAAACAAGGAACGGAAACGGGAATTCCGCTAAGTCGTGCCCATGTATAGTATAGTATAGTATAGTATAGTATAGTATAGTATAGTATAGTATAGTATAGTATAGTATAGTATAGTATAGTATAGTATAGCATAGCATAGTATAGTATAGTATAGTACTCTGCTATGGTGTGTGTGTTCTGTACCATCAAGTAAGAACTGATTTATAGCAACTACAGAAGGGGATGAATAGAAGGGGTTAGGGTTAGGGTTAGGGTTAGGGTTAGGGTTAGGGTTTAGGGTTTAGGGTTTAGGGTTTAGGGTTAGGGTTAGGGTTAGGGTTAGGGTTAGGGTTAGGGTTTGGGTTTGGGTTAGGGTTAGGGTTAGGGTTAGGGTTAGGGTTAGGGTTGCTGCCACCATATTTGCAAATATTGCAGAAGCATTTTCCCTGTGGCCTAAGGGAAGACGATTATGACACCGTTGCAAGGAGTAGCCAGGTTTCCCTGACAAATTATGGGAAACCATAGACAGTCATGGGCTGTCTAAAAAATAAAAAAATCCATGGACCAATAAACCGATCCAAATTCATGGGGGAATTTATGGTTCATTGTTTATTAACCTTGATGAATCATGATGAACTGCTATTTTGACAGAAACAGCAGTACAGAGAACTGCAGTATATTATGCAGTAGTATCATGCTGTACCATACTTTGCATATAGAATGCACCTGCTCCATTCTGATTAAAGGGCTTACAGATCAGGTCTGCCCTGCCATGTACTCTTTAGGATACATTCCAACCTGTTCTACCCATTGCTCGATGACATTATTTCTGGATCTCTATAATATTTCTGGATCACTGTAGTTTTTAAAGAAATCCCCTGGGGAGGGGCCACAAACAGTTATGACCCAGGTACTTGGCTCCATAACTATTTGTCCTATACATTCAATAATCATCCTTCCATAATAATGTGCTCTTTCAATCCTAATAGTGAAATGGTGCCTCATTAAACTTTAATAAACTAAGCTGAGGGAACAGAGAATAGGAATATTCCAGAGCATAAAAAGACCTAAGTGCATCTGCATAGTGACCTTAATCTGAGCCATCTCTGGTTACTCCATGGTTGGAGTGTCCATGGACTTCACTTGGAGTTCCCTTGCCTTCCCCTTGAATGCCAGTGGATCAATCTGCTGTATTGTTTTTAATTTCTCCTTTCCTCAGTTCAAATTCCCCAACTTACTTATAACCCTGCAACTGCCAAATAGGCTACAAAGATTGTTTTTGCTCTTTCTCCACTCTAGAGGCAACAAGTGGTTTTTTGCTCCTCTTTGTTGTTGCTCCGGAATCACTCAAACACATCTGGTTCGGTCCAGTTTCATATCTTGCCTAAAGAAAGTGAACATCTCTGACAATGTACAGCATCTCTCTCTCTCTCTCTCTCTCTCTCTCTCTCTCTGTGTGTGTGTCTGTGTATATATATACACATTATCATCAACATAACAATTCATCAACAAAGTATATCACCAACAAAACTATTTGGGCACCAATTATGTGTGTGTACATGCACACTAAGATCTGTGTCTAAACTGTTTTGTATAGAAATGTTGACACAAAGTCTCTGCTGCAGTATATGAGAAAAACTGCAAAGACTGACTCGCCCTTGGTGTTCACAGAGTGTTTTAGCCTCTACATGAAGAGAGGTGATTGAAAGGAAATAATTACTATGAAGTGCTACTGACACCTTGGAGGGCCACTGAGGCCAAAGCAATTATTCTTTCCACTTACCTAAAGTTTCTTTCTTTGTTTTAAAGACAGGGTGGGTAGAGGATTGTTGGCTACACAAATCTCTTTGGAAGGCCACAAGCAGCCCCAGGGCTGTATGTAGCCCAAGGACTATGCCTTGCTGACCCCAGCAGCAAATATACCAAACATTTCAGCATTTGTTACAATAAATACCCATTCTTCTAAGTGTGGAATGCATGCAAAAGTCAAGTTCTATGATCTACAGTCCGATTCAATGTATCTGTTGCTGAAGTATACATGCTACTTAAAATTGTCAGCATGGTATCAACTTAAAACTAAGACTGTTGCTCAATTAAAGAAATCTTTGCTCAGTAATGAAAGGATGTGGTGGCTCAGTGGGCTAGAGCACTGAAAACTGTGTGCTACAAAGTCAGCAGCTCAGCAGTTCTAATCCCAGGTGCCACGCAGTGGAGTGAGCTCCCGCTGTTAACCCCAGCTCCTGCCAAACTAGCAGTTCAACAGCATGTAAATGCAAGCAGATAAATAGGTCCTGCCATAAAAAGCAGGAAGGTAAAACAGTGTTTCCTTGCAGCCATGCTAGCCACATAGCCACAGACTTGCACAACACTGGCTCTTTGGCTTGAATACGGAGATGAGCACCGTCCCTAGAGTTGAACATGACTAACACACATGTGTGGGGGGAACCTTTACCTTTTACTTTTTTTCTCAGTAGTTATGTGAGCTTTGCAGTCAGGAGCTGTGCAGGGAAATGCATCATCCCGCCTCCTTATCTGATTGACCAGTGCCAGGGAGGACATATGGCGTCAAGAGACTTCTTCCTCATTGGATTTTAGCCCAATACGACCATGCAGGAAGGTAAGTGATTGGCTGCTTGCATTACGGAGGCTTCTGAACAGCACCTGGGCTTGCATGGCTTGTTTCGGAACGTGTTGCTTCCGAAACAAACAGCCCATCCCTAGTTGTTGTTCTTTCTTTTTCTAAAAAGGATATGGTTTTTTGGCATAAAAGCAGTATTTCTTGTTAGTGTTGGCATTAATAAAAGAACACTATCCTTTTTGCTTTCATACAGAGCTTTTTTTGGAAGGGATATCAGGGAAATGTACCCTTTTCCATCAAAGATTTGGAAAATATCTATCCTTCCTTTGGGGAGCCGCTGCTAAGTGGAATTAACTATACTGAGATAAATGAACCAATGATCTGAACTAGTATGAGAGCGCTCCTGGTGTATCTAAGAGGTTGCCCAATGCCATTGTTTTCCTGAAGTTCTATTCTTCACACTTCAATTGATTTTTTTCTGTTTGCACCAGTATAGTTAAGGGGGGGGGATTGACTTGTGCATTTCCATTTGACATCCTATTGGAAACAAGAAACACAGATTGTACTACAGAGGTCTATACCCAGCATGCTATTTCCATTCCTTTATATCTCACAGACTCTGCATGCCAGGAAGGCTAGGTGAGTGTTTACAGGACTGGACATTTATTAGCAAACTGAATAGCTTTGTCAGGGTAGCGGAAGCAGAAAGGCAGAAAATTAAATGCTCCTGAGTTATCTGACTGAAATTTCAGTTTTCTGTCTTTCTTGTAAAAACCAAGGCACAACTTTCAGAGCACCATTATGATACTGGGATTTTTTTTATGACCTTCTTCTTCCTGACTGCTGAAAGTTGAAATTACCACAGTAAAACGGCAGGAGGGGATGACAATATAACACCTTTTGTGCCAATGTACCAAGATATATTCTAAAAATAAACTCAACTACAGTTGCACAGATTGTTCTGGTCCTCTTGCTGTAAGGGTTCATTAAGATCAATTAAAGGCTCCGACGAAGAAAATAAGCGAGAAGCTTGATTCAGAGAAAAATCAAATAAATTTTTATTGAATGTCTCACATAACTGTTTCTTTCTTTCTTTTCCATTACTTTGGTTTCAATGAGGGGTCAACACAGGTATATTTAAACTTGGATAAGAACTTCTAAATGAACTTTCTCCATTTTCAACAAATGGGTTGTTGCTTACTTCGAACTGTTTGTTGATGTTTTCTTCTGTATTCCACCAATCATGCTCCTTGGAGTTGGAGGGAGTGCTCGAAGGGGGTGTTCCCATTCCCCAGCCCGGGATCCATCCAGGGGGGATTGGGATCGGGTCCAGCTCTTTGAAATCCCCAGAAGGGTTGATTTCCGCTTATTTCAAACCCGGTTATCCCTAACGGGATTGAGGAGGAAAGATTAAACCTCCTCTGCTCTACTGACCCTCCATCCGTCTGACTCCCCCGTTCCTGATAAATCGTTAATCTCTCAACCGTCCCCTTTCCTCGTGCCAGTCTCCATTCCTCCCCCCTCCTATTCCATCTCTCCTCGCGCTCCTCCGTCTGTACTTCCTCATCCACGAATAACTGTTTCTTCTTCCTCTCTTCTACTTGAATTCCAATTGTCTTAGTTATTTTGTCTTGGTCTAATTTCACTTGCACCCCAATGTGCCATGCCTTTCCTACTACATGTTTATGTTTTACTTCCTCTACCTGTACTCCTTGAGATTTAATCTCAATCTTTCTAACATTGTCTGTCTGCGTGGCAATAGATTCACTTCTCTCTTTTCCTATTTCCACCTGTATGCCCATTCCCTTTCTCTCAGTCACCTTTTTATCACTATCCTCAGTTTGTGTCTCTGAATTCTTCACCTCTAAGCCGATGTCATGTAATTCTGAATATATATCTTCCCATAACTTTACCTCTTTTACCACAGCCATATAACTCTCTTTGAATCTGTCTTTATGTTCCTTTCTCTTTGCCTTATTAAGGGAGCCTATGTTTACTTGTTCTTCTGTACTAAAAAACAACTTTCCTGGCATTTCTCCACTCTCTCTATCATCCTTTAACTCTTCTTCATTTGTCTTGCTGGCGAATGTGTTACTACATCTGACAGCGGACGACCCAACGACACTCAGTACTTTCTGTCCAGTCCCAGTCTCGCACTTGCATAATAGAATTTAGGGCAATGTCAGCAAGCATTGGGAGGGGTGTGGTGGCTGAGTGGGCAAGAGCACTGAAATATCAGTTGCATTGTAAATGAAAGTAGATAAATAGGTACCGCTGTAAAAAGCGGGAAGGTAAACAGTGTTCTGTATGTAGAAATGTGTTCAGCCATGCCATGGGCTTGCACAACACTGGCTTTTTGCCTTGGAAATCGAGATGAGCACCGTCCCTAGACACTAGCACGCAAGTGTGAGGGGAACCTTTACCTTTACCTTTACTGCAAGCATTCTACATATATCCCATGCTTTAACATGTGGACATGAGAAACTTTCCACATTATTATATCCCTACTAGAGATGGGCACGACTTAGCGGTATTTTCATTTTCGTTTTTGTTTTTTCGTTTTCGTTACGTAACGAAACGAAAATGAAAAACGGTTCAAAAATGGACCGAAAACGGAAACGAAATGACTAATTTTGAGCCAATTTTCGTTTTTCGTTACTGGATAAACACATAATGGAGCTAAATGGGGAGAAACGAAAAAAAATTGTTTTCGTTTTCGTTTTTTCATTTTCATTACATAACGAAACGAAAATGAAAAATTTTGAAATTAGCTCACGAAAACGGAAACGAAACGAAATGGACCCTAGCCGAAAATGAAAACGAAAACGAAAATTTTTTTCTGAGTTGTGCCCATCTCTAATCCCTACAGTCAAGAGATTGCACTCATATGCACTGAACTAATAACACAGATTACAACACAGTTGGTTTTCGCTTTGCATCAGTCACTGAATTTTGCAGTACATATCTTGGGTAAAAAATTAAATCCCAACACCATCATCCTGTTCTCAAATGTGTACGTTTGAGTGAAATGAGTAACTTAGACTAAAATGCACATTTTGTAGAAATACAATTTGAAAAATAAAGCTGTTCATAGAATCCCAGATATCCTGTGATGCAAAAATAAAAAAGTCTTCTCAATTTTCTAAAGTATATCAGCTTTTTTGGGGGGTGGGAGGGTTACCTTTTTGTGGAGGAACATCATCTGTTTTCCTATTCAAAATACAGAAGGCTGCATTTGTTTGAAAGACACATAGTGAGGTGAGAGGGATGGCTTGCAGACATAGGGCCTTCTTGGCAGCTGCTCCCAAGCTATGGAATGCCCTCCCGATTGAGATCTGCCTAGCGCCAACACTGATTACATTTTGGCGCCAGGTAAAAACCTTCTGCAGGTGAAACTGTGCTCACGGCCTGGGGTTCAATCCCAGGTAGCAGGCTCAAGGTTCACTCAGCCTTCCATCCTTCCGAGGTCAGTAAAATGAGTACCCAGCTTGCTGGGGGGGGCAATATGTAGCCTGCACACTGTAATTAAAATTGTAAACCACCCAGAGACTACTTAAAGTGGTATGGGGCGGTATATAAGCAGAACACTTTCCTGTTCCACAAGTTTTTAAATTGATACAATATAGACTGGGGGGTCCACTGATGACAATTTTAGAATAATGATTTTAGTGTAAGGTTTTTATTATTGCTTGATGATTTATTGATATTATATTTCTAACTATTTTAAATTGTTTTTAATTCTTTTGATTGTAAGCCGCCCAGAGACCTTTGGGTAGTGGGCGGCATATAAGCTGAATAAATAAATAAATAAATAAATAAATAAATAAATAAATAAATAAATAAATTATGGCAGGAAGTAGTGGAAATAACATAGGAAAAAGTCTTGGGGATGCAGGAGATCTTATAGTCTGTAATTATGCAGCCAAAGTAGATATAGGAACAGAATGCAATCTGTATTTCTATGGCTTGGTTTGCTCCCGTTTTTTTGGTACCTCTGTCACTGCTGATAAATAGCTGATTTAAGTTAACAGATGTCTCTTAGGAAGACTACGTTGATCACCAATCATCAGGAAAAGTGAAGTATCAATTTCAAAGCTGCACTATGATATGTCAAAATGATTTTAGACAAAGTGACAAGTAACGTTCTATCACATTGTCTTCCAAATCTATTGTGGTATATTGGATGTCATGTGCCATCAAGTCAGAATCAACTTATGGCAACCCAAATAAGGCTTTCAAGGTAAGGCCAAGGTCACATCTATGAACTGTTTTCCAATTTGCCCCATTGATCTTGGTATTTAAATTTGCAGTCAGATGACAGAAGGCTGTTGCCAAATCTTTTACTCTGCCCCTCTGCTAACTCCACATGTTTCCACCTGCCTGGAGGCCTCTGCTATTTTCATTCTGGACGTGTAGCCCAACACTTTGTTCCCTGATTATGTGTGTGGACAAGTGTGCCAAAACTTTTTCTGGGAAAACCGTTGTGTGATGATGATGCCACTAATGTCATTTAGCTGTCCCTTTAAAAATATTAAATCTATCTATTAAATCTAATATTAAAAATATTAAATATTGATCTCAGGTGAGTTAAACATGATGATAGGGTAGTAGTTGTTTTGACAGATTTTCTCAAGATTCTTTTATCCATGCTGTAGATCACTGGTTGCCAGCCTTGGGTAATCCAGGTGTTCTTGGACTGCAGCTCCCTTTCTCAGACAGATGACAGGTTTTGGCAGACAAGAGCTTTTTGCTGTAAACTGATATAAAAATGTTGGCATTTGTGGAATACAGAGTTGTAGAAGTAGCTATAATATGTTTTGCATTTGATCAACCTTAGTTCACAACAGATTATTTCATAATATATAGTGTTATTTTGGTGGTGTCATAGTAATTTTTGATGCATTTTGCTAACTCTCTGTTATGCGTAAGAAAGATATCTCTTTTTAGGAAGAATCGAAATTCAAAGAAAGACATTTCACTTTGAGCTTTAACTCAATAACTCCCTCTGCGTGCAAGTATGTGTGTTCTCCTATTGGATTAATTAGAGGCACCTTTGGAACTGATGATAACTTTTAAAATGCATTAATCTAAAAGATAAATTAAATAAACGCTGCAGCTCAATTCTTGATTATTCATGATTAATAGTAATTTGAAGCATTTGCATTTTTTTTTTCAAGAACCAAGTCTGAGAACTTTCCTAGAGAATGGGAGGGGAGTTTTTTAAAACAACATCTCAAAATCCACAAGTTGGAATAAAAATACAATCAATAGAAAATCAAATATAGGAGAAAGCAAAACAGCTTTACTCATCCAAGCAGAGGACTTTGAGTGCTTAACTCTGAAAGTTCTTAGGCTCTAACTTAGAATATACCTATATTAAGTCATAATGTGAGTTAATATAGTAAATTATATTTATTTATACTTATTTATGCAACTTATATGCTGTCCACTACCCAAAGGTCTATGTATTAATCCTTTTTAAACTGGAGTTGCCTGAGGATCAATGTGGAATCTTCTACATGCAAGATATGTGCTTTCTTGCTCACCTGCTGCTCCTGCCCTGATTATGCTGGTCAAGGGATTTGTGGTACTTAACTCATTTCCATTATCTTCCAGCTTCAACCAGGCTTATTATGAAAATGTTGACCTTCAAGTGCTTTAGGTCAGCTGAAGAAAGAAATGGAGCCTTCCAAACATCTGTGGCAAGCCTGCGTACCTCCTAATTCAGGGGTGTCCAAACTCTTTGCAAGGAGGGCCAGATTTGGTGCCCAAGGACCCAGCGGCTGTTTCACAGCCCAGAAATCAACCCACGCACACCCAAGATGCACCACTGCTCGCATATGCTGCCCTCCCTCGCAAGGAGGTGGGGAAGACACTGCAGCAATGGAACCAGGAGTGGGTAGGCAGGGCGGGTGGCTAAGTGGATGGACGGAGGCACGGAGGACAGGCAAAACCATAAAACTGCAAGCTGGTGTCTCTAGCCAGCACAGGGAGGGGCCGGCCAATGGGTATGAGTGACAGGCTGAGCTGACAGGAAGAAGAGGCTGAGGGCCACTCAAAATTTTAAATCGGGCCGCATTTGGCCCCTGGGCCGGACTTTGGACATGCCTGACCTAATTGAATGACATTTGACTTGATACTGCATTGCACCAAGGACCAGTTTCTGCTGTGACCTGAGCAACTTGCACAAGTACTTAGTCTTAACAAAAGAGACATTCACTTCTAGATATCCAACCCCATGTAGCATTAGATTAGGACTTATATGTAGCTTATTACTCCTGGGGTAGCTTTCCACTGTCACAGTGGGAATGATTCAATCAAAAACACAACTTCCATGCCCATAATAACAATCAAGGGATATCATCAAGTATCTGAACTACTCAGTCTTTGCCCCTTGTGTTATGTAACATCCATTTTAGAAATGATGACATCTGCTACTAATGCAGCATATGTTGCTCTGAGAATACTTGAAGAGAGATTATATTAGCACCATAATGTTTACTGATTAGCAGCAATACATTATGCCTCCTCTCCTGTCATGCTCCAAGTAGGCAGTCTAATTAGCAGTTTCTAGTTTCACTACGGGCATGGCTGCATTCCTGTTAAGTTGAGCAATGGACACTTCCCCACCTGTGCTATCTCTGGAGTGCCATGAGATGGAATGTAAGATGGATTCCAACTAGAGATGGGCACGAACCAAAAATGAACCCAGAAGTTCATCAAAAATCACTGATTTGGGTCAGTTTGGGTTTCATCAAAAACTATGAACTGAACTGAACTGAACCAACAAAGGGTGCTTTTACATGACCCCTAAGATCGCTGGCCCCTTAAATTCGGACCAGAGATCTTAGGGGTTTGTCGCTCTTCGTGCGTCTCCACCCCTCCGTAATTCCTGGCTGCTGGCTGCATGAGGGGAGGGAGGAAAAAAGGGACAAAGTGCTGGTGGAAGCTGCCGGGGGAGCCCCGGTCACTTCCTGGTTCCTCTTAAAGGGGTGGGAGGCAAAAAACAAAAACAAAAAGAAACGAGGAGAGCCCAGCACATCCGCATAAAATATTTTTCACCTCCCAAGAGCAGGTACAAGAAAAGTGTGCTGGGTCACGCTTAGGTGGGCGGGGTCGCACTTAATTGTCTGCAAACTCCGGAGCTGGTGGGGAAACATTTTTCAGCTCGGGGGCTTGCAGCCATTTGCGGTGGAGTTTAGGGGTCGTGTATAAACGCCCAAAGTTTTTAAGCAGTTTTTGGTTCATTCAGGTTGTTTGCCTATTTCTCCCTCCATAGCCTGCTCTTTTCAATCAGACGTACTAGGCAACCCTGGGAGGGACCTAAAGACTTTTCATTTGACAGGCTAGGCCACCAAATTTTCAACTCAAAGGGCTCTAGAGAACTTGCTTGTTCTACTTTATAATACCTATTCACAGGAGCCAGTTTTACCTCAGAGCCACTTGGATTAGTCAGAGGAATTATTCTACCTCAGAACTAGGTTAGCTCAGATCTCCAGCTTCCCTTGTCAGGCAGATGGTCTCCCTCTATTGCTCTATACCTCAGCTATGACTCCATTCTAGAATTGTTAAAGTGTATGTATAAACCTATTATGCAGATAAGGATTTGTTATGTTCAAGGAAATATAAACTAATAGCAGAGATTAGCAGTGTTGTGAAAGAAGAATTGTGCTTAGTGATTATGGAGCTAGGAGACAAATGAACAAGGCAATAGAACTTAGTTTAAAAACTTATATTACATATGTACACATGACAAAGAGTAATATACAATAACAATATACAAAGCACAGCATATAGAGAAAATACAACAGAGCGTGGGGAAAGCCTCTCACCTTAGGCAGTCCCACTTTACATTAGTTTGCCTGCTACTTTTATACATAGAGCTACCTGCTGTAGCCCAATCAGATCTTTGATGAAGTGAGGTGATCAAACTATTCCACCTGGCACTAATCATCCTGACCTTACAGGCTCAATATTCTTTGCACCTGTATCCTAGACCTAATACACATACTTGTCTAGCTCAGGACATGGCACAATTTAGAGAATCCATTTTGTAATCTGCTAAATGCATATTACAGACATTCTGTCAAAACTACAATCCTTGACAAGGATAGTCAATGGAGTTTGGGGAAGGGGCAATGTCCCTCCCCAGTCCAACTCCTAATGAGCAACACACTGTATCAGGTTGCCTGGCATGAACCATTGCTGAATTCCACCTTTCCACAGCCCATTTAATTAATTTGAAGGGCCTGCAGTAGAGATGGGCACGAAACGAAAAAAAATAATCATTCCGTTATTCATTATTCGTTTTGTTACATAATGAAACAAATAACAAAAAATGTGATGAAATTGGAACGAACCGAACAGAACCACGAAAATTAGGTTCATTACGCTTTGTTTTCGTTAATGGCAATGCGCAATGAAATGAGCTGTTTTTAAATGTTAACAAACGTCCTGAATATCCGTAAAAACCCAGTGATAATTATTTAATATGCCTGATAATGCCTACCAGGGGGCTTGGGATCCTTAAAATGTGCATTTATGTCTTTTCTCAGATCGCTGTATTTTTTTTCCTTTAAGGGGACATCGACCCAAAATGGCTCCCAGATGCCTAATATTGATTTCCTGGGTATTAAAATGCCCTGGACATCCGTAAAAACACAGTGATAATTATTTGAAATTATTACCTACCAGGGAGTTGGGGTCCTTAAAACATTTGTTTTTCTCTTTCTCCCATCGCTATGTATTTTTTCTTTTCCCTTTAAGGATGCCACAAAATGGATTGCAGCCACAAGATGGATGCAAACCATGTGATGGGATCATGTAAATTCTTGGACAGTTTCAACCAATAGCATGCCCAGGTTGCAGACTGGGTAGGTGTGGCAGCCACACAGGGCATAAAAACCTTTGGCTGTCCCCTTCCTCCTTGCAGTCTGTGGTGGGAGTTAGGGTGGGATTGCTGTCTCTGTGACTCGTTACTTTAGGCCAGCCAGGCAGGTGTATGTCTCTGTATTCCTGCTGGCTGCAGCCTGGCTCTTAGGGGAGAGAAAGAAGAGATTTCTCTTGCACCCTCCCTGTGTGCATGCATACCTCTCGGTGAGTACCCTCCCATTCCCCGCAGTGCAGTCACTCTGCGGCTGCCTTACGCCCTGGGCAACGCTCGCCACTGCCATTGCAGCTTCCCCGCATACCTAGTCTATACTGTGTCTCTGCCAGCATCATTTTTTTTAGTGTTTTCCCTCTGGTCTGGGGCGTTGGGGGACGTCTGCACACGGAAATGCTTTAAGTCACACAAAAAGCGGGTAAAAATGAAAAACGAAAAAATGAAATGAATGTTCTCAAAAAATTCATGAAAAATGAAAACGAACCGAAACAGACCCACAACAAAAAACAAAAAACCAAAATGTCATTTTTTTCGATTTGTGCCCATCTCTAGCCTGCAGTATATATAGCTTCCTGGATAGCTCAGCATTTTAGGCATCTGACTGCAGAATTACAGCTCCCCTCCCCACTGTGCCTCCTGCAAGTAGGCTGTGAGGCCTTGGGTAACATGCACAGTCCCAGGTTGCCCAGAAGAAGGGAATGCTACAACATATCTGAGTATTTCCTATCTGAAAAATCCTAAAAAGGGTCACTATAGGTCAGAATTGACTTGATGGCACATGGTTTATATTATTATAGGGCAGGGCTGCCCAATTTTGAACAGCCCACAGGCTACTTCCAGCTGCTGGACGTTCCCGTGGTCCACTTCCTGAAGTTCCGCATGTCCCCACCGGCTACTTTCAGAAGTGTGCATGTGCACATGTGCACACACACTTCACCGGTGCTCTGTGTGGAGGAGAGGACTCTCCTGAGACAGATTAAATCACTATTGGAGTCAGCTGCTAGAGGATCTGCAGAAGCCACTGTGGGTTCCTCTGACTTTAACCCCTCAGTGTCTGAGTCTGGCTCTGGCAGGGACCTAACAGGCAACCAGGTTCAAGAACCAAGCTTTTGAATTCCCCCCTCCTTGTGCCAGTTTAGGAGGGGGCTGTGGGCTCAAAACATCCAGAAGCCTGGACTTTGATTGCAAAAAGGCTTTTCACCACTTTGCTGGCAGTGCCTCCTTGCAATAGAAGTCCCCCTCCCTCAGGCTGCCCAGCACCACAGGGGCACCCTGAAGAAGGTGTACTTGGGTGTCCCTGTGGTGATGGATAACAGCTGTTGTCCATCTGCACCTCCATCAGCACACCTGGAAAGCAGTTGGGAGCAGGGATCTGAAGACACTGACCCCCAATATCTGACTCCTTGGGGGGGGGCGACAGACAGGTGATTTTGACAGCTCCACAGCCTTGGCTGCAGGTTGATTGAGGGGGTTTCCCACCAAGTCAGCAAAGTGGTGAAGGTCTTCCCCTTCTTTGCTGGGTTGGGGCAGGCTTCCCATAGGAATGCATTGAAAACCAATTAATCTGTTCTCTCTTTTTTGGCCTATTGATTGGTTTTCAATGCCTTCCTATGGGAAACCACGTTTTGAATTATGAAAATTCCATTGGAATGGATTAATTTCATAATTCAAGGCATCACTGTATATTTAATTGCACTGAATGAGTTTTGGGATATTTTCCAATTCCACTGGCAATCCCAATGTTGTGAGGATCAGAATTAGGGGCAGGATACGTGTTAGGGGTATCTGTTTTGTATTTCTTTATCTCAAGGAGAATTCCAGCATATGCCCACACCACCTCCACTGAATAAGGCCAACCTATTAATAACACTCCTGCAACTCAGCACTAATTATCACTCCTGCAACTTAGCACTAATTTTCACAAAAAAGGGGGGGATGGAAAGGGAACAAACACACACACAAATAAAACAATGCTGTTGTTTTAAATCCCTGCACTATAATGCTATCTGGAACACAACAGGAATGAGTAGATTTCTTGGGACAATTTTTATTCCACCCTTCTTTGACCCTGTCAGAGGGAAGCAGCATATGACAGATTTGGGGAAATGTTGGTACCTCTGCAACTAGTGAACATAATCAAGGAATGTCTTCAATACTGGCAATCTAATTTTATAAGAGTTCTGCAATAAAATGACTCTGGGGAGAAACTATCCTGTCCTTGTGCATTTTAGATAAACTCTCTTTTGAGTTGAAGAGACAATAATAATAATAAAAAGTTCTCATATTTTCAATGTCTTTTTGTTATGTTCTTGTTTTTCCAATGAATACCTAACCACATTTACAGCAGGCATGTGCATTGTCCTTAGATAAGTGTGCAAAATGTGCATTTTGATGCGACTCTGGAACAACTAAGCGTGGGAGTGAGGAGCTGTTGTTCACCCATGGGTAGGAGCAACACTACAAGAGATCTTTTGTATCCCATTAAGCACTAGCAGGGTTAAAAAGTCAGTAAGTGATTTGACTGAGGAAAGGGAAGTTGAAAATATTATAGTAAAATTAGATGCTAGTTCCAAAATAGAAGGCAAATGATAGCTGAATCCCATTGCCCCAGAAACCTACAATTTATCTTGGACACGCCAACTACTTAGGCACTAGAGAGGTCTCAAAATGAAATCAACATGTAGCTATAGGGCAAGCAGAAATACTTATATCACATTCAGGTGGCCATTTTGAATCATGGATTAATTGATTGATCTATTTATTGGTCAAATAAATCCATCCATCCCTCCATCCTTCCATCCCTCCCTCCCTCCCTCCCTCCATCCATTCTCTCATTCAGCTCAGTTTTCAGAACATTACTGAATTCTCATTACACTATTAGGGATGAATAGGGTGTGTGATTGTAGAAGGACAATTATTGAATAGGCTTTACATAGCCAAGTCACACAGTGTAGTTCCCCAATCGAAATCAATTACATTTTGAACTCTCGTTTGTACCATTAAAAAAGAAAAAAACTGGAGATCTAAAATGGACAGAAAATGTCATGTACCTGGGAATGGAGCAGAACAAAAGGTCTCCTAAAGGTTACAGGGTGGGTCTGATCCATGTGTATGTATGCTTTATATTCAGATACAAAGTGGTTTAAGAAGCTTCCACATATCCCTAACCTAGATGTGTGTTACCTATATTAAGGTCACTACAGACAACTCTGCAAGGTAACTTAGGCTGGAAGAACAGAGTGAGTGCCTCAAGATCACCCACAAAGGTCCTTAGCATACATCCACCACACACATGCAACCCTATATCAGTCTGGTTATCCAGTATATCCCACTGATGTATAACATCACAGAAGAAGGACAACTACTGGATTCCATCCATACTAAATAGGAGTTGAGCCAGTGTAGAGCAGAATTGAAATCAGAATAACATAGCCAGCATCATTATATTCACACTATTATGTCCACTGCAGTATGTAAGCAGGGCTATAGCACATATCATTTTATTTGTAGACTTCATGCTTTTATGCTGCAATATAATTATAGCTTTCAAGCTGCTTTATGGTGAGCATCATACCACTGAATTTCTCATATGAACAGGTCTTAAGTCACAGGGACTTCACACAGAGCTAATACACTTTAAATGAAGAAAACAGTATCTCAGATGTAAGGAGCTATTTCATGCCTGTTGGACTAATTGAATTAATTTGGAATTAGGATCTCCAAATATTTCTTCTACTTTAAGTTCCACCCTAGATGCTTTCTAGTTGAATATCTAAATTTGGAACCCAGAGTGCTCGAGAACAGATTCATATAACAGGATGGTCCCTAGACAGAAAAATGCCAATTTCTCAGTTTTCTGTCCCCCACACTCCCCATTTGTAAATGCCTATGCAGGCAGCAAATATTGCCAAATTTGTCTTGAGTTTAATGACTACATAGTAAAAATAAGTTAGATATCCATGATCTGGCTATTTAGGGTGCTACAACTTTACAACAGCATCCCTTTATTGACTTGTGAAACACGGTGAACTGTGTGTAAATCAACCTTGCACAAATCTGTTTTTTTTTTTTAAAAAAATCCTTATCATATCTGCTGCTGCAGTCCAGAGAAAATGAAAGCATCTTTCATTCGCCCTATGCGTTCATTCTAAAAGCCATTACGGCACAATTATGCTATGAGCAAGTAGGCTCGTGGTAAGTGGGAGAAAAGCATCAACAGAGAAAGGGCCTCCTGTGACTTGACAATAAATATTAGCTTGCCACCAGCCACATTAAGCTGGGACATTGTCAAGTTCGACAAGCCCAGTGGAGTTAGAGGGAGTAAATACCTGAAGAAAGCCACCTCAGAGAAAACCCCGAGGGAGTCCTGGAACATAAGAAGCATTGCTAATGAGCTGTGGGTGGCTCTTTTCTTTTGGTGTCGATATTGAACATAGTGTTGGAGGGCATTTGATTACCACTTTAGGGATGAGCCGTTAAATCAAGGTCTTTGGTGATGTGCTCATTAAATATAATATATATCCCTCAGCAGTATTTGCAAAGGGGTATACTGGCTAGAATCCAATTGGGGGAGTTAAATTATCCCAACTTAGATTCTGCTCAGTTGTAGAAGGAAATTTTTGAAAAGAAATTGTATATTGATTGCTGCCAATCTGTTGATCTTCACCACAATTATTATTTTTCACTTGAACATCCTGTATACATCACTTCCTCAGATTCATTATCCTATATAATAGCCAGGGATTTACCGATAACTTTCTACTTGTTGGGGCACAAGTTGTGTATGTGCATTTCTGTATGCTTAACATGGATGCACCTTTTGTGAATTCAAAAAAAAATTGAGGGACCCTTTAACGCCATGCCATGATTTTTTTTCTTCTTTAAAAAGAATGTGCTGAGTAACGATGCCACTGTTTTCCTTGTTATTTTAGAATTCCCATGGATCAACATTGGAAGGTTTCTTGTAGACTCCTTGTACTTTCTGACTCCAGTGAGAATTTGAGTGTCACCCATGAATGGGGCTGGCCTACAGCCAGTCAAAATACACTATTGTGTGAAATGTCCTTCATAGTTCACTGAAAAAGGCATGAGCCTTTTTTAAAAAATCCTAATATATTGATACATTGCATTGACTAAGGGCTCTATCACATGGGTGAAAGTGATGGTAAATAATAAAAGTCATGTTTCTGAAGTCATCACGTGACTGAAAATGTGATTCCCGCGTTCCCATGGAGGTGGTTTAAGTAACCACATATTGTATGTCCCCATGTCATTAACCTGCATCTAGAAGTTCTGAGGGGGACTTCCGGCAGTGTGGAGGTTAGAAGCTCCGGTACTACTGGAGCTCAAGCCATGGTGGGGTGGCAACAAAATAAAGATCGGGGCTGCGGTGTCAACATGAGGCAGGGGAACAAGGCTGCCGCTGTTAAGAAACAAGGCAGGCAGGTGAGCAAGAATGTGTGTACACTAGTCTGGATGATCTTGGTCTCAGTCTCCAGTGACACATCCGAGCACTTTATGATCTTTTCTAATTCTTTCATTGCTGCCCTTCCGAGTCTCAGTCCTCTCCTGATTCCTTGGCTGCAACCTCAATTTGGATTGTTATTCTCTTTTTTTAATGTGGTATCATCAAACACATAGTCATTACTTAAGGGACTTTGATTATTAATTATGATTGAGCTCCAGTAGTCAAAAAAGTGAACAAAGCACTTTTCAGAGATGAATCAGCCTTTGTTTCATTCACTCATTGGTTTGCAGACCTGATTCCTTTCCCAGGAGTTGTTGTTGTTGTTCAGTCATTCAGTCATGTCCAACTCTTTGTGACCCCATGGACCAGAGTTCGCCAGGCCTTCCTGTCTTCCACTGCCTCCTGGAGTTTGGTCAAATCTGTACTGGTTGCAATACTCTTTGTTAATTCAAATGATGCAGAATCTGATGCACAGTTGATTTGACTCCAACCATTTCCATGCACTCTACAGAGATTTTTCTATGGACATTCATCTACTTGGATTGTTATTTAACCAAGGTTTTATCCAAATATCCAAGGTACATAATGTATTCACATTGCATTTATTCAGGCTCAGTCATATTTGGGGAGAGGGGGAACCATGAAAATTCATAGTGTTTCAGTTAGGCATGCCTTACTTATGTCCTATAGATTTCAGTACTCTGAGTAAGCTTCATTGTACTTATTGCATATTCATTTGTTTGCAGGATATGGGGTTTGCTTATTTATTTTTTTAAATAAAAATGTACATAATTTGCAGAATGGCAATTACCTGGTATATCTTTACTTTCTCAAACAACAACATAAATAATACATTGTTAATCCATGTGTATTGTGAAGAAAGTCTTGCTGAATTCACTGGAGCTGCAGCCTAAGAAAATGAGATAAGTTTCCTATATCATATTTCCAGGTGTGCATTACATACATTGTTTACCTTCCCGCTTTTTACGGTGGTACCTGTTTATCTACTTGCATTTACATGCTTTCAAACTGCTAGGTTGGCGGGAGCTGAGGTTAACAGTGGGAGCTCGCTCAGCTACATGGCACCCAGGATTCAAACCACATGGCTGCCGACTCTGCAGTCAACCATTTCAGTGCTCTAGTTCCCTGAGCCACCACGCCCCCCACATACTGGCCACAGGGCCATGGACTTGCACAGCACTGGCTCTTTGGCTTGAAAACGGAGATGAGCACTGCCCCTAGAGTTGAACACAACTAGCAGGCATGTGCAGGGGGAACTTTTACCTTTATTACATACATTGTTCTAAAAACTAGGATCAAAATGTATTCACTCTGAGACTTATAGATGTGCTAGAGAATTCTTAATTAGTCCCATCTCTGTGCTGTTGATCTGTACTTAAAAAATGGTGGTGCCATCCATACTATATGAGAATAGACGCTTGGGTCTGGGTTCCACCCATGAATTAGCCAAATGGCTGCCCAGACTGGAGGCTTGCATGTCTCCTACAACCAGGACACTTCTTTGGCTTCAGTCAAGCATTGAGACAAGGTGTCCTCTTCCAGAAGCTCCACTGTTCTGGGATCTGGTAACCTCTGTAGAAGTGACAAAATCCCAGATTTGAAAATGGGGGCTTATCCTTTTGAGGCTTTCTAGAAGATAATAAAGGTCAGAGGCTAGAGGGAGTGCTTTAATAGGTCTCAGTTCAACTCCAGGCATCATTAAAGGAGAGCACTTGCATAGTGCTATCCCTGGTATTTCACCTACTAACTGCCCCATAGGTTTTATCAGACAGTTCGAATACAACAGCACAGCAATTTGGTGGCAGTAAGTTGGTTGGATTCTAAGATTCTGAGAGCCAGATGATCATTAATAGCTTCAGCATGTCATTATATCTTTGTTTCTTAATCATAATTTGCAAAGTGCTGCTTTTGAGTCATAATTCTTCAACTCTGGTAAGGTCCATTGCCTAGAGCATACTGGATTAAACTTTAACCACTGAGGCCTAAATTCTAAACCCACTGTAATGTTATCAGAGTGAAAATCACTGCTACCATAGTTTGCTGAATTCCTCCACTACACAAGTGGTTGAATGAGTGGTTGCACAATTTTGTATACAAATGATTGTAGAACCACAATACAGACATTTTGCTAACTTTGAAAATATGCAACCACTACCACACTAGTGTAACATTTTCATTCTTCACTACAGACCCAGGTCTTCATGTCCCAATATTTGTGAATTTTCCTCCACCCACTAGCAACTCCTTATTGCCACTGTATAATGTGAGAGGGAGCTGATGTTTCTGAAAGACCTACCTCTTTGTGTGCTAACATAAAGAAGTCTTAGAAATTATGCTCATTTGACTCAGACTCTGGTAGTTCCATCACGCTGAGTTGAAATATTTTGCAGGCTTGTCCGGGTATAGCTGGAGATCTTGGACTCTCAATGTAGAAGACTAAATTGACATATGTTGACAGTAGAGATGGGCACGACTCAGAAAAATTGTTCGTTTTCGTTTTCGTTTTCGGCTAGGGGTCCGTTTCGGCTCGTTTCCGTTTTCGTGAGCTAATTTCAAAATTTTTCGTTTTCGTTTCGTTATGTAACGAAAACGAAAAAACAAAAATGAAAACGAAAATTTTTTCGTTTCTTCCCATTTAGCTTCATTATGTGCTTTTCCAGTAATGAAAAACGAAAATTGGCTCAAAATTAGTCGTTTCGTTTCCGTTTCCGTTCCAGTTCTGAGCCGTTTTTTGTTTTTCGTTTCGTTACATAACGGAAACGAAAAACGAAAACAAAAATGAAAATACCGCTAAGTCGTGCCCATCTCTAGTTGACAGGCATACTGGGTAGTCTATTATGATTAACGTCTTAATAAAAGATCGAAGGTCAACAGATGCTGAGTTTGAAAAGAGTGCCAAAACATTTGCTACTTGCTTAAGCAATCTCAGACTGTGTTTTTAGCTGTTTGAAAGAAGCAAGAGAACTTTGCAGTGTATTTCACAATGGCTGAGTTCCTATTGTGCAACTTTACACTGAACAATGTAGATTTCATCATCAATGGAAAGCACTTGGGGGGAAATGAAACTTTATAGAGGTGAGTAGCAAGGATGCCCCTGGTGGCCATTTATCACACTCCCAAGCAGGGCCCCAGGAGCAGACTCATTGAACTCCAGAACCAAAAGAGGGGCAGGAAGCCCTGGAGGCTGAAATGGTGAACAAGGAAAAGGTCCCACTCCCAGGGCACCATTTTTCAGTCTTTCTTCATCTGAAGGGTGATAGGAGGAGGTCCCAGAGGGCTTGGGGAGACACCCCACAGGATTTCTCAGGAGCTGTTTGGCAGAGGACTGTCTCAAAAAGGACCCCAAATGGCCCTAAGGAGTGTGATTACATATATAAAGAAGGTCCATGGTTAGGTGTCCTGGTACACTAAGGGTCCGAGAAGGAGAGGGGAAGAAACACAAGAACCCTTTGCAACCCTCCTTTTAAGAATGAGAGAAATAATTACCCAGGGAAGTGACAAAAACCTGAGCCTGAGCCAAAGGAACCTTTGGGCACCCAACTCTCACACTGGTGGGAAAAACGACAAGGGACCGCCAGCACTGGGAGGAGAAGGAGGCAAGAGGACCGTTAAGCTAGGGGACCCAAGGGTATCCAGGGAGAGCCTCCCAGATTCCTTGTCCTAACTGTGGGCATACCACCCCTTGTTATGGTGTGGACAGGGTAGTTCCACGCTGGGAAAATATCTTCACACACAGTGAAGAGAACTGGAGCTACTAGGGATAGTGCAGGATACCCAGTGATGGGAACTGGAGGGTGAAAAACTGCCATGTTGGACACTGTACCATAACTACAATTGGACTCCAGGACTCTGAGCATTATTTGAGCCCTGTGTTTGCTGCATCTCTCTGCGTTCTAATAACTCCTGTTATTGTCCAGAGTACTGCATATGGAACAGAGATAGAGGAAGAATTACTGAACAAGCTCAGGATGTTAGGGCTCATGGAAATATTTCTAATATTTCTCCATGTTCTGGAGATTCCCTAAGGATCCCTCTGATCTCAGGGAAACCTTTGAGACCCACAAAACAGAGAGGAAATACTCTTCAATGCCTGAAAATCACTGCATGGGTTTCAGCAGTGGGACCTGGACTTGTAACCATGATTTTTACCCACCACCCTGTTATGCAGCTCCCCAAATTCTGTCTAAGATAAAAGGGACCCACAGAACCTGAGGGGAAGGAAGAAACATTTTAATCCAATGGTAACAAGATTTTGGCCATGGTATTAAAATAACAGATGGTAAAGCTATAGCACCCAATGTTATTGACTTGAAAGTAGCCCAGATGCTGTTGGAATACAATGTCCATTATCCTTGGCCACTGGCCACTGGCCATTCTGGCTGAGGGGAACTGGAATCCAGCAAGTTCCTTGTAGGAAGCAAGATCAAATGTTTTCCATCTGTGGTGTAAAATAAGTCTTGATTAAGGATGCACAACTAAAGCTAGTTATTAGCAGTTATTGAATTTAATGGGATCTACTGTTGAGTTCCTCAAAGCCAATCCAATTCTAAAAAGCACTCAGCAATTTCTGTGGGGCATGCTGAAGTGCCATGCACCAGTAGTAGTTCATCAGCTTGAACTGCAGGGGCAGGCACTCCCAGTCATAAATCCCTCAGAGGAGTCCAGTTAAGGGGGAAAAGGTGCAAACAAGAGGCTGTCAAGGAGTTGTCTCCCACAAATTATCTGACACAGAAGGTGTAGCTTTCAGAATGCCCCTTCTGGGCATCCAACTGTTGCAAAGTAGTATTCAATAGGCTTTGAGATGCTGATGCCACTTTTGCTTTAGTCTTCTGAGCCTACAACTTCCTCTGTGGTAGATGGCTGCTATTCCTCTTCACATGATCCATCTTTGACAAGAACTGGCTCCAGCTCTTCTCCCTAAAGCTTCCCTGAGGGTGTGGTGTGCTGGACCACTGAGTTCTTCTTCTCCATTGCTCCTCCTCCCCCCAGCAGCAAGATATCCTCTTACTCTTCTGTGTATAACTGATCGAGGTGAGGCATAATACCAAGAAAACATGCTGAAGATCATACTAAATAAAAGCCATAGAAATTGTGAAAACCAATTTAGTAATGTTCTATATTGGAGGTTGAATAAACAAATTTATGAGTATGCTTTGTAAGTGTTGAGAAACAAACATAGAGGCATACTAGCCTCCCTCCAGTGTTGTTTCCATCCCCCTCCACCCATGAAGGGTGAGCATCTGAAAATAGTCTCCACAAGCTTGTGAAAGCCCTCCATGCAATTTGGAACCATCAGGATTCCATATCACAGTCTCCATGGATATAGGAGGCTTTCTGATTCACCAACACTCTCCACCCACAGAGGGGGATGGTCATCACAAGTGGGGCCCAGCACACTGTCCTTCCACATGTATTTAATGAACACAGATAAAAACAGCTGAACAGAATTTCTGTTTCATCCCAGAGCTACCAACAAGACTAGCATCCCAAGTCTACAGGTATATTCAGATGTACGCACTGAGCAGGGGTTTGGACTCCATAGCCTTACTGGACCCTTCCAAATTCATTACTCTATGATTCTGTCTCCAACTGTTTTCCGTTGGGGCTTACTCCCCACTCAGATTCCAATCTTGGTTGTAAATAACTATACCTTTCTTTTTCTTTTATCATTTGCAGCCATTAAATTTCATAATCAAATCCCAACTTTCACATGGTTAAGTGTTGGAGGGAGTAATTTAAACATTGTCCTGATCTATATTAAAGCCTGAATTATTAATGCTTGTTATGAGCAACCTTGGGAATCATATGGTTGTGAGTCAGGCATAATAATTCTCCCCCCCCCCCCCCCAAAAAAAAGCCAGGCAATACCAGTTGCTGTAGGCGCCTGGAGTAGGAACTGGCAAACCACTCACCATTCCTGCCAAGAAAACTCCATGGACATGGGATCACGAAGAGTCGGTCACAACTATAACAACACAACACAAACTAATTCTAAGTAGGTGGCTTTTTGCAAAGCAGTAATCATCAGTTAAGGTTCTTAGAGGCCAGGCCCCTTCTATTAACATCAGGTGCAGCGAAGACCATATGTAAAAAGAGAAGCAGCAGAAAAGAGATGGGTTTGCACACACAACAGCACACGCGCTTGGAAGATTTTGCCTTGCACCTAGGGAAGATTTTGACTAGCACATTTCTGCAATCTGGGAAAAATAGAGAATAGGAAGGGGTGTTTTCACACTTTGTTGCCTTGTGCAATATGCCCACGAACAAAACAGAAGTGAGAAGGAATAAAATTATTCGAAGCCCTTGAGCTGGTAAACATAACGTGGAGCATCAAATGGAGACACAGCTAATTGTTTCACGAAAGCAAAACACAATTATAGATGATAAGGAACATGAAAGTGCTCTCGGATTGCTTTTTTAAAAGGACAGTGCTAAGTATCAGATGAATGAAGTATAATCCTAGTCTAGGTCTTTAGCAAGCTATACTGTAGATCATCTTTGGGTGATGCCAGCCAATGCATTCTTCTTCTCTTTTCCATTAGATAAGGTAATATCAAGTGACTCATGGGGAAATTCAGCTGTTCTGTCAAATGGACACATCAATCATCATCATCATCATCATCATCATCATCATCATCATCATCATCATCATCATCATCATCATCATCATCATCATCATCATCATCAAATGCCATTAAGTTAGTTCTGACTTCTGGCAACCAATTTTCAGATGTTTTCTAGGTAGAGAGCACTCAGAAGTGGTTTACCATTCCCTACTTCTGGGGGCTTGCACAAGGCTATACAGGTGGGGCTGTCTTATGATGCACAGTGGGGAATCGAACTCCTAACCTCTGGCTCCACATCCATATACCTAACTTTCTGAGCTTTCTAGCCAGCTGGACACATCTTAAAGGAATCCATATTCCCAAAAAGTCATAGGAGATCACATGAACCTGACATCTACATGACTGAATAACTATATCACTGGCTAGAAGCCAACCGCATTTAGTGGAGAGTAAGTGAAATCACATAAGGTAAATTGCAACTAATTAACAATGTGCCAGCCATGTGACTGGCCATATTTCAGGTTGTGTGACAGAGACATGCCTGTCATATTGTTATTTAATTCTAATTTACCATCATAATTTATATACCTTTGGTTACATCCAAATAAAAATCCCAGTAGGATTCTGGCCACAGGCAATGCTGTGTTCCTGAGAGTAAGAAAGAGATGTACCTACTCGGCCAATACATTCAAGACTACCACTGTCTGATAAGTTCCTGAACATGGTCATTGGCCACTACCACACTTCCTTGAGCAGCTGCTTTTTATTTTGCATTGCCTTATCACCTCCTGTGGTCACATGGTCACTACATTGGTTTGGCAGTCCGCACTTCAGCGGTTGCTTAGCAATCAGCTTCCCATTTGCACTTGGCTGAACCGCTTTAAACTGTAACAGGGAAATGGAAGAAACAGGGGGGAAACTGAAAAAAGGTGGCTTAGTATGTCCACAAATACATCCAAATTTTAAAAGCAGGTGCAGGAACCGATTTTTAAAAACGCCACCCCCAGTGGTCATCGCAAGATAAAACAACACAGTGGTCAAAAATGGGTGTGGCCAAGGGGGCTCTTCAGAAAAAGTGATTTGAAAAGTGGACAGTGATTTTTAAGGTGATTTGTCTTTAAGGAAAAGGCATTTCAAATCTAAAGTGTGGTAGTGGTCATTGAGAATAACCAGTCATGAATGTACACAGAGACGCCATATCACCCAAACTCAAATTGCCACTGCTGAACCTTTCTCTCTCACATAGAGTGAGACCAGGGGGCAGCAAGCTCTAGAGAAGGCAGGGGTAATGCCAAAAGTCATCATGGCACCCCAGCCTGACCCTGATCTCTGCCCGAGCTAAATCTTTGTGGTCCACTTTAAAGAAGAGAGCTCTGGGCAAAGCAACCCTGCTGGATGCAATCAGATGCATACCTTTCTTGGGGTTGGATTGCACTATGAACTCTCCTACACAGCACGCTAGGCATGTTTCCAGGAGGGGTTACACTGCTGTGGAAAGAAAGTGTATCTCTTCCCCCAAGCCCATATGATCTCAAAACTTTTCCTACAGCCAGAGCACTGGGCAGTTCCAAATGCTCCCATATCCCTTGAGAAAGGGGCTGTGGGAATGCAGTGTTTTAGCAGAAGAATTTCTGCCCGCATTCGCACTTCCGATGCATTTCGTTGTGTTAGTCCATTAAAATCCATGACATTTCAGCATGCACTGCCACTTTCCAAAACGGTGTTTTTGCACTTTTATCACATTTTATTTTGACAAAAGCAGCCTGGCAAAAATGACCTATTCACTTTGAGCCTTTACAGAAGCAAAGTTTGATTTAAGCTCCAACTTGGCTGTTTCTTCGACTATTACCACTCTGTCCCATTAATTTTCCTTTCTTTCCCCCCCCCTCCAGGATTTTCATTCCCGCCTCTGATCTGAAAATGGTGAATCAATATGAGCATATATTCCATTTCTACCACATTTTAACAAGAGCTGTCTTTGAAAAGTTAAACATCCCAGCAAATTGCTCCAACAAGCTCTTAAAAGGTTAAACACTTCTGTGAAATCTTTTTTCCCTTCCCTCCCTTCCTCCTTCTCTCTTTTTCCTTGTTAAGCAAAGTTGTCACCAGCTTTCAACAGAAGTCTACAAAAAAGGATGATGGGCTTGAATTTAGCAATCTATTATAATTAGCGGTTTGGTCGCGAGGGCTGTGATGGCAAGTTGTGAACCGAACATCCATCATCTTATTTATACATGGTAAGCATAATAATGCTCACATTTGCTAGATACAGGGTGTCGTGTTTTTCAAATACTGTAAATATGCTTTACTGGTTTTCTTTAAAATATATTCCACCAAAATGTACAACAGAATTTTTCTTTTTGGGGGTTACACAAAACCCATTATATCCAAAGAGTAACAAGTTTCAAAGAGACAGCCATGTTAGTATTCACAAGCAAAACAGGCTAAACAAACAAAGAAAGAAATAAGACAAAAATGTTGCGGCACCTTAAAGATGAACTGCTATGTTTTGATGTGATTCTTTGTGGATAAGTCCATTTCCTAAGTCTTAAGCAACAGAATAGCAAATTATTTAAGAGATGGCTATCCTGTCATAGCATAATGGGCCACATACCGTATGTCTGGTGGTGGTGGTATTAACTAAGTGCTTGACAGTGCTCTATAGACTAAACACATGGAAAAAGGATACGGGATGTGATTCACATGGCAACTGGACTTCTTTTCTTGTGGGATCAAACATTTCACTACTCATCCAAGTAGCTTCGTCATTTTAAAAAAGGTTGGTAGGAGACCTCAAATTTATAATTCACCTTACTTTCACTCCACCCTTTACAATAAAGGTAAAGATTCCCTCTGCACGTGAGTGCTAATCATGTCTGATTCTAGGGGCAGTGCTCACCTCCATTTTCAAGCCAAGTCCATGGCCGCGTGGCCGGCATGGCTGCACGAGACACTGTTTATCTTCCCACTTTCTACAGCAGTACCTATTTATCTACTTGCATTTACATGCTTTCGAACTGCTAGGTTGGCAGGAGCTGGGGTTAACAGCGGGCGCTCACTGTTCTGCGTGGCACCCAGGATTCGAACCGCCAAGCTGCTGACTTTGCAGCCAACCATTTCCATGCTCTAGTCCACTGAGCCACCACACACCAGTACTATACTGAACTATAAACTGGAGGTGCCCTACCAACCTTTCACAGACTGAAGAAACTGTTTGGATGAGTAGTGAAACATTTCAACCCCACAACAAAAGAAGTCCAGTTGCCATGACTCAGCTTCCCAATAACCTCACCTGGATGATGGAGAATCTCCACAGATATGGGGAAAGGATGTAATAGGGGCAGAAGAGGACATGCATTGGTACTGTACCTTCCAGAGCTGGCCATTATTTAGGTAAAGTGAGACTACTGCCTCAGAGGGCAGATGCAGGGGGGCAGGAGGACTGAAAGCCCCCTGACTATATCTTAGATGTGCTCTCCCACACAATGTGTACTGAACAGCCTTCTCTCTGCCCCCTTAACCTCATCTGTTGTGCTTAGATAGAGTGGAAGACGTTATTCCTCTTATCCATGCTAAGCAGCCAGTCCAGCCCCTTCAGCACGTGGAAAGAAGAGTGCCTTGCCCTTTCTTCCAGGGAACAGCATTTATAGGGTAGGCCTTGCCTCTTATTGACTGATGGATCATGAATGAGATCTGGTTGGCCTCCCCCCCCCCCACCTTTCCTGAAGTTGTTCCTGGTAGACATTGGAAAGAATACTGATTCTCATTTACCGAGACTGTCTTGACAGAAGGAATTTTAAATCCTTTCAATTTATCTTGGAAAGTGAGAAAAGAGCTATTTTGTCCCCTCTTAAGGTCTCTACTGGGTGTGGTGGCTCAGCGGACTAAGGCTCCAAAAACTGTTGGCTGCAAAGTCAGCAGCTCAGCAGTTTGAATCCCGGATGCCACGCAGAACAGTGAGCTCTTGCTGTTAACCCCAGCTCCTGCCAGCCTAGCAGTTCGAAAGCATGTAAATGCAAGTAGATACATAGGTACTGCCATAAAAAGCAGAAAGGTAAAACAGTGTTTCCTTGCAGCCATGCCGGCCCATGGCCATGGACTTGTAAGACACTGGCTCTTCGGCTTGAATACAGAGGTGAGCACCGCCCCTAGAGTCGGACACGACTAGCACGCATGCGCAGGGGGAACCTTTACCTTTACCTAAGGTCTCTGTAATTTGTGCACATGCCTCTTTCTTTTTAGGTGGAAAAACCACATGCACAAAGAATAAGCATAGACCTGGATCTAACAAAACAAAACAAAAGCAGATACGATGACTCACCTACCACTTGATATCCTTAAACAAGTTAACAGCCATCATTTTTCACAGTATCCACAAAACTGGAGGGAATCACGTGAAGGAAAGCTGTAAAATGCCATTCTTACCAAGGCAAGGACTTTATTCAGAGCAAAGAAAAGCCTTCCTCAACCCCACATCCTTGTCTGAGAGAATGAGGCCAAGAAAGATTTTCACCTCTCCTGCAGTCTTGGAATGCCTGTCAACCAATGCACGAGTATCTGTCCCTGAAGCTCTACTGATTAAGGCTCACTGCCCATTGGAATGGAGCAGTACAAAGAGAGAGGAACCATTTAATTTAACTCAGGCGGAAAGTGGCCTGTTGCAAATATTTGCTCAGTTATACAAGGAAATCATACCAGAAGCAGCTGAACGTGTCAAACAACAGTTTGAAGCAATGGCTTCTCTCTCTTGGAATAAACCCATCATAACCTTTTGTGACAAGGGGGAAGACTGGATTAAGCACTCACCTCCACTCACAAGCCTCATTTAAAATATAATGCCGGGAATTCTCCCCAGCACAGTTTAATTAAAAAAAGATAATTAGGTTTTTGTATCCCCTAAGACTTAACAGAATCCAATGGCTTCCTGAATATTCTTTTTATTTGTGTTACCTATTTGGCTTTTTTCTCCTGAAGCTCTAGTCTCACCTGGAAACACCAGAATGAGGAATAACATCAAGGGTGTAAACTTAATGTGATAGCAGTGTATCCACCTGCTTTTTTAGATGTAAAGACTGAGAGATTGCTTCTGTTCCAGAGTTTTGAATTTCTGGTAAAATTTCCTCTTGTTATGTGGTAGAAGTACAGAGAAGAATAGCTACATGTCCCCCTGAACGGTTTACCCCCGTTTTATCACTAACTGGCACTTAAGATCTCAATAACTCTGAAACGTGAGTAGAAGAAATAATAAGTGTTACAGTTGTGAACAGCAAACAGAACAGACTAAGGAAAAGGAAAAGAAACACTCAGCAGGCAGGCGGGGCTCTTTTTGTATTTAGAGGCAGGAAAGAATGATTGGTTAGTGCTGAATAGATTGACAGTCTCTTCCAGCCCAGAAAGATCCCTCCCAGCCACAACTCCCAGTTGTTGTTGTTTTTTGAGTCACACACCCCTAGTAACCTGTGACCCCACCATCATGTTTTTATAAAATTTATTTATTTATTTATTTATTTGTTGCATTTATACCCCGCTTATCTACATTGTGTACTCTAAGCGGCTTACAGGCGGCAATAGCCATACAAATTACAATAAAAGCAGACAAGACAAATAGTAATAACAGTAAACAAAATTAAAACCTTAAAACCTTATGGCACCTCGATCACTAAGCAGTGATAAGTAAAGACAGGTTGCGATGGCGGGAAAAAAAATAAAAAAATAAAAATAAACTCAGTTAAGAATCGCCGAAGGCCTCCCGGAAAAGATAGGTCTTTAACGCCTTCTGGAAGGCCAGCAGGGACTCTGCAGAGCGCACTTCACTGGGGATGGAATTCCAGAGGCTGGGGGCCGCCACTGAGAACGCTCGGGTTCGAGTACTCGTCCTCCGGGCTTCACGAGGAGTGGCGACCCGAAGCAAGTGCGCTAAAATCCTCACTTTGAAGAAAATAGAGGATTCTTTCTGCCCAAATGGTCTGTTTCTCATGCATGCACATATTCTGGTCAGAAAGGTCACTGAAAAAATATTTAACAAGGGCTGCAACACATATAAGGGGACCTGTAAACTCACCACCACCACCAGAAAAGACTTTGCAAACCCTTGGTTGTTTTTATTGTAATTGGAAGGGTTGCAACTAGAGATGGGCACGAAATGAACATTTTTTTCGTTTCCGTTATTCGTTATTTGTTTTGTTACGTAACAAAATGACAAATGAAAATTGTGATGAAAATGGAACGAAACGAACAGAACCACGAAAATTGTGTTTGTTACATTTTGTTTTCATTAATGGCAATGCACAATGAAATGAGCTGTTTAAAATGTTAAAAAACGCCCTGGACATCCATAAAAACGCAGCAATAATTATTTATACTGTCTGATAATACCTAACAGGGGGGTTGGGCTCCTTAAAACCTGCATTTATGTCTTTTCTCAGATCGCTGTATCTCCTTTAAGGGGAGATAGGGGACATCGACCCAAAATGGCTCCCAGATGCCTAATAATGATTTCCTGGGTATTAAAACACCCTGGACATCCGTAAAAACACAGTGATAATTATTTGAAATTATTACCTACCAGGGGGTTGCGGTCCTTAAAACGTTTGTTTTTGTCTTTCTCCCATCGCGATGTATTTTTTTTTCCCTTTAAGGATGACACAAAATGGATTGCAGCCACAAGATGGATGCAAACCATGTGATGGGACCATTTAAATTCTTGGACAGTTTCAACCAATAGCATGCCTAGGTTGCAGACTGGGCAGGTCTGGCAGCCACAGAGGGCATAAAAAGCTCTGGCAGCCCCCGTCCTCCTTGCAGTCCCTGGTGGGAGTTACGGTGGGATTGCTGTCTCTGCAACTCTAGCTTCAGTCCTGCAGCCTCCCTGTGTGCGTGTGTGCATACCTCTCAGTGAGTACCCTCCCATTCCCCGCAGTGCAGTCACTCTGCGGCTGCCTTGCACCCTGGGCAAGGCCCGCCGCTGCCTTTGCAGCCTCCCTGCGTACCTAGTCTATACTGTGTCTCTGCCAGCATCATTTTTTTTTAGTGTTTTCCCTCTGGTCTGGGGCGTTGGGTGACGCCCCCACACGGAAATGCTTTAAAAATCGCGCAAAAAGCGGGTAGAAATGAAAAATGAAAAAACAAAAACCAAAAACAAAATTTTTCCAAAAATTCACAAAAAACGGAAATGAAATGAAACGGTCCTCTCAACTACAAACGAAAAACCGAAATGCCATATTTTTATATTTCTGCCCATCTCTAGTTGCAACCCCCTGGCTGGGAAAGACTGCGCTACAGCAGCATGCAAGGTTACAAACACTCCAACAGGTTTCTGGGGTTTTTTTGTTTGTTTTTGCTCCAAGCCTATCAAAGGCATATGTGTGGCCACACCAAAGATAAGGGAGCTGAGGGAGAATACAAGATGAGGCCACAAACTAAGACCTTTGTCACCTTGTCCTCCCATGGAGAATAAGCTATTCTGCTTCCTTGGCATTCTGACTTTAAAAGCCATCGGGCCTTAGATTTAGCCTGAGCTTTAGTCCCCATTTTATAACATCTTTGCCGGAGGCAGAGTTCTACAGAACAAGAAAACTCATCACATTTGAGAAAAATCACCATTTATTTACTTTTTGCAACCCAATACAGGTATTGACCACTCCTGGACTTAATTCTATAAATGCCATTTTAACACACACACACACACACACACACACACACACACACACACACACACACACACACACACACACACA
>JAHTLZ010003526.1:63059562-63069913 GCA_023846285.1 Phrynocephalus versicolor
ACACACACACACACACACACACACACACACACACACACACACACACAGAGAGAGAGAGAGAGAGAGAGAGAGAGAGAGACAGGCAGACAGACAGAGAAAGAGAGAGAGAGAGATGACATATCTATTGCTAATAGGCTTTTCTGTTTCTGCTGGCCTTGGTGGTTTTGCTGCCTTTTCATCTTATTGCTATTGCAAGATTACTTTTTTATTATATTGAACTTTTGTCATGTGCCATCATGGAATCAATCAGGATAAAGGGCAGATAAGTAAAATAGAGAAGTAGTAGGAATGTTGCTAGAAAGAGTTTTCACCCTCAGCAAGTAAATAATTTCACCCTAGGCAAATAAAAAAAAAATTAAATTACATTTAAATAACCCTCTTGATTTCACATTGTGCCTTATAAGGTATCCCACACAGGAGCCGATAAAACAGTGGATAGACAACTTGGTGTGGCTGATTTCTTAATTATGGACTTTAATCAATGTTTCAGGCAGTAATAGGAAATCTTTCTGTTCTTCAGTGTAAATAATCTAAGAAATAAAAGTCTGCCCTTTAGAATGACACCAGTAGGAAGAGAACATAAATAAAAATATTTCACAAGGAAATCAACACTTTTTTAAAACATCGGTCATAAGCATGCTAGAATAGCAGGATAATAATGAGATGCATGCACACACATGCACAAGTGAATAAGCCATTATGTTTTCTTCTTCTTTGGCAATGATTATGAAACCCTGCAGCAAAGAAATCATTTTCTTTATTCTAGAAAAAAAATAATGAATCTGTAATAGGAATTCATTCATGCAGAAAAAGCAAATCTCATTCTAGAGTGAACATTCTCTTCTTCCCTGGCAGCACCCATAGGGAAATACCTTTTCACACACACACACACACACACACACACACACACACACACACACAAAGATGTATTGGAATCTCTTTATGCAGCACTGTTAAAAAAAAGTGGCCAGCAGGAGTAGCCACTTAGAATATGATGAGTCACCCCAGCCATACTTGGTGACCCAAAGCAAATGAATGGAGAGGGGAAGATTTTAAAAAGCACTCAATGCCAAATGAAAATGCCAAACAAACCAAATGTAAATAAGTAAAATATGAATAACAGCAAACAAATGAATCAAACTACTGTATACTTTCACCAATGAAAAGTAATGGAATCCCAAAGGGCAATGAGGTTCCTGAACATCCCTAAAGGAGCAGCAATATTTGTTCAATGTCAAAGAGTTGCCTGGAGATTCCCAGTGTGCTATAGTGTGTAGTGGACTCTGAAGAACAGGATTCGATTCCCTGCTAAGCCATGGAAACTGACTTCTGAGGGGATAGAAGAACTAGTAAAACCACTCCTTAAATATCTCATTTACCTCAAAAGCCCTACTAGGGTCACTGTAAGTTGTTTCTGACTTGACGGCACAGAACACACACGCACAACCATGAGTTGCCTGTCCCTCTTCCCATTTTCTTCCCCATACACACATGCCGTTTTTATTAAGGGGCAATAGGTGTTCTAGTGGTGTTCTGTGACTAATAAAATTCATGCCCAGTTTTAATGAATGAGCTTTAGTTGGTTTAACCGGAGAAGATGCACCAGTCGCTTGGAGACTTGAGGCCAACAATGTGTTCCTTAGATGTGTGTCCATCCTGGCTGCCAGAGGAGGGCTGGCCAGTCATGCATGTCTCTTTAAAAAGCAGCTGAGTGACCTCTCTATAGGAAGCAGTTATAAGACCAATGTTGAGGGACAAGTACTGGTTTTGATTTACAAAACCCTCTATGGTTTGAGTCCAATTTTTCTGACAGAGTGTATCTTCTCAATATCATCTTTGCCCCAGCCCGCCAGATCATTCCAGGCCCTAATGCTCAGAGTTGCTACCCTGCAGGAAGCCATAAGACCTCCAACCTAAAATGCGCCTTTTCGGTGGTGGGCCCCATCTGGTGGAATCCGCTCCCCAGTGATATTAGAACCGTGGATCCCCTTTCAGCCTTTAGGAAGTGATTTAAAACTTGGCTTTTCCAGGCTGCTTTCGGCAACTAATGGAGGTTAATTGTATTTTTTTCTTTCCTTCACTGCCATTCTATATCTCATATCCCACACTTTAACTGATTTTAGTGTCTTTACTGTTTGATCTCGCGTTTTATTTATGGTTTTGTACATATTATCAAATTTTATGGATTTCCTATGTTGTGAACCACCCAGAATTCCTTGGAAAGTCAGTTGGTATATAAATAAATAAATAAATAAGAAAAGGACCTTCATTGGTTCTCAACACCCTAGATAATTATAAGTGTATATCTAGTCTTCCTTGTGAACAGAAGGCTTTGGAGAAATTAGCTCTGCAGGGCTTATTGGGTGAAGATTATTGCTTTTCCAGTTTAGAGGTGGCATTGGGTTAAAAACAAACTTGAGCACCATGGTGGATAACTGACCTCAGGACTTTGGTGGGAGAAGTATTTCCTTGTTACTTCTGCTGGACCTCTCAGCAATATTTGAACCCACTGGCCTATTTGACTAACATGGGACTTGGGACTCTTCTACAATGGTTTCAGTCATGATTTTTTTTCCTCAACCATCCCAGAAGATGGACCAGGGGATTGCTTTTCAACCTCCTGGCCTTTCACCTATGATGTTTCTCAATGTGGAAGTCCACCTCCAACTCATCTATATGCCAGCAGAGTCTGTTGCCACATGGTCCCTGGAGATAGGCAACTACAAGGTCACTGATCTTCCTTATTATCCTTCTTTGTGGAGACATAGGAGAGCATTTTTTTAAAAAACTCTAATTCCTGGAAGTCTTCTCAAGCTGTGATCCTTTGCTAAGACCATTCGTTGCACAAGGAAGATGCCCCCCCCCACTTCCATGAAAACAAGATCCTCAAACTTGTTTTCCTCTTTTTTTCTGTTTGTGTATTTGTTTTCATTTTTCACTGCTCTCAGTTCCTATGCAAGAAACTTCCAAGTCCAACCCAGCTCTATGACCTTTCCAAGCAATCTTGCAAACAAACTATGCCATTTATTCCAAGAATTGTCATTCTGAGTCGACCGGTGTTTCTTCTGTGGGAGAAAAATTATCACAAAAATGGAGAAATCTTGTAACATTTCTTAGAGGAAAAAGAATCTCACATAAAGAAATCTCATTCTAAGGAGAAAGCTGAATGTTGAGAGTTTTGACTGCCATTAGCTATGATACCTCAGATCACTGTTTGTGCTTTAACAGCTCAAGGCTAGAATGGAAAAAAACTGTATTATAATATTAATAATTTAAAAACCCATTAATTAAGGAGGGAAACCAGCATTTCAGTTGTTATTCTTTGCATATGCTTGGTGGGTGTAAAGAAGTGTTAACATTTATAATGACACCAGTTAAACTAACTTAAAAAGTTCTCATTCTCTGTTTCAATCCAATAATTTTATATTCCAGTTTATTATCCTAACAATCTCTTGACCCAATCATCCTTTCAAGGTTAGGAATGCTTCAGTTTTATGAGCCTAGTCATGCTGAGCCAGGGCCAGGGCCACTTTAGTCTGTTTAAAAAAAAGACAGAAGCAATGTGAAATACAAATTTAGAATCTAACACACAGCTGGAACCCTGAACTACCCAAATACCGAGTCTTGATATTCCTTCTTATTTGCTCCAAAGTATGAGTAATTAACAAAGAACATAAAGGCCTCATATATGTAACTTTCTATCTTTCAATGAGAAGATTTCAGAAGCAAAAACCTGAAGCCAAGGGATGAGTCCCTTCAATGTCAGAGCAAGCAAGGCGTGGGAGAAAAGCACACACAACACACATATTCCCATCTTTGCAATGAGCTAGTTAGTATGCAGTTTGTGATTCGGGAAAGATTGGTGTGTGTGTGTGTGTTGTGTCGTTACAGTCGTGACCGACTCTTCGTGACTCCACGTCCATGGAGTTTTCTTGGCAGGAATACTGGAGTGTTTTGCCAGACTGATATCCGGGCTTTAAAGAGACCTCAGATACAAACATCACATTTCTTCCTACATCTGTATTTGCCCTGGAAATGGAATATGTCTTCAGGCCCAGAGACATAGCAGAACAACAGCCTTAAGCATCAGCCATTGCTCTGAGACCTAGTACAGTAAACCGATGAGGGCTTGTACCCTGCTCTACCCTCTCTTAGTTCAACACTCTTATCACAACCGCCTCATTGGCTCTCAGAATAGGTTCCAAGGTAGCATATAAGTAAGTAAGTAAGTAGAAATGTTTCTATAAGTAAGGTATCTGATTCCACACCTCCCAGGAAATCATAGTCTGTACAACACTGGAGCAAGTGAAGAAGAGATCAGAAACTGCCTTCCAATGAAGTTCTTCCAATCCAGCCCGTGCAAACACAAAGCACTCTGTATTCCCGAAGGCTTTCATGGCTGGGATCTGATAGCTGTTGAGTTTTTTGGGCTGTTTGGCCGCGTTCTGGCAGTTTTTCTTCCTGACATCTTGCCAGTCTCTGTGGCTGGCATTTTCAGAGGTTAAGCTCCTTCTCCTCTGAAGATGCTGGCCACAGAGACTGGTGAAATGTCAGGAAGAAAGACTTCCAGAACATGTCCAAACAACTAAAAAAACTCACAACAGCTAACAAAGCACTCAGCTTGCAAAGGGCCTTATGTTCCATGCTTCCAACTGTATAATACTAGGCTAAGAAAGACAGTGTGCTTTAGTGGTTAACATATTGGACTGGTACTTGGAAATGCAAGGAGAGAATGAAACACACTAGGTAAACAAAGACTAATTCAGTAGTTTCCTAAAATGGGGATTCCAGATGTTCATGGACTATGCATCCCAGGACCAGAACTATCACCACCAATAGTCAGGACCTGGATGTTATACTCCAATAACATCTGGTTGGTTCCTCTTCATTAACTTAACCTACCTCACAGGATTTCTGTTGTGAGTTTCAAGTCAAGAGTAAAATCACATGTTACATCTTGAGCTCATTGGAGAAGTGAGATAAATTTGCATGTCAAATCATGTTCAAATGGAGAAACAGATTGAGACAGATATGTGAAGGCATACAGACAAAGGGGACACAGAATGGGACAGACTGATTTATCCAACATTAATGAGGTGGACACCCATTGTAGCACTTGGAAAAGGAGCATCTTGGACTACAACTCCCAGAATCCATGCTATACGAGGATTCTGGTCATAGTTCCCCAAATGAACTTTCCCAGGCTCTGCATGTGGCTAAGCAGTGTCCTTCTGCTCCCCTGAAAATTGTGAAGTTTTATATTTTCTCTCTTTTTAAAGCCATAAAAAGCTAAGGAGGATATGCAGCGTGGAGAAGGTTTTTGTAAGGCGTCAGTACAGGGCATTTAATCTCATAGTCTTGCTCACACAATTACATTCAAGTTGATTCGCCATTATTAGAAGTCAGGATGACCTTGCTATTTTAGTTTGACAATGCTAATGATTCTAGATCTTGCCTTGTAGCTCACTGCATAAATCCCAGGCATTTAGCTCTTTAAAACATGTGAAAGTGGCCTTGGTATAACGAGCTCTCCTGAGTCGTTAATTTTGCCATCTCCTTCTCTCTCCCTGCCCCCCCCCACCCACATCTGAATGGCACAGATAAAAAAGTGTGGTGTCTTGCTGAAGAAGCCTCCAGGACTAGGCAGCCACACAAACACACAACCTGAACTTTAACATTATTGTGACATCGTGTCCAAAAGATCTTTTATCAATTCACTCATTAAATATGAACTCTGCCCATCTGTGAAGGGACTGGGTGGGGGCAGCATTAACCAGACCCTTTTTTTTATTCTCCACTTGATATTGGCTGGTTGGAGTTGATCACCATTTGGAGGATCACACACACACAAATGGAAGGATTCTATATATAGCAGTCAGATTAAATACTCAAAACAAGCTTTTCTGAAGCTTAACTTAATAAATGAAGAAAGGCACTTGTTGGGGGTCAACAGGAGTTTTTGTGCAAAGTATTTTCTGTATAAGTTATGAAAGCCATGGGGGGGATGGCCAAAAATGGTCTCAGCTGCAAGTGAATACTCTCAAGGAGATCATGTCTCACCAATGCGGAGATGCATGTGTTTGTGTGTTCATGCATGGTGTCAAGTCAGAGCTGACTTGTAATGACCCTACTTGGTCTTTCAAGTTAAGTGAGCTGTTTAAGAAGCATTTTTACCAGTCACCCCCTCCCCTCCCAGTGTAAACCCAGTTTCCATGACTGAGTGGGGATTCACATTCAGATCTCCTGAGTCCTAAGGTGTCACTCTGTTCACTATACCAAGCACTGTATTGTCTGTAGACGTAAAATCTCTCCTAAAATCTCTCAAAGGTGACATTTCTTCACATCCCTAATTTTCACAAGTCCCTTGTTGTTTTCTATAACTGTGTTGAAGCATATGATAAATACAAAGTGCCCTTAGCATCTCCAGGGAAGGCCTGGAAAGATATCTTGTCTACAAATGACCTGCCAGCTCAATAGACACCAGACCAGCCTCCCCCAAGCAGATACTCTCCACATGTCTTAGATTACAGCTTCCAGAACCCACCAGCTATCCAGCAGGGTCCAGCAGCCTGACTCAGTGTAAAGCAGCTCCCTACATTTCACATATAGTTGTGCAAAAATCTTCCTGCTTGGATCTTGTCCAGACAGACTCCCCTAGGGAGTCTCCAAGGCTGAGCAGGGATTCAAACTATGTTCTCCACATCCCTCTGTGAACTATACCACACTGGGTGTCTCTGGGCTTCTTCAGAGGTCCCCTTTCCCTTAAAAAAACATTAGTGATCCTCAGGACAAGAAGGAGTCAGTCAAACTTCATTGTCAGGTTGCTTCTGCTAGGATCATGACTCCAAACGATGATCTATTGGTGATGTCTGACTATGGGGGGGGGGAGACTTTCATTCTAGCAGTGGAACGGAGGAGAGGAAGATTATGTCAACCTGCATGCTCAACATCAGAGACCTTCTTCACATGTCCAGTGAAAACCATATGTGTTTATCCATGCCTGTATGTGTTTTATAGCCCACTTTTCTGCCCAAGGCAACAGAAGTATGTCAACAAACC
This sequence comes from Phrynocephalus versicolor, assembly GCA_023846285.1. Classification (NCBI taxonomy): domain Eukaryota; kingdom Metazoa; phylum Chordata; class Lepidosauria; order Squamata; family Agamidae; genus Phrynocephalus; species Phrynocephalus versicolor. The sequence continues at coordinate 63,066,622 of JAHTLZ010003526.1, forward strand.
ACACAACAAGTGGATTATTCAAACAAGAGATGCCATGGGAACAATGCAGAACTGTTTGCTGCTTTTTCTCCTCCTGTCTTCAGGTCTGCTACTTGAAAGGAACCAAGGGAGAGCCTTGGGACCTTCCCTTCTATCACCTATATGCCTTTTCCAGAGTTTTTTTTCCAGCTGAGACTGTCAATACCTTATTATAGACACATTTGATTTTCTCTTTCTTACCGGGCAGCTCCACGGTGGAGGACATGCTGCATTTGGGGACTTTGTGAAGCCACTGACTGTGATAGATGAACTTTTTGAAGTAAACAAATAGATCTTAGCAATTCATCTCTTTTTTTCTTTGCGCTTTTATGCCCCTGGGGTGGGGTGGGGGACCCTAAAGAATCAAACTAACTAGACAGACAGAAAGACACACATGCACACACCTATATTAAAGGGATATAAATAAAAATTTTGCCTCACATTAATTTTGAGCCAAATATTCTGTCAATTCTTCTTCCTTTTCCTTCCCTTTTTTCCAAAGGAAAAGCAGCATTTATGTCTGAATCAACTCAAAGGTTGTAGGGACTCCCTGCCGATACTTTAATAGAGAAGGGATCTGAATTCACTCCTCATGAATAAAAGAACATAAGGGGATAAGTATTTGCTTTCCACTAAAAGGAGAAAAAGAAGAGAGAAAGGAGGGGAGGGGGGTGCTTCAAAGATAACAAGTTACAGTTCCCTGGCAAACAATTCATCTAGATAATAAATATAGGTAAATACATTCCATCTACATGAGTGGACAACTATGGTATGTATTGCAATTCCGGATACCACCTAGTGCCATACTAGGAGAAAATGTTGTGAGAGAAATTCTCCTCTAGAGAGAGGCACTTTGGATTTGTATCCAGATAGATTCCTATCCTGTGGTGCTGCCATGGCCCGGTAATTCCCCTCCCCCCACAAACCAGGCCAGCCATTTAATGACCTTGGCACACCATGAGGCTTCAATATGATCAGACCCGCACCAGTCATGGATACTAGATGGCTATTCCCCACCTCCCTGTGCAGTTGACCATTCTCCATCCTGTCCTCACAGCAAAGTGGCTAGCTATGCAGGGAAGAGCCCACCTGGTGGCATCCACAGTTGGCATGGGTCTGATGATATCGGAGCCTGGGGCCATGCTAAGGCTGCTAAGTGTCTGGTCTGGTTCAGTGGGGAGGGCACTGGGCCTCAGCAGCACCTGTGCCCCCCTCTCCTCTTATTGCTATGAGGAGTCATTGGGGAAGAGTGGAGCAACATATGTTTATCTAACCTTCCAGCTCTGCATCTGGAAGTTGAGTCATGGCAACTGGACGTCTTTTTCTTGAGAGATTGAAACGTTTTGCTGCTCGTCCAAACAGCTTCTTCAGTCTGAGGAAAGCTAGTGGTGAGTCCTCCATTTTATAGTTTACGTTGACCTCATGTCACCCTGGTCTGAAATAGACTCATAAGATGAATAATGGCCTGAATAGGCTCATTAGGTGGACAATAAGCTCATTAGGAGGACAATGGCCTAAGGTGTGTGAAAGTCCCACCTTTAACCTTCCCAACACCCATTAAGTATGGGTCGATAGCTATGGCCTTGGTGGTAGATTTGTGAAGTATTTTTTATTTGTCTGGGGGTTGTTGAAATCACTGCCTGACAAATAGCAGATAGACTGTGCCTGAGCGATTCATGTGAAAACCCCTCTCTCAACAGAGGTGGAGATTTCAATCTCTCAGGAAAAGAAGTCCAGTTGCCATGACTCAACTTCCAGATAAACTCACCTGGATGACTGAGAATCTTCACAGACTTCCAGGTCTGCACTTCCAAGTGTAACTGATGCATTGGGTTCTAAAAGATTTATTATGAATAGGCTTTCATGAGTTGCAGGTCATGCCATATGTCATGTTCCTGATGAAGTATGGTCCCTATGTGCCATGACGAGTCTGCTAGTCTTTCAGAAATCTCACATGTTTCCTTATTGCAGGAGAGGAAAAGGGCTACCCTTCAAGATTTGTTGAAAATAGAAAATAGCTGCATTAAACATTTTTCTTACCATGTGAAGCCTTGATGCAAATCCCACCAGTTTTACTGGTGCATGCTCCTACATGATGGTTCAATCCCAAACCAGTAAACCATGGTTAATTAAACTATACAGGTATCTGTGGGGCTTCAACTTCCATCTCTTTTGCAGAAAATTGTGCAAAATGTCTCTAATCGAGCACTTCCCAAAATTTAGTCTAACCAGACTGTCCCAGCATTTTCAAAGTCAGGAAACAATATTTGTCCCATTAAAAACTAGCTCCAGGGTGGCTGCAGTCAAATCACAGGTATTAGTGAAGTAATTGATTTTCAAGTTCTAGCCTAACACCTTGATCCACAAGGCATTTAACCTTGATTTCCTGGTTATAAACAGGCAGTGTTTTTACACATGAAAGTGAAGTTTTGTGTTTTGCTTTTCTTTTTCTTTCTTTTTCTTTCTCTTTTTTAAATTTCTGCAACCTAAAACTGTAAAGCATTCAATGAACAGAATGTCCATGCATTATATATAAATTAGAGATGGGCACTACTTAGCGGTATTCCCGTTTCCGTTTCCGTTACTCGGTTCCGTTACTCTACGGAAACGGTAACAGGAATTACTCCACCAGACTTCGAGCTCGAACCGACGAACGAACAATTTCGGTCTGATTTGTCGTGCTCGTTACTTGCATCGTGCGATCGCGCGATGCCAAGCGGCACAGAAAAAAGTTTTTAAAAGTTAAAAAACCCGGTTCCCGGCCAAAAAGCAGGCGGAAATATGCCTGCCGTGCCTCAGGGCACCTACCAGAGGGGTGGTTTCTGGAGGTCCCCGGTCTCCCCCCCTTCTCTGTCCTGGTGCCTCAGGGCACCTACCAGAGGGGTGGTTTCTGGAGGTCCCCGGCCTCCCCCCCTCCTCCGTCCTGGGCTGCTCTGGTGGGACTCGCCGCAGGCTCGCAGCAGCAACAAGCTGCACGGCACGAGTCTCGCCGCCGGCTCAAGCGGCACGGACGGCACAGGAAAAAACTTTTAAACTCTCCCCCCACCCATTCCCGGGCCAAAAAGCAGGCGGAAAATGCCTGCCGTGCCTCAGGGCACCTACCAGAGGGGTGGTTTCTGGAGGTCCCCAGCCTCCCCCCCTCCTCCGTCCTGGGCTGCTCTGGTGGGACTCGCCGCAGGCTCGCAGCAGCAACAAGCTGCATGGCACGAGTCTTGCCGCCGGCTCAAGCGGCACGGACGGCGCAGGAAAAAACTTTTAAACTCTCCCCCCCCCT
>JAHTLZ010003526.1:63072050-63097355 GCA_023846285.1 Phrynocephalus versicolor
GATAGATAGATAGATAGATAGATAGATAGATAGATAGATAGATAGATTCAACTACCCATGCCTACTGAAAATCAATGGTGATATGTAAATTGTGACTAAAGTTCCATTGATTGTTAATTCATTCCAGCTGTTCTGCTTGGAACTAAAATTGGTCCACTAGTCCTCAATTCTTAGCAGTTGTTTAAAGTCCTCCAGAAATAACTAGATTCCAAATAAAGTTAAAAAAGCAACAACATATCTGCTGTCAGTCCAACAGAATACAATGCATAGTGCTAGAAGGAACTATGGCAAACATCCAATCTACCCTGCAGAGTTTAATCATAGGACATTGCAGTTTATTCTATGGCTCGTTTTTAGAATGTTAAGAAAAATGTTGGATTTCACTAACGAAGTGTGATGTTGTGACCACATGGGGAAACAGATTGCAGTTTGGATCGCTTGTGGAGCAGCCTGGTGTGATCTGTTTCATGGCACTCTCACAATGCAGAGGGAAACGGTCTCCAGCTAGATCACAAGTCATGGCCAAGCTGGACCTTTTTGGCCTGGTTGTAGGGCTTTTCCTTTTGGGGACCAGGCTGGGGTTATTCCCTCTCAGACAGAAGGGTCACTTTAAGGGAACACATGCATACAGCTTTGCACCAATTTGACCTCACCTTGAGTTAGATCAGTGGTTCTCAACCTGTGGGTTCCCAGATGTTCTTGGACTGCAACTCACAGAAGCCTCCATCACTTGCTGTGCTGGAAGGGGCTTCTGGCAGTTGCAATCCAGGAACATCTGTGGGGACCCACCAGTTGAGAACCACTGAGTTAGATCCAAAGGCTCCCTTGATTTAAATGAAGAAACTGCCTTTGACCAAAGCAGCTTCCTTCCTTTATCCTTCAATCAGATTTCTCCAGTGAAGGAAATCAGATCTGTCAATCCCATTGTCCACTGCATTTTCTTTATCTCATTCTGACACTTGACTCGCAAAGCAAAACATACAAATTGCTTTATGGCCCATATCAAGCATGCGTCAATGGTTACATTAATTAGAGCTATGCTGCTGTTGAGCTGTTTTAGAAAATGACTAAACTGCATGTCTGTTTTTCAACTGCTGTGTTAGCAAGCACATCTGCAGGAGTACGTAGTACCATTGGCTTTATTTAAAAAAAAACTGCTTCATTTCCCAATATGTAGCCTTGTTAGTCTGGTGAAGAAAAATTCACCCTTGTTGAAAACATCCCAGCCCTCCTTGTGTTTGAGTGACAAGTGGTGAACTTATGAAAAAAGGAGCCAGCTTCTGAGATTTCCTCCTGCACAGTGTCACTTTGTGAATGGTAGTGTTCAGAAGAGTGTATCCTGTGTAGACCATATTGACTACTGCCATCCGTGTTATCACTATTCATGCTGCCCTTCGCCGTGTAAATTTGACATCCCTTTTCCTTCTGGCAATGCTGGCATGGATATTTTGCAGAAATACTGGGCCATTTCTTGGCATTCAGTTCAGAAGATCACCTTGCCTAGATTATTCCATTTTAGACTCATTCCATTTTACTTAGTTTGCCTAGATTAACTTTAGCTTTTGTTGCGGTGGTTGTTGCCCAAATCTGTTTCCGTATTACCTACAGATATGTGTTTAAAGTTTTCTCTAACTTTCTGGGATTACCTGTAAGAAGGTACAAAGGTCTGTTTCAACTATATATTGATCTTTTATCCTAAACCTCCAGGAGACATCCCTTGGTGGCTTCATGGAGATCCTACAAATAATGGGGAACAAGAAGAACACAACAAAACTCTGAGACACTCATGCTCGTGGCTCTTCCTCATATATTTTTTCATGGCCTGCTTCTCCTCGACTACCACATAAAGTATATGACCTCAATCTTATTCAGGCTGGAGGGGAAATCCGATCTGGATAAAGTTCACTTTATGTTATTGGTAGAAGTGGTAGATATCATGCAAAGAGTGGCAGTCTTTCTTGGTTCAATAGTGAAGAAGCAAAGTTCTGTTCCTGGATGAACGTTTCAGCCTTTGGGATTATGTAAACATGGGTATTAGAGATGGGCATGAAACGAACATTTTTTCATTTCTGTTATTCATTATTTGTTTCATTACATAACGAAATGACAAATGAAAATTGTGATGAAAATGGAATGAAATGAACAGAACCACGAAAACTGTGTTTGTTATGTTTCGTTTTCGTTAATGGCAGCGTGCAATGAAATGAGCAGTTTTAAATGTTAAAAAACGCCCTGGACATCCATAAAAACAGGGCGATAATTATTTATACTGTCTGATAATACCTAACGGGGGGTTGGGGTCCTTCAAATGTGCCTTTATGTCTTTTCTCAGATCGCTTTATTTTTTTCCTTTAAGGGGAGTTTGGGGACATCGACCCAAAATGGCTTCCAGATGCCTAATATTGATTTCTTGGGTATTAAAACTCCCTGGACATCCGTAAAAACACAGTGATAATTATTTGAAATTATTACCTACCAGGGGATTGGGGTCCTTAATACATTTGTTTTTGTCTTCTCCCATCACGATGTATTTTTCTTTTCCGTTTAAGGATGACAAAATGGATGTCGCCACTCCAGCCACAACATGGAGGAAAACCATGTGATGGGATCTTGTAAATTCCTGGACAACTTCAACCAATACCATGCCCAGGTTGCAGACTGGGCAGGTCTGGCAGCCACAGAGGGCATAAAAAGCTCTGGCAGCCCCCGTCCTCCTTGCAGTCTCCGGTGGGAGTTAGGGTGGGATTGCTGTCTCTGCGACTGTAGCTTCAGTCCTGCAGCCTCCCTGCATGCGTGTGTGCGTACCTCTCTTTGAGTACCCTCCCCTGCCCTGCAGTGCAGTCACTCTGCGGCTGCCTTGCACCCTGGGCAATGCCTGCCGCTGCCTTTGCAGCCTCCCTGAGAACCTAGTTATACTGTGTCTCTGCCAGCATCAATTTTTTTTAGTGTTTTCCCTCTGGTTTGGGGCGTTGGGGGATACCCCCGCACAGAAATTCTTTAAAAATCACACAAAAAAGCGGGTAGAAACAAAAAATGAAAAAACAAAAAACAAAAACATTTTTTTTCCAAAAATTCACAAAAAGTGGAAGCAAAATGAAACGGACCTCTCAATGACAAACGACAAACCGAAATGCCATTTTTTTAATTCGTGCCCATCTCTAATGGGTATTCAACAAACCAGTTTGATTATGTTAATGCTGTTAACACCATTCAAAGATGATGTGAAGTCTATTCAAGGTTCCTTCTAAGGTGCATGTGCATCCTCGCCTTCACCCCCCTCAAGGCAAGGGTGGGAACATCCCATGCACCTGTTGCAACCGTTTTTCTTATGGTTGCCATCAAACTGTGGGGGAGGGGGAGATTTCTGCAAATGCATATACAAAACAGAGCTCCATACAGCAAGGACAAAAATTAGGGGGCACATTGGGTCTTTTACAACTAACAGGTCTGTTATAACTACGGTATGCCATCCACCAGAGCGTACAAGATTATTTTGTCTGGAAATCAAGCTGGCTTTCAAGCTGGAACATATTTCAACTTTAGAAGTCAAACTTAACATGTGAGCCCTGGTGTCCTTCTAGTGCCTCCTTAAGATTTTTAAGAGACAGGATCCGTAATTCAACAAGTCACATTTTAAGACTGCATGTCTGCTACTGATTCAAACTGCTTTTACGTGTATTTAGCTGGGTGGATAGCTCAGTGGTTTAGGTATTTGGCTGAGGAGCCAGAGGTGGACAGTTTGATTCCACGCAGGAGAAGAACCAGCCTGGGTGGCCTTGGGCAAGCTGCACAGTCCCAGGATGCCCCCAGAGAAAGGGAATAGTAAATCACTTATTATTGTCTCTTCTCATGTCTACTGCTCTGAGAAATTTTCACTTGAACAGCAGAATACACAGTAAATTTCTTTTTGAATAAATGAAGACTGCCTCACGGTCACTTTTCCACTTTTCAGCATAACTCGGAATCATGCGACATGGCTGCTCACAGCAAATGATCATATGGACTGTGTTGTTCTTGAAAGCAAAATATAATAAGTCGTTATCAAAAAAAGAAGTCCTTATCTTTTACTACAGCTTGTGAATGAATATAAATAAGATCCTCAGTCTATGACACAGATCTCAGTGATTCTGGAATCCCAAACACATATTTATTGCAGATTGGTTTAGTACTAGGGATGGGCAATTTGTTTTGGAACCAACCAGTTCAAAAATGAGTTGTGTGAGCCCAAGTGGTGTTCCAAGCCTCTGACACACAAACAGCCAATGTCTTACCTTCCTCTGTGCCAGCATACAGCTGAGCTCCTATGAGGAAGCAGGCTGCAATGTCATCTTTCCTGCTCCACGGTGCTGGCCAATCAGGAGCTATGCAGGGACAGGCATAATCCCACCTCCCCGTCTGATTGGCCAGCACCACAGAGCAGGAAAGATGACATTGCAGCCTGCTTTCTTGTTGGAGTTTAGCCCAGCTCACACCAAGGTAAGAGATTGGCTGTTTGTGTGCTGAAGGCTTCCAAATACCACCTGGGTTTGTGGCTCCAAAACAAATCGCCCATTCCTATTTATTACTATACAGTGACCCTCCCGCCTATTGTGGGGGTTAGGGACCCAACCTGTGATAATTGAAAATCTGTGTTATGTGGATGCAGGTCGGGTCAGGCCTGGGGCACCTAGCTGGTGGCACTTGTACTTACCCCCCAGCCTGCCGCTGCCCCAAATGGGTGTGTGAGGGCCTTCCTGGGCCTTTTGGAGGCACAAAAGGGCCTTCAGAAGGCCCAGAAAGACCTTTGCAGGCCAGATCAGGGCAGCGCCAGTCCTGCGGTAAGTAAGGGAGGCCTGAAACAGCCCTTTCCCCCCTTATCCCAGGGGGCCTTTTTCATATACTGCAGTCCTGCGATATAGTGAGACCGCAGTATATGAACCATGAATGGGCGGGGGACCACTATAACCCTATTTTATTTGAGCAAACTACAGTGGTACCTTGTATAAAGGAATTAATTCTTTCCAAATGAAATTCTGCTAAGCAAATTTTCCTTTGTACAAATTTGCCATAGGAATGTATTGAAAACTGATCAATCCCTAATTGCGACCATTTTTCTGTTGCACGGATTTGCCCCATAGGAGATTCTGTTAAGCGATTTCCCCCTACCTCTGCAAAATTTTTCTTTTAAGCAGATTTTCTGATAAACAAGCCGCTTGTTATACGAGGGTCCCCTGTACTTAGAAATATTTTCAATGGAGTTTTAAGCAGGGTAGGAGCTCTGTTCTGTTTTCATTGTATTCGTGGATATTCTCAGCAAATTGCTTTGCTTTGAAGCTGCTTTTCAGTCTGAAAATATTCTCTACTGGCTCAGATCCATTTTAGACATTGTGCAGTTATCCAAAGGTGATCTTTTCACCACTTTTGTGTTTTTCCCAGTCAATATAATTCTCTGACTGAAAAAAGGAAACCATCTGTCTTATAATAAGAAAAGAAAGAAAGAAGAGAGTGGGGAGGGGGATAGAGCAAAATGTAACTTTGAAGCTTCTTTGAACAAGTTCACCAAGCCTAGTTTTGCTTGAGGACGGTTTATTAAAAATATGCTATGATTAATTAATTGGTAATTATATCTTCCTGCCTCTTAAAAATGAGGTTTCCAAGTAAGCAAATCTTAAGAGAAGTTTGCTACTGTACAACAACATTTGACTAAAGAGGGTTTTTGAACATCTGGAAAGAAAAACAATATAAATTTTAGTGAAACAATAGGGAGAAAAAGCAAACTTTTGAAAGCCTATATAAAAACTGAGTAAACTGAATTGAAAATTTTAACAAGAGTAGCTGAAATCTGATCCTAAGACAGAACTAGAGTCGGACTGGTGAATCTGTGGGGAGCTGGTGAGATCAAACTTATGTCATTTCCACTGATGCAATCAGCCTACTCTAGTTGTGACTTATGACTGAATTTCAGCCATTGTTTGTCTGAGAGAACATCATTTGATTAGCGTATCTTATACCCATAAACATTCTCAATGTTAAGATGTATAGTGGGAATAGGAAGGGCATTACTTATTAGGGATTTACTTGCATGGATCAGGTGCTCCCTATCCCCTTCCTCTCTTGCACATAAGAGGGAGATCTATACCTTCTAGAGATGGGCACGAAACGAACAATTTTTCGTTTCCGTTTCCGTTTTTTCATTTCGTTATGCAATGAAATGACAAACGAATTTTGTCTCCAAAATGAAACGAAATGAACAGAAATACCGGAAATTTTGTCTTGCGTTTCGTTTTCGTTACTGCAATACAGTGAACTGCTTTAAATGCTAAAAAAATCACAAAAATTGAAATAAATGGTAACAAAACGGTAACAAAACGAACAAAAACGAAAACAAATCTTTTGCAAAAATTCTTGAAAAACAGAATCGAACTGAAACGGACCCTCCAAACGACAAATGACAAACGAAACGTCATTTTTTTGATTCATGCCCATCTCTAATACCTTCAATTATTCATTTAACCTATCCACCATTCCAATGACATCTAAACTCAAGAGACATTGGTTAGTTTAAACTTGGCTTTAAGCTCACACAATGCATGGTTTAAGCTCAATATCCTCCATTCTCAACCTGTGACCAGTTTTGTAACCCTTGCTCACAGGAAGGCCATGGCACCTCCAGCACGGAATCATTTTTAAAAGAAGAAATCACATTCCTGGAAATGTCCAGGAAATGAAATGCTTTTTTAAACAAAGAACACATGCTGCATGCATCATTTTGACACAACATACTTTTTTAGGAAACTAGAAGTGCACTTCTAACCTTTTCTAGTTTCAGGGGTGTGGTGCAGCCCACAGCAGGAACTTGGTGGAGGAAGTACCACCAACACCACCCAATTTTACTCACCCCAGCTCTAAACTCATCCAGGCATCAACCTCTGTAACTCCACCCACCAAGCGTCTCATATATTTGAAATAACAGCACAGGAATATCATTTTTCAAAGCTGCTTCACAGGATTTGAACTTTCATTCTCAATGCCCCTGTGCTGTTCCTTCCCTTTTGCCAAGCAGCAGAAGAGGCTTAGAAAAAGTACAATTATCTCCTTAATATTTATTCAGATTTTGTATAACATGGCCAATTATGAGCTGCCTAAGGGTTTTCCGCAAAAGCTTCATCAACCCTTCTGATGCAGGGCCAATTAAACACAAACGACTCCAGACTGGACTGGCCATTCTGCGCGTCTCTGCAGCTTCACAGTGGGCCTCGGAGGGTAAAAGCAATGATCAAGACCATAGGTGGTAGTCTTAATGGCGGCAGGATGAGTAAACAAACAAACAAGCTGAGCGCAATCTGAGTCAGTCATTTTTTAAAAACATGTTGGCATATAACCCTAGCTCTCTCTTGCAGAACTCTAACAAATGGTGTGAGGATTGCGGAGACGGTGGGGGAGATGAAAACATTTGCTAAACCCTTGATGAAAAAGATGCAAATAAGAAAGACAGGGAGAAGAAGGAATAGGAGGCCCTCTCAGGACTTTGCTGTGGAGAAAAATGTTTTTCTAAATTCCTTCCATTGTAGGTAGCAGGGCAGAGGGGAGGAGGGGGAGGTATGTGCTATCCTGAGTACCAGTAAGAGTTTCTTGAACAGAATTCATTGTCTCAGTAAATCTCTGGAACAGATGGTGTTCCTAAAGTCAAAGGCTTTGAAACAAATCCACGTATGCTGCACAATGTTCCTGTTCCGCATCTAAAGTTTAGGGCGAGCTGCGGCATTTTGTGGACTGAGCAACTCAATCCTACTCTGATAAGCTGTGATCAACATGGACTCCCATTTCTAGTGACACCAGGGAAAATACCAGCTGTTGTATACAATTGTCAGACACTGGAAGGGATCAAGTTAATCAGGCCAGATGCTCCACCCATTCACTTTGCACAATTCTTCTTACTGGTCATAACTTTGACAGGGAATATCTTTGGGACAAAAAAAAAAGATTGGGTGGGCTGCTGAGCTGATGTTCACTGATACTCTGTTTTTCCTTCTCTCTAAACATATTTCCTAAAAATATATGTTCCTCATAGAATTAATCATTCCTGTCTGTATTAATTGCATCATTTTTGTTTGTTTGTTTTTAAAATCCTTGCAATTCATTTTTTAAAAGTTTCATCTACTTCCTCTTTTTCATTAGGTGGTCCCTAGTAGACACCAATTTTCATGTTCCTTTTGTTTTTTTTTTTTTTTGCACCAACTAGATTGATCCAGACGTTTTCAATGGGAGAGCCAATTCCCCCCTCCTGTATTTCTGTTCAGGAATGAACAGAAGGGCAGTAACTGGAAATGCTGTGCCAGCAATAGGTCAATTTATTACTTCCCCTTGCTTAACCCCAATATTGCCAGCATGCCGTACACACTTTTACGATTAGTTAGTTAGAGGGACCCTCTTTGCAGTTGAATAACCTCTCCAAATTTGGGGGACTTACAGGGAAGAGCTTGAGGAAGCTCCCCTGCAATTTCCATGCTGCTACATGCCTGCAATCATTATTTTTGAGTACATATTTTTATGTACTCAAAAATAGAGATCACAGGCATGTAGCAGCATGGAAATCGCAGGCTAGCTTCTTTGGACTCTTCCCTGAAATCCTCCCAAATTTAAAGAGGGTTGATTTTCAAGGGGCTAATTTATTAAACTCCAAAGGGGTTCCCCCTAGGAGAAAATCATTTCCAATTGAGCAGGAACTGTTTAATTGCTCCCCTGCATGGGGAGCTTCCTCAAGCGGTTCCCTCATTTACAAATGATTTTCTCCTGGGTGACCCTCTTTGAAGTTTAATAACTCAGCCCCCTGAACCCCACATTTGGGGGGTTTACAGGGAAGAGTCCAAAGAAAGTACAGCCAAAATTTGGTGCCTCTAGAACCCAGGAGAGCCATTAAATAGAGTAATGAATCTTTTCATTTCATTCCAAAAATTCTTATAAAATTCATTAGTAAATAAACTAAACTAAATGAGAAATGAAACAAAATGAAATGTAACACTATATTTTCATTTTTGTCATTGGGCATTAGAAAGTAAATATAAGCTTAATTTGCAAGTCTGATTGCTGAAGCATGTATCTTTGAGGCAATCCCACTGTTGGAATGGAAGTGGGTTTTCAAAGTGAATACATATTACCCTTGATATCTGATTTTACCTCGAGTCCACCATGTGTGCTAAACCATTCCTATGACAGTTTTTCCCTGGCCTTCTTGAATCTTAACTCTCACATCTCTAAAATGAGTGACAGAACATCTCTTCATTTCAACTACCACCAAAACAAACAAACAAATGAAAGAAGTACTGAGAGTAGGAAGAAAAATGGAAGTACTGTACAGTAAGAACTGGAGGGAAGAACACAAAGTATCATGATTCTGCCTCTTCTCCATGTATTTTTTAATATCAGGGTTCATGATGGCTCAGCAGACTAAGGCTATGAAAACTGTTGGCTGCAAAGTCGGCAGCTCAGCAGTTCAAATCCTGGGTGCCACGCAGCGGATAACCCCAACTCCTGCCAACCTAGCAGTTCAAAAGCATGTAAATGCAAGTAGATAAATAGGTATGGCTGTAAAAAGTGGGAGGTAAACCAGTGTTTCCTTGCAGCCAAGCTGGCCATGTGGCCATGGACATGCACAACACTGGCTCTTTGGCTTGAATATGGAGATGAGCACTGCCCCTAGAGTCGGAGACAACTAGCACGCATGTGCTGGGGGAACCTTTATCTTTGGTTAGGTTTGTTTTTTTTGTTTGTTTTTGCTTTGTAAGCACAGTACAAAGTGTACTAATACAATATCTGGGAATTAAGCCCCCATCACATGAACATATTTTGTTGCCTTGGTTGATGTCTCTAGTGAAATGTAGTAGGTTGGCATTTTGTGGTTGTTAATGTGTCCATTTTACCTTAACTTTCTCTTTAAGAACACATTGTCATTAGATAGCCAGCACAATGGGAATACCATAGGCTGCTTTTCTCTTGGAGATCTAAAGGAAACCCTTTGAAGGGTCTTCATTTCCTTATGCTTAAAAAAAGGAAGGAACTGTCTTGTTTTATCCATCTTAGTGCCCAGACATGCACTTTGGTCTGGATTATATGGAGAAATGTCCTTGAAGTATGCAAGCAGATTATATTCAAATATTGCCATTCCTTCCCCAGGCACTCTGATTTCCCAGTGTTAATGAGTCTGCCAGTCTCTCTTTCTCAATTATTCCATGAATTTTGTTCAGGAGGGGAAAAAAAACTTAATAGCCATTGGCAAGGTGCCACATCTTATACATCCTTAATTGAGGATCTTGCCCTGATCATTTGCTGTGCAATACATATGCATCTGATATAAAATGTAAGTAACTAGAACAGTTATTAACTGTAGAAGAAATGCAAATGGATGACTTAATGTACTTCTCTAATGCATGTATTTGGAGCCAATAATATGACCTTTGGATATTATGAGTAAGTGTGGAAAAGCCATTTACTGGATCTTCCCCCCTGCCCTAAAATGCTAAAAATAAAAAAGGTGAACTGCAAACTGTTGCAATAATTTGCAAAAGTTATAGATCTAAATGTTCATCAATTTTAGATACTTGCATTCCCTTCAGGAGGCTCATCTTCTGCTCAAAAGCACCAAAAGAAACTATGCACATACCAAGGACCAGTTCCATGAGACACTATCAATGGTCCCCCGATGAAACGTGCATCAAGTGCATCTTCAACCATTCTCAATTTGTGTGTGTGTGTGTGTGTGTGTGTGTGGCCACAGCCATGTACACAATAGGAAAGAAATATAGTTTGAGTCAGGGTTCTATAAGCCACATAACAAACCTTATAAGATTGTGTGTAAAGAATTGCTTTCAGTCTGTGGCTTCCTTAAAATGTGCCAGGGCCCTTCAGGGGCCTCTGTGGCTTCCATCAAGAATGGCTGGCCAGGGCGTGTTAGTCCCAAACTGTTTACCAGGGAATTCTAATAGGCAGCATTCTCAAGAGATAATTAAAATCACTTTTTACTGTAGAGAGAGAATTGCCAAGATCACAGAAGCAGTCGTTATCCTTTTGATAACCTCAAAGGCTTGAACTGTGATTTATGCCACACTGAAATGTATGAGATCATGCCCTTGTTCTGTTGTACACTAGTTATTTCACTTGCCTCCCTTTCTTTCCAAAAGCATGTTCATGTTGTTTACAACCCCAGTGTCTGACTACCCTCGCAGTCAGTAGAACTGAGGGCACAGAATAAGCATAACAACATTATTTCAGTGCACAGAACTGCAGAAAGTGCCCTGTCTACAAATCTTATACGTATCCAGAAGTAAATCACATTGAGTTCAGCAGGGTTTACTCCACGATTGGTGCCTGCAGGACTGGAGCCAAAATATAAACCTCAAAGGGCCTCAATTGTCAAGGGAGATAGAATATATTCTGGGGCTGAATTTTTTTTTAAAAAAAAATGCCTTGGGCTTCCATGGATAAGTGGGTCATGTTTTCATAGAATCGTAGAATACGGAAGTTGAAAGGGACCTATAAGTCCATTGAGTCCAACCCCCTGGTCAAGGCAGGAATACAGATCAAAGGATACCAGGTGGTTGCCAGGTGGTTAGGAAGTTTTTTCTGATACTCAACCAACATCTGGATTTCTCTAACTTGAGCCCACTGTTGTGTGCCCTGCACTTGGAGATGACTGAGAACAGATCCTGTCCCCCCTCTGTGTAACAGCCTTTCAGGTATTTGAAAAGTGCTACCATATCTCCCCTCAGTCTTCTTTTCTCCAGGCTAAACATGCCCAGTTCTTTCAGCCTTTCCTCATATGGCTTGGTTTCCGGACCCCTGATCATCTTTGCTGTTCTCCTCTGAACTTGTTCCATTTGTCAGCATCCTTCTTGAAGGGCAGTTTCTAGAACTGGACAGAGCACTCAAGATGAAGCCTAGCTAGTGCCAAACAGAAGTGAACTACAGTAGTTCCTCATGGGATTTGACAATTCTGTTAATGCAGTCTAAAACAGCATTTGCCTTCTTTGTAGCCACATCACTCTCTTGGCTCATATTCAGCTTGTGATCTATGACAGTTCCACAAGCCTTCTTGCATGTACTGTAGTATTGCTGAGTCGTGTATCTTCCACTTTGTAACTATGTATTATAGCAGGTTTTTTCCTAGGTCAGTACTTCAGATTTACTGTATCCCTGGTGAATTTCATTCTGTTGTTTTCATACTAGTGCTCAAGCCTATTCAGGTCATTTTGAATTCTGTTTCTGTCTTCCATGGTATTAGCTATTCCACTCAATTCTGTGTCCTCTGCAAATTTGATTAGCATTCCCTGCACCCCTGATCCAATCATTTCCCATGATTTCAAGTAAATAATCCACATAAATTCTGAGGGCTCTTCAGCCAGCTCCTCCAATAATCATGGATGCAGTTCATCTGGGTCTGGAGATTATGGTAATGACCACAGTAGTACCTCAACTTACAATTGCTTCGACAACCAAAAAATTCAATTTACAAGGGCTCTCTGCAGCCGCACCAGACAGCTGATTTTGACAGGTCTGACCTGTCAAAATCAGCTCTCTGGCACAGTGGTGGAGAACAGCCTTTCCAGGGAGATCGGCACCTCCTCCTCCTTCTCCTAGCTGCTTTGATCTTTGCAAATGAGATTGAAGCAGCTAAGTGATGGAGGAGGTGGTGATCTCTGCCTCCATCACCTCCCCCCTTCTTCTCAACTGGGAGGTGGGCGGCAGCCCACACACACATGCACACATACACACACTCACCACCACCTCCTCCTCCTCCTGACTCTGTAATGTGTGCGTGTATGTGTCCATGGGTCCATGGGTCCCTGCTCTGCCCACCAATTTGTTGGGCAGAGCAGGGTCTGAAGGATCTTCGTCCTGCCCAGGTGCCTTGGTGAGCAGAGCAGCGATGCATTGATCTTTGCCCATCCTGGGTGCCTTGCAAGGGAACCACTGAACTGCAATTTTCCTGCAAGCCACCCAGGCTTGGCAAAGATGCTGTGGCAGGCAGCCCCCCACCACACACACACACACACACACTGTGAGACAGAGGTTAGTGAGCCATCCATGGAGAAAAAGAAACAGGAAAGAAAGGACAGTGATGAAACAGAAGCTGAAATGATGATGATGGTGAGCATGAAAAGCAAGGAACTAAGAACAGGGAAAGATGATGGAAAGGAGGGAGATTTTATAGTATGGGAAGATGTAAGTGAGTGTAAGATCAAAGATATAGCAGGAGAGGGAAAACAGGAACCAATGGTTGAGAGATTCCTTTTGATAGACATGTTGGAAGATGAATGAAATGTGAGAAAAGGCAGAGGGGGAGAGGTTATAGAAGGAACTAAGGAGGTTACCCCACCTTCTGTTGTGGCAGGCACACGAAAGGGCTTGCAGCTGTCAAAATCAGCTGTCTGGTGGTGGCTGCAATTGATAGAGGAAGATCTCTGCTTTCATTGCCTCCCCCTCCTTCTTCTCCTGGGTGTTTTGATCTCTTTGCAGAAATTGTAACACCCAAAGCAGAAGGAGAGGGGAGATCTTCCTTAATCAATAGCAGCCAAAGACTGCTCTCCATAGCCACAGCCAGAGAGCTGATTTTGACAGATCGGACCTGTCAAAATCAGCTGTCTGGCAGGGCTGCAGAGAGCAGCCTTCAGCTGCTGTTGATTGAGGGGGTTGGGACAGCCTTCTCATGGGAATGCACTGAAAACCAATTAGTTTGTTCCCCTTGTTTGCCTTTTTCCCAACCTCCAGAACAAATTGATTTCCTATGGGAAACCACTGTTCGACTTATGAAAAAATTGACTTTTGAAAGTGCATTTTCAACAGATTAGTTTCATAAGTCAAGGTACCATTGTATTTGTTTATTAAACTCCAGCTGCAACCTTGTCCCCTTCATTAATTTTTCACATTTTTCAGGGAGGGTATCTCCTTTGTGAAAAAACTGAGGCAAAATAGGAATTTACTACTTCTTCCTTTTCTTTGTCATTTGTTATCATTTTTCCATCTCCAGCTACCTTATATGGATGTCATACGGAGATGTGTGGGAGGGCCCTGAGAAGTATTCCTGAGCCTCTCATAAGCAAAAGCAAAGTATGCTACTTATATTCTGCCCCACTGTCATTAAATCATGCTCTGGGTTGTTTACAAGTAATGATGTAATGATATCCCCTCCCAAACAAGCTGGGTACTCATTTACCAACCTTGAAAGGATGGGAGAGTGAGTCTTGAGTCTGGTACCTGGAACTGAACCCCAGCTCATGTGCAAAGTTATGGGTACAGTACAGCATTTTAACCACTGTGCCATGAAGCTCTTCTAAGTTTTTTATTTTATTTCAGAAGTCTTGTATTTTATTCCAAAATTATAGGATTTAATTCATTTGGGATTTTTGAAAAGTGCTTACTAACATTTACTAAATTCTTCCTAAGATATACAGGAAGGTCTTAAAGTTTGAAAATTGTGTATAGGTGAAAAGAGAACTTAGAGATTCCTCTGTCCACACAAAGGGCTTTCAGAAGTCTGGATCTGAATCCCAGGATATTCAACCAGTTCTTTGGTCCTACCCCATCCTCATTTTCAGCAGCCACCTGACAGGCAGATCCAGCTCCTTCTCTCTGTGTTGGGTGGATTGAATTTGGCAGGTCCACCAGTGAGAGTTTCATTCAGCTTAGCTTTTTGGCAACAAACCTCATCAAATTAAGGTGTAAACAATTCAAATGGGGTGGAAAGGAATGAACTGACAGGATCCCCCTTTTCTTCACATCTTCTTGGTAACCAGACCAGATGGGGAAAAATCAGATGTGATAATTTTAACCACCTCACAGTTTTAGTAACCAAGGTTTTGACAGCAATCCTCCCACCACCACCCCATCTATGAAATTCACACACAGGGTGCAGTGCCACTGAGGAAATGTACATAACACTTTTTTTCCTCCAACCTGATGCAATGGTGTTAATTTCAGATTCACTGACCTTTGCAGAGCGTTTAATAGCATGCAGCTGATGGATGAGTGAAGCAATAAATGGTTAATGGTTTCAGTGTCTCTCTTTGCGTCTTACCTAAATTGGCTGCTGTGGCATTCTGACCTGGATAATTTTATCTATTTAGCTCATCAAGGAACATCTGGACTGTTGGGTAATGTGTTCTCATGGAGCCTTTGTAGATCATCTGAAATGGCTACAGTGAGGTAGACTGGGGTTGTTATTCAAACAAAGTAAAAAACAGCATGTGCAAGCAATAGGGATGCCAGAAATGTTTTATCTTTGAGAATGTCAATACAGTGACTTGGGCTAGTGGTTACAGGACTGGACTGAGATTAGGGAAATTAAAGTTCTAGCTTCCACAGTGTCATAACATTCATGGGGTGACCTTAAGGCAGCCATTTTCACTGAGCCTGTGGGATATTTCTGAGGATAAAATGTAGAGGCAGTGGACCACGTTTGTCACCTTCAGGAAACATAAAAGTAACCAACCTACAAACAATTTGTGAAAATAAAATCTGCACCTCGGCTCTGCCTGCTGCTGCTTCCTGATTTTGGAAGTTCCTCCCACAGGCGGCAAGCTTTCCCTTAGTGACAGGCTGCTAGAGGTGGGTGGGTGTTAATGGATTGTTGTGCCTGAATTGGGTGTGGGGGTGTGTTAATGAATTGTTGTGCCTTGTTGCTTTGCATGAATTTTTGGTGATGCTTTCATTTGCTGTTTTTTTTTCCCTGTGGTGCTGTATTTGCTCGATCCTTTTCAATATTTGTATACTTACTGTTGTTAGCTTTAAATGTTGTCTTTTAATGATGCAGAACATCTTGGCACCTTTTTTTGAAAGGGAAAAAGCAAGATAAAAATGTCTGAAAGAAAAATGAGAGAGTTTTGATGATAACATTGGGCTTTTTCATGTTTCATGATGGTCTAGCAGAGTTGAACCGTCATGAAATAGCCCTCTCAAAAGAAACGTTCAAATTTATGTTTCGAGAGAACAGAGTTAATGAATTAATTATATGCCATCAAGTGAATTCTGCCTTATGGTGACCCTTTTCAGGATTTTTCAGGAAAAGATTATTCAAAAAAGGCTTACCATTCTGTTCTTCTAGGGGCATCCTGAGACTGCACAACTTGACTAAGGTCACACAGGCTGGTTCTTCTGGGATGCACAGTGGGAAAGTGAATAGCTTTTTAATAGCAATTAATTACAACATTCCCAACCTCAGACTCCACAGACAGATATCTGACTCACTGAGCTATATAGGCAGCTAATCTAGACTCATCATCATCGAGTCAATTCTGAGTAGAACACTTTTCAGGGTTTTCTTGGTGGAGAAGTAGTTTAATCTTCAATTCTTTAAAAACCTTCTGGTTTATGAATGTGGGATATTGTGCTGCTCTACCAAGGATTCAAAAAGCCAGGAAATTGCAAAATACTGCAGCACAGTATTAATCCCACGTTGCCAGCAGGAAGGGGGATGCCAAGCCCCCCCCCCGAGAGGCCATTGTTGCTGGATGGTGCAGCATAGAGATGGGCACGAAACGATGAATTTTCCGTTACCGTTAGTCATTAGTCGTTCCGTTACGTAACGGAACGAAGAACAAAAATTTGGACGGGCCAGGCTCGAACCAAACAGAACCAAGAAAATTTTCTTTGGTTCTGTTTGTTTCCATTACTGGCCTGGCCGCCGGATGAATGGAAGAAAGTCCTCCTACCTGCTGGTGCTGCTGCTGGCCTTCCTGGTCCAATGACGGTCTTCCGGCTTCCGGCTTCAGGGGCGGAGTCAAGAAGGGGCTGCCATCCGGTCTCCGTGTGCAGAGGCAGGATCGGAGCCCCCTCTCGCCACCCTCTCCCCACAGCCTGACAGCCGGGTGGGCTGCAGGTTGTGGGTGGAGTCAGGAAGGAAGGCGCTGAGATCCAGTCTCCGCGTGTGCGGAAGCCAGATCCCAGCCCCTCTCGCCGCCCTCCACCACGGAGCCTGACAGCCCACCGGGCTGCAAGCTCCATGGCAGAGTCGGGAAGGAAGGGGCTCTGATCCGGTCTCCCCACGCGGAGGCAGGATCGGAGCCCCCTCTCTCTGCCGTCTGCCCCACAGCCTGACAGCCCAGTGGGCTGCAGGCTGTCGTTGGAGTTGGGAAGGAAGGGGCTGAGAGACCACGGCTCGATCTCCTCTGCCCTGGGTGACAGCCGGCACAGCTGTCATCCCGGGCTGAGGAGATCAGCCGAGCTTCGGCCGTGCTCTCGCCTCTGCCCGGGTGGGGGTCATGCCGCCCTGTCATTGGCTGGACCCCTTCAAAAATGGCCCATTTGGCACTGGGGGGACCCCTAGTGCCAACTGGGCCATTTGACAAGGGGTCCAGCCCATGGCAGGGCGGCAGGACCTCTCTGAAAATGGCCCCATTACCAATGCAGGAGTTTTGTGCTGCCAATGGGGCCATTTTCGTGGGATCCCGCTGCCCTGTCATCAGCTGGACCCCTTCAAAAATGGCCCACTTGGCACTGGGGGACCCCCTAGTGTCAACCGGGCCATTTGACAAGGGGTCCAGCCCATGGCATGGCGGCAGGACCTCTCTGAAAACGGCCCCATCACCAATGCAGGAGCTTTGCACTGGCGATGGGGCCATTTTCAGTGGGATCCTGCCACCCTGTCATTGGCTGGACCCCTTCAAAAATGACGCGGTTGGCACTGGGGGGACCCCTAGTGCCTACCGGGTCATTTGACAAGGGGTCCAGCCCATGACAGGGCAGCAGCATTCGTCCCTTCAGAGGAGACCGCTGGCTCGGCTGTGCAAGCAGAGCAAAGCCCTTGGTCTCCTCTCAAGGGAGGGCGGCGAGAGGGGTCTGGGATCCAGCTTCCACATGCGGAGGCCGGAACGCAGCCCCTCCCAACTGCCCTCCGCCTCCCCACCACCACATGATAGCGCCGAACACTGTCATGACCGGCGCGGGGAAGAAGAGACCCCCCGTTCCGCCTCCACATGCAGAGGCAGAATGAGGTCTCTTTAAAGGGATCTTCCCCGCGGGGATGACAGTGCGCCTGGTGCTTTCATCCACCATGGGAAGAAGAACCTGAAACACGAAAAATGGAAACGAAGTTTTTTAAAACATTCGTGTCCGAAAAACAGTAAACAAAGGGAGATGGGCACGAAACGGAACGGAAACGAAACCCCATTTTTCCTTTTTATGCCCATCTCTAGTGCAGTATAAAAATCTATTAAAAATCATAACAAATACCAATTTAAATGTTAACAGCACCAGTGGAAGCAGTCCAGATGGTCTACAGGATTGTGAGCCCATGCAAAGGAAAATCTGAGAAACTAACTCCATCTTTTTTCATCAGTTCTCATCCAAACACAAAGCAATTGTCAGGGCTGTATTTTAAAAGGAATGAATGGTACTGACCTGAAGAGAGTATCCTGTAGACCCATCTTGACTGCTATCAGTTTCACATTTACAATTTTTGGTTTCAGGCACCCCAGTTTTTTGAGTTTGTTTATAGAATGTTGAATGCTGATGACAGAACAATATATTAGTGCCAGCCCAGGCACCAATAATTCACTTCTACTAGCATCCTGGGAATGTACAGCTTTCCCAAGGCCTCATAGGCTGGCTCTTCTGGACTGCACAGTGGGGAAATTGAATTGTCAGCTTCTGGTTCCTCAGTTAGAAGCCTTGCTCTCTGAGTTATCCAGCCAGCTGAGATAACATAATATATTTAGAAATATTTACATTCACATGAAATGTTTAGAGAGGCTTCATTGAGAATCACATACTTTGAGAGACAGCATACTCAAATTTATGTTTAAACACAGATTTAAATGAGCATTCTCAGGTGGTTGTTTGGAAAATTGCAGAATAATGCAGAGACAAAATGGACATGAATGAAAAAAACTGAAAAATTGGCACAGATCAGAAAATGGAGTAATCTGTGCCTGAATGTTTTGATTACTATCTTTCCCATGCTGTTAA
Organism: Phrynocephalus versicolor; assembly: GCA_023846285.1. Lineage (NCBI taxonomy): Eukaryota > Metazoa > Chordata > Lepidosauria > Squamata > Agamidae > Phrynocephalus > Phrynocephalus versicolor. The sequence goes on from JAHTLZ010003526.1 coordinate 63,090,987, forward strand.
GCCAATACAAAGCAAGGAGGCACAGTATCCCAGCAAAGGTGACCCTGATGAATTAAATATTGAAATAGTATGAAGAAAAGTTTACATGAACAGGGAGGGTGACAAGCCAATATTTTGAGGTGCAGGAGTATCCAAATGCCCCCACTACCTCTGGGAGACCTTTTCCAAAATACTTCATGTGTGTTCATGGGATTGATGAACCTATGTTATCTAATATATGGAAATGATCATTGGATTACAATGGAACCATCTGTTCAAACTATTTTTTAAAATCAGAGAGATTCATGTACAGCTATGGCTTCATTTGTATTGCTATGAAAACACAGGAAGAATATAGCTATAAAGGGAAAATTAATTCTTTCCCCAGCTAACAACCAGATTATGCTGTTTCCTGTCCTTGCAATCCAAATGTAGAATTCTTTATTTACTCCTCCTTATTTCTGGTGATAAATGTTACTTGCATTCTGAATCTAGAAGCAAAAGCAAAGGCCATTTGTCAGTGCAATCTATAAAGATATTAGAATTTGTTTCATACCATCTGCCTTAGATGTGCTAAAAACAGTTGTGTCTTCAAAACAGATATAACAAGGATTTTCTGCAATGAAGATTTAGGTACAGGAATGGAGATGGGGGCCACTGTATAGGCAACAGCATTTCTCTGCCATAGATAAGAGGGCATAATACATTCGTCACTTCCCAGTGTTAAAATTGCACCTTCCAAGTCCCAGTATAATTTGGCACTGAAAACATGTAGATCCTATAATGATGTCACACTCGGGGGCTAGGCCAAGTAAGCCTGTTGTAATTTTTACTTTAAACTTAAGTTAAAGGCTATAAAGGTCGCTTTGTGCAAGCAAGCACTTGACAGCATATCATGCAGAAACTCTGCATTTCACTGAACTACAGGTCCTGAAGTTAACACTACAAGCACTCTAATCGACAAAAGGGCCATGGGGTAGCCATCTAACCCTGATTCTGAGCAGCTCAGCCAGCTAATTTCAAAAGTCATATATCTATAGTAGATTAGTTGGCAAGAGAAAAGTTAACTGAGGTGAATTGTTTTAGAGTTTGGACAAGTTACCCCACCCACCCACCCACACACACAATTCTGTCAAGCAACATAGGGAGGACACACTGGCTGGAGGATTCAGAGTGTTGTGGTCCTCAAAAGCATTTTTTCCCAAATCTTGAGAATGATTATTTGCAGCCTCAGAGTGGAGGTCTGTCATCTGTGCCATGAAGGCTCCTCTTGTTGCTTAGCATTGTCCCCCCAGTCCTGAAATAAGGAATCCACACAGATCATTGGGTTTTAAATCGGGCCACAACTTTATTAATCACTTTATGAATAACTTTATTATTCACTGTACTGAAACTGTAACTAATAGTTGTAGCCGAGGGATGGGTCTCCCGTAGTGCAACTTATATTTCAGCCTACAGCTGTTGTTTTAGTGTGACGCCATGTTGTGACCCAGTACGGGGGTGCTGTTCAAAGTAAGCAGCCCTCCCAGCCAAAACTAGGTCAGCATATTACTTGGGCAGCCGTACGAGCTCAGTGACTTTATGATCTTTTAATTTACTTTCCTTCTGTGGGGTTTACCTATAGGCTGTTATTATATTTGATATTCTGTATTGTACAGCTGCCCTACTCCCTGTCCAAGGTGCATTTACCGTTTTGACGTCACAGTCCTGGTTCCATTTTAGTTGCACTACCTGCCAAGCAAACACAGGTGGCCCTGCCTAATAGTCAATGAGAATGGAATGGGCAAAAACACACTGGTACCCATTTGCCAATCTTGGTACCAGTCAAAAATTCCCATTCGGCCCCGAAGCAACCAGATTATCTCCTTCTCACGACCTCTAAGGGTGGGAGGGTGGGGTGCAGATCGACGCGAAAGAGGAGGGTTGCTGTGCAGGCTGCCCTTTTAAGGGCTTTGATCCCCGCACAGCCCAGTGATCACGTGCTCTCTTCCTTTGCGCTGCCAGTACGGCTACCAGGGAGACAAAGCGGCCCCAATCCAGGACAAGCCTGGCTGGAGCCTACATAGTAAGTCACAATGAAAGTAGGTCTGCTGAATCACGAGGGATTTGGTGAATCAATTCCTCTGTGACGTCCATTGCTTCTACAAGCCTACTGTAGTTGTCAGCCTGTTCTAAACAACAGAGTTTCAGAAAGTGCATGCTACCCTCTTCAAATCCATTTCTGAAAAAGTTAGTTTGGTTTCCAGCACTGTAGTTCTGTGAGATGAGGTAAATAATAGTCAGCAGTACATCTGAATGGAAGCACTGGTGGTCTAGTCTACCTTTGGTTTCAATAGACCAAACCTCCAACAATCCAGGTAGACCGGCCTCTACTGAATAACAAGTCAGTTTATTTACATTAAACAGTATCTATATATCCATAGTAGAGATGGGCACAAAATGAACAATTTTTTGTTTCTGTTTTTGTTTTTTTGTTTTGTTACAGAACAAAACAACAAACGAATTTTGTCTCTAAAATGAAACGAAACGAACAGAAACACCGGAAATTTTGTTGTGCGTTTCGTTTCCGTTACTGCAATATGAGTGAATTGCTTAAAATCCTTAAAAATATCACAAAAAATGAAATAAATGGTAACAAAATGGTAACGAAATGAACAAAAACGAAAACGATTTTTTTGCAAAAATTCACGAAAAACGGAAATGAACCGAAACGGACCCTCCAAATGACAAACGACAAACGAAATGCCATTTTTTTTATTCGTGCCCATCTCTAATCCATAGAGATATATTCTCAACTCATTCTCAACTTGTTTTTTGGTTTTGTATCTCCCTGTGACAGAGAGGAGATGCTGGTAAGGCAAGAAGTGTTGGAATCACTACTTCTGTTGTTTGCCCACCATGAACCCAGGCAAGACAGAAGTCCTCTGGTTGGGGCTGACTGGTGTTGGCAGTTTGGGAAACTTCCTCAGTTTTTTTTGGGGGGGTGACTCTCCCCACACAAAATGAGGTGCACAGTATTGGTGTAATTCTGGACCTGGCACTCACTATGGAGGCTCGGGTGGCATCAGTGCTCCATACTGCACATTACCACCTTAGGCAGATTGTGCAGCTGCATGCCTTCCTGGACCCCAGCTCTCTCACTACGTTGGTCCATGCACTGGTTGTCTCGAGATTACACTACTGTAGAGCTCTCTACGTGGGGCTGCCTTGGAAGTTAATGCAAAGCCTCCAACTGGTGCAGAATACTGTGGCCAGACTATTTTCAGGTACTAAAAGATTCCATCATATTATCCCAACTCTGGCCGCACTGCACTAGCTGCTGATCCATTACCACATTGACTTCAAGGTCTTAATGTTGACGTAGAAAGCCCTAAACGGTTTGGGACTTTCCTATCTGTCAGAGCAGCTCCTACCCCAGAGTTCTGCCTGTGTCACTCATTTGTCTCAGTCAGGTCATCTTAGGGTGCCAACACTGAGGGAGACCTGCAAGTCAACAACAAGGAACCAGGCCTTCTTGGTGGTGGCTCCTAGACTCTGGAACCAACTCCCCTCAGATATCTGCCAGGTCCCCTCATTGTTGATCTTCAAGAAAAGATTGAAGGCTAGGTTATTTCAATCTGTTTTTCCTGGTTATTAAATGTTATATGGCCTTATTGGTTTAGTGATCTAATCTTGTTCACCAATAGGTTATCTTATTTATCTTTGATTTTTCTGAATGTTGTTTTAGTTTTTCCTTTTTATTATGTTTTTGTATCTGTATTTTGTAATCAGTTTGTTTTATGTTGTAAACTGCCCAGAGTGGCATAAATTGGATAAATAAATAAATTACCAAGTGGGTTTGGGTGAGTGTTCTATGTTCCTTGCCCCTGGTTATAAAATGGCTAGTTACAGTTCTGATGACAACTCCAAGAATCCTAAGCCAGCACAGCGAGGATTCTGAGAGTTGTTATCCAAAAAGTAGCTATACTAGGATGCTGCCCATTTGCATCTCTGCCACTACCTCTCAATGCCTTATGCCAGTGGTTTCCAACCTTGGTTAACGCAGGTGTTCTTAGACTGCTATTCCAGAAGCCTTCACCACCAGCTATACTGGTTGGTTTTTGGGAGATGCAGTTCAAGAATACCTGGGTTACTTAAGGATGTGAACCACTGCCTTATGCTAATTAGGACAATAATTAACTTGAAGTTTGGAAAGTTGCTTTTTTGTAGTCCAAAAAAAAAAAAAATCCCAACACCTTTGACAAACTCCCAAATGGCAGGCAATAGTTCTCCAAAGTCTCAAGTACACCTTCTTTTTAAGACTGTCCAGCTGAAATTATATAACAGGAGGGAAATGCCATCGATTGAACATGATACATTTCACAAGCAAGTCAGGTCTTCTACTTCTAAGTTACAATCTCTTCCCCGAATACTACAACTAGATGTGTTAATCATTCATTTAGGAAGAGGAAAAAGGTGTGTGTGTGCTGCTGTTAACAGTTTCTCAAGGCATGACTTCAACAGGAAGCAGGTAACCCTAAGAATTTACAGAGCACTATAACAATTTAATCCAGTTTCTCAATTCGTTCTTCTGCAAGCATAAAAATTTATTTTTCCTTCAGGCAAAGTCTGACTTTCTCTTGGCTGCATCACAGCAAAAAAACATTTCTTGAGCCCATAAATCGGAATCTTTATCACAACTGGAGCAGGTTCCTCTTATATCACAAAGACTTGTCGGACAATGTTGCAACTTAGATCCCAGTATTACACCAACCACCATTTTCCTCATTAAAGGACGCTTGCTAATGTAGCCCCTGGATGAGACACAGAACTAGAGAAAAAGTCAGCAGTATCTTATGTGCCATGAAGTCACTTCCCAACTGTGAAGCCCCTAACACAGTTTTTAATGAGGCTTTGCCCTCCCAGCCCACAAGAAAGGTGTGAGATGCAGCTGATGGGGTAAACTCAGGCAACACAACAACAACAACATCATCATCATCATCATCTTAGCAACTAGATTGAAAGAGGGCCTGCAGTAGTGCAAAGCAACAGTTTGGACACTGAGGTCTCCCAGGTCCTCCCCAACCGCTATACATATCCAATACAGGCGAGTCCAATATCCACACATGCACTGTGCAGTCCTAAAGATAGCACATCAGGGGCTGGCAAAATGACTGTACAGTACCACTCCCCAAGTGGCCAAGCCCTGTTATTTGGCTGCCCTTGCCCTTGACAGTGTAATCTCATGATTTGCAGTGTCATGGGGTCGGATGGGCTAAAATGTCATTTAGTTCTATGTGGACTCACTAAATCCTTGCACCCTCCGCATTACCTTCCAGTGTAACTAAATTACAGATGCCCTCCTAATTAAACCACTCCCTACCCAAGACAAGTATGAGATAGGCAACAAAAAATTCCCCTATCTCCTGCTATCCAATTATAGAGATAGGGGCAAAAATTCCTATCCAACCCCTATGGTGACAGGTTGTAGGATGGGTGGGTGGTCTCGAAAGAGGCTGAAGCCTGGGAGGACCAACTTTTTATACCCTGCCCCTCCCCCCTCCATCCTGGAAGAAGGATTGAAAAACACACCTCATCTTATTGCGGGTGGGGAGGCAAAGGGATCTCTAGGTGGTGAGGTTAAGGTCACCAGCGGAGCCAGACATTACCAGTGTCACTATCCAGTGAGTTTTCATAGCTGAGAAGAGATTTGAACCCAGGTCTCTGAAGTACTAACCCCTGATCTCTGACTTTGTGAGCCAAGTACCCAAGGCACTGAACTCTGTAGCCAGCGCTGTCTGCCTTTTCCATTTATTCATTTTTTCTGACTCACCAGGGCCCTCAAAACTATTTACAATAGGTTATCTCTGCTGGGATATACAGTGAGTATTTAACTTTTAGCAGAGGCATGGAGTTAGCACACTCTGGGAGACAGCCTATTATGTTCCCTAACAGATTTGCAGAAGGATACTCATTCTGGATTGAAGAAGACACTTCTTAAAGCACTCTCAACCCTACTGTAAGGATCTATAAGCATGAAAACCACATGGAAAAAGTGATGGCATGGATCGGCACCAGTCTAACATTCTGAAAAGATTTTGGAAGCTAGAATTCCACAAGTCTTTATTTGGATGGTAGCTCACAAAGGTCTGGAATCTTGAGGTAGGGCGAAGGAAAAAAATTCTGCCTGACATGCCAGAGATGCACTCCCAATCAGAGTACTATATTAGGTAGACCACTGGTTTTGACCCATTTCAATGCAATTCATTTGTCAAGTTCCTAGCACAGATCAGCACCTCGACACCAATACACCCCGATGGTACATCGAAAACCACCAGCTCTATGTGGTCATATTCTATTAGGAGTGTGTGTGTGTGTGTGTGTGTGTGTGTGTGTGTGTGTGTGTGTGTG
>JAHTLZ010003526.1:63097365-63108814 GCA_023846285.1 Phrynocephalus versicolor
GTGTGTGTGTGTGTGTGTGTGTGTGTGTGTGTGTGTGTGTGTGTGTGTGATTATGGAAGGATGGTCATCATATGGGCTTTAAATGATCACACAGTACGGGCACTGAATTGTTCCACCCCCATCCAGGTGTATTTCCTTCCATTTGTTGAATGTGTCTCAAAGGGTGTAGTGCAAGTTAACCCTCAAATGTATACCCTTTTATTGAAGTCTACAGAGGTTTGTAGGCTTCTACACACTCCTAAGAGTGCCAGTGCCAGGTTTCGTATTTAAAGAATTACATTTTAATAAGATGCTTCAACTTTTTCAGCTACATGGAATTACCAAAAGGGTCTTATGTTATTCAACAGCTCTTTTTGTTGCACAGTTTGCTAAGGCTCAAAAGCCGAGAGATTTTTCCTGCATAAAAATGACAGGATCAACCTCTCCAATTCTGCCTTGATTATGCCTCATATGCAAGCAAAAGTAAGCTACCAATTTATTAAAGCTAGCACCCTCTCATTTCATATGCTGAATAACTCAAGTCCAAGAGAAGGGGCAGTGCTCAAGAACTGGTCTGATCAATGGTCTAATGGTTTAGGCACCTACCTGTGTTCCTAAATACCCTTGGCCACCCACCCACTATTGCATTTGCCTCTCCCAGTCATAAATGTTGCCTGCCCTGTCTGAAGGAAATACTCGAACCTTGAAATCGTAGATCTATCTGGAAAGGGGCGAGTCATAGATTCCCTGGATCTGCATCTCTCCCAGGCTCCAAATACACCCCCCCCCCACAGGTTGCATTCGGAGGGAAATTGTTTTGAAGGCTGTTTTCTCCTCCAATATCCCATAATGAGTAATGGGAGGAAGCTTAGGTCCTTCTCTGCTATGCTTTCAGTGATATTTGAGGCTCCAAAATGTTGGAGTGCTCCTTTTATTTTTCAGGCTCTTGACCCCCACACGTATGCAGACTCAGTGATTCTTTTTTAACTTTGTGCTCCTCAAAAAACAAAAAAAAAAAAACAAAATTCACATTGACGTTTAAAGGAGTTTTGTGCTGACAGCCCTCTCCTCCAAACTGAACCAACCTGCCATGGATCCTTTAAACAACAAACATCATGCCCAGCTTCTTTTAAAAAATAAACCAGTGTATGTGCCTCCTAGGCCAAAGACCAGGACGGTTCCTCTCCCTCTGTGTGTGTGTGTGTGTGTGCGGGAGAGAACTTGACATGCTTTGGGGCATAAAGGGAAGCATTTGACATAGTGTTTTTCCCCTTTCATTTTTTTAAAAGTAAGTTGGCCTTTAGGAGTCCCAAAGACTGGATTGCCTTATCTTGCCATTTGCAACGGTCAGATGGCCTAGCTGTTAAGAGAATTATTGAACTCATTTTCAACCGGTCGAAATTCCACAGAAGTTCTCAGGATAAGTTTTAGTTTGAACTTCACCGACACCCCCCACCTAACCTATCTCTTTTCCCAGCTTTCACTTTCTGTACTTGATGCGTCAAAAATAGAGAGACACCATGGGTAGTTCCAATTATATTATGCACTCCAGGCTTCCCCAGTTTCAAAATCGAGACAGGATGATGTAGCATGATTCTCCCACATCCCAAAATCTTAGTGGCACAGCTGAGTGAGTAGCAAACTTTATGATCAGGATTAGAGATGGGCACGACTTAGCGGTATTTTCGTTTTTGTTTTTGTTTTTCGTTTCCGTTACGTAACGAAACGAAAAACGGCTCAGAACTGGAACGGAAACGGAAACGAAACGACTAATTTTGAGCCAATTTTCATTTTTCGTTACTGGGAAAGCACTTAATGGAGCTAAATGGGAAGAAACGAAAAATTTTTCGTTTTCATTTTCGTTTTTTCATTTTCGTTACGTAACGAAACGAAAATGAAAAATTTTGAAATTAGCTCACGAAAACGGAAACGAGCCGAAACAGACCCCTAGACGAAAACAAAAACGAAAACGAACAATTTTTCTGAGTCGTACCCATCTCTAATCAGGATATGAGTTCGCGTATCCTGATGAAGGTAGCCATAAAAGTGTGTGTTCTATTACCATAAAAGAGTGTGTTCTGCTTATATACCACCCCATACCACTTCAAGTAGTCTCTGGGTGGTTTACCGTTTTAATTACACTATGCACATTGTCCCCCAGCTAGCTGGGTACTCATTTTACCCACCTCAGAAGGATGGAAGGCTGAGTCAACCATGAGCCGGCTACCTGGGATTGAACCCCAGGTTGTGAGCACAGTTTTACCTGCAGTACAGACATTTAACTCCTGTGCCACGGGGAGAACAGATATCATCCTAAAAAGGAGGCTATTCTCCACAAACCAAAGATATTTTTGTGTTACATTTGCATATCCAAATTAAATTAAAAATATGCAAATATTATGACATTTATTCCTATCGTTTAAGAAAAATTAACCACTGCTGACCATATTGCAGAAGATTATGACCAGGTAACCATCTTGGGATGCAGGATTGGAACTAAGATGGAGTGTAAATCAAATAAATAGTGCATAATGTTAAATAGCTCTCTAAAAGGTCCTATGCCTTGTTTTTCTGAACTTCACTGAAAATGACTATATGCAGAAAGAAAATAAACTGAGGTCAAAGTAATTTTGTTGAAATGCTAGCCAACCAAGCAACAATTAGCCACTTCAAACTTGAACAGTTATTTCAGAATGCCCATCCTAGGAACTGAAATGAACTCCAAACTTCATATTGAATTGTCTCGACATGCCATCCACTTCCAGTGATACCAGTGTGTGGTGGTGGTAATGGTGGGCATTGCATTGTTACAAAGTTACAAACACACGTCACATTCGCAACCATTTTTCTTAAACAACAAGAGAGGAGTGATTGGGTACATTTACCTATCAAAGCCTCTGTTTTCCCTGATCAACCAAGCAAACATGGGGGGACGACACTTAACATGTCACAAAAAAGAACTTATATTAAGAAAAAAAGCAGACAGCTGTTCAAATGGAGGGCCCTTCTACCTAAAATAGAACACATAGCTACCGTAATTCCAGTATAAACCTCTGTTAACTTTAAAAAGTAAGAAGTGACTTATTCATTGTATTTGTTACTGTCTGTCTGAATATATATTATATATGCCACGCTTCACAGCCTGAAATTAATCCTGAAAATCAAGTTTGTTCACATGATTTAGTCATTGAAATCCAAATATCATTAGACCAGCGGTTCTCAAGCCCCTCACTTCAAAAACTTTCCTTAGTGGAGGTCCTATGTTTCTCTCAGATTTCAAAGGCCCAAGCTACAGTATGCTTGTATGCATATGTGTGGGGAATTTCTGAGTGCTTCAAATTCCTCTTTGCATCCATCCCTTTCAATTGAATCTGAGTATTTCAATAGAGCATTTCAACTGAAATGTACTTTTGCCTCAGTGGTATAATCAGGTGCTTTTGAATCTGTAACGATTAGGCCATAAGATGCTGGTTGTTCCACACACATGTGAATTATTTATTTTATTTGCTTTGATATGAAATACTCCTTCTCCTCCTTTCTCCTTAAAAGGAACCCAAGGTGGCAATATTTCATCAAAAGACAATCTTTAAAAGCTAAAAATATCACACAAATATTTTAAAAAAGAATGAAACACCACACTAAAAACGATAGACACTGAAAACAAACTCAAAACAACCAGGGAGAACCCTGCATTTGGAAAAAAAATGCTCCCAGAGAGCTAATCACTAAAGAAAGGTCTGCCTGAAGAGAAAGGCATTCATCTGCTCATAGAAGGAGAGCAAAGATGGGGGGCTAGCTTGGCCTTCAGTGGGTGGGAGTTCCAAAGTTTGGGGGCAAGAAGAAAGAAAGCCCCCTCCTACGTCCCCACCAAACACACCTGTGAGTGTGGTGGTGCTGGAAGAAAGGCCTCCCATGATGATTTTAATACATGGCCAGGCTCAGAAAGTTTTCTCCTAGTAAATACATCCTCATTCAGTAACTGGAAGGAGAGCAGAGGGAGTCAGTGACAGAGGCTGGCCCTGTCTTTTGCTCTGTCCAGCAGAGCAGGGAATTTTCCCATAAGAGATAGTGGGATCCATTAAGAATCAGTTCCATCTCAACTTCCCTTCTCTATCCAATTTATCTGTTCAGCTGCAGTCACCAGTAAATGAGATCCTTTACTTGACCCAGTGGGCAAAAGGTGCAACCAATGATCATAGAATCATGGAATCATAGAGTTGGAAGAGACCTCAAGGGCCATCCAGTCCAACCCCCTGCCATGCAGGAACCCCCATCACAATATTTCCGACAGATGTCCATCCAGCCTCTGCTTAAAAACCTCCAAAGAGGGAGACTCCACCACCCTCCGTGGCAGCATATTCCACTGCTGAACAGCTATAACTGTCATGAAGTTCTTCCTAACGTTCAAATGGAATCTCTTTTCCTGTAGTTTGAAACCATTGCCCCACGTCCTAGTTGAAATAAAGACACAACCTAAAAGAAATCAGAGAAACATCAATAGATTTCTGACCCAATGCAATACAAAGACAAAATGAAAAATGTAATGTGGAACAATCTAGATTTCAAGTATCAGATGAAGTTATAGTTATGCAAAATTAGCCAGAGCTAGTCCTTATAAAACACTGTATTTGCCCCTAGCTATCCACCAGCCCTCTAGCTCACATTGTTCCAGCTATTTGGCCTAAAGACCCTAATCCAAGAAACAGATTCCGGCAGGAGAATTGATCCAAAGTAATTTAGATGGGGAAATCAAATGGGAAACTAGAAAACAAAGTAGTGAAGTCACTGTGTGTGTGTGTGTGTGTGTGTGTGTGTGTGTGTGTGCACTCACCCACACACACACACGTGCGTGTGCGTCTGTAAGTAAGTAATAAAAGAAGACAATAAGGGAGGTGAAATGATCAAATCCATAGGGAAAACCAAAGTTTCTCTCAAAATCAAGCAACCTAAGGCCCAAAACTCCCAAAGAGTCCAAATATGCATGAGAAAAAGCTGTCCTGAAAAGCATGTGAATGAGTGGAGTCCTCTGTTCAACCAAGCAGCAATTCCTTTTTGTTTTATTTTTCTACCTTTTGGTTGGCCTCTTTACCTTCAGCCCTAGCATTCAGTTTTATGTTGGTAGATGCCCAACTAGGAGAAAAAGTGCATGACCCCACCTTCCTTTATTCACAGAAAGAAAATCACTCAATTGTCCTGTTTCCCAGAGGGTAGCCATGCTAGTTTTTTTTCAAGAATTTCGGGCAAAAATACGTGGACACGTCCACTTCTTCAGACATATAGCAGCAGAACATGTCCTGCAGCACATGATGCAATTCTAGCAACTTATCAGGGTACACTCTGGGCATGGCACCACTGAAAATATCCAACTTTGTCACCTGTCCATACTGTTACATTGTGTTACAACTCGGCCCAAGTCTTGTTGCCACAGCAATCACACATCTGTATTTTTTTCCTCATTCCATTGAACAAAAGTACAGGCTGAGAGGAATCCTTCTTGCCAACAGTTAACAGTCAATCATGGTGTTTCCAAAACAGACCCACGATTTCCTTGATACCATTCCATAGGCAGATCACTCGAGTTGGTAATGCAGTTCATAAGCCTTATATCTGTGGACCACTAGATTCCAAATTTCCATCTTCTGTCCTATGCACCCTTGGATGTTAGAAGCAGCACCTGATTAATCACTATCATACCAAGGTGAAACATTATGGCCATGTCGTCACTCTTGACTGGCAGTGACTCCCCCGAGTCACAGACAGAGGCTGGCTAGAGATTTGTATAGCCCCCTCCCCAAAAAAGTATTTTTTTTCCCTGGCTCCTGTCAAAGACAGCAATTCCATAAGTATAAACATGCATTTCTGAGGTGCCAACCACAAATTAAATTCAGCACCAATCTGGGCATGTTTAGGGTTTCATAGCATTCAAATTATGTATTGTGTATCAGTCTGCCTGCATTATGCATTTGTGTGGCACTGCATAAACCTCACACATCTAGCATGTACTGAAATCCATTTAGGAGCTTTAGCTCAGTTTTCCTTTTTTTTCCAAATATGGCCTCTTAGTGCTTTAATATGCAAAGCGTATTTGCTGTCCAGATAGGGTTGTATCCAATCTGCTTGTGGATGTACATGATCAGCTCATATAGCTGCCAGTGAGCCATTAGAGTCTGTAAATCACTAACGGGCTTTTAATAATGAATAAATGCTTATTTACAATGTATCCAATGTGACAGCTGTTCAGCAGTAGTTCATACTGCATTGCCAACTCAGTAATCATCTGCTTTCGATTTCTCCCATCTGCATTATTATCCATTGATAAGAAACTGTTCCCTCCCCAGGCTACATACCATTTATGTTCCCTGAAGGCATTCAAATGCTACCCTTTTCCCAAGGCAACCTCATAATTAAAATCTTGAATTATGCCAACTCCAGATTTTTTTTTTAAATCGGAGCCTACTCCAGTGTCCATTAAGTAGAAATTCAATATTCATTTACAAGGTCAGACTGTGGACATTCAAACAGTGTTAAATATCTGTTCACTTTTCACACTATATGGATACCACTTGAAGAATATTCAAGCACAGGCTACCCTCTAAACTCATAAATCCAGCTGGCTTTCAGAAGTACACAACTATGTGCCAGGGTGAAGTCATAATTTGAATATACGCATTTGCAAGTCGACAACATAGAAGGAAATAAGTTAATATGAGGAATGGGAAATTACTCATTTTTGTGTCTGATTTTGTTCTGGTTGGTTGATTGGATGGATGGATGGATGGATGGATGGATGGATGGATGGATGGATGGTTGGTTGACTGACTGACTTACCAACTGACTGATTAATATTGTGCCTGTTGGGACTTTTGTTTCCTAGGAGAATAACAGCAGATTAGGGGCCACATGCATAGTCATGCAAGCATGCATACACAGAAGCACCGGAGCCATTCCAAGACACTTTGCTGCCTAAAGCAGAGGACAAGAAACCACCTGAACTGGTCCTTGAATTTCAGTGGATTGTAGTAACACCACAGCCTCCACCACACTTGGAGTTTAACATCACATAACCCTACCTGCACTTGCTCTGACATTGGACATCCCATGGGTTTCATTAACATAATTCTGATCAGACTGTGATGGCTAGTCTTAATTCAGTGCCCATAGTGCCTTTCCTGCAGCTAGATCACTTGGATTTTTCCCCAGTAGGAATGTGCATGGCAAAATGTGCATTGTTTCATTTTGAGTTATTTTTTAGGGGTTACCTGTTTCATTTTGTGTTTCATGAATGGGAACCTTTATTTCATATAATATCTCCCCATTTGTGTTTTCTGGCACCACCCCAAAAACCCTAACAAATCAATTGGTGAATATTGAGGGAAATAACTGTTGATGAACCACCATTATTTAACTCCTGAACATAGCTTAAGTGTGTGTGTGCAGCCCCTAAACTATCTTATTGGCCACAGAGGAATGTGAAACAATATTGCATTGCCAGTTGTAAACAAAATTCAACTGCCAGTCCAGTTTGATTTTGCACAATGTTGGCTGCCATCTTGTAAACTCCCTCAGGCTGCAATTTATCTAAGGTTGACCAGCCTGAAAGTAACTAAGAATAGAAACAAGTCACCATATAGCCCTCCTACCTTTCTCATAATAATATTATACTGTTGCTGCAGTATTTTTCTAGTCACTTTATTTAGGATGCTAAGTTCAATGGTTAATAAACAAATTCCTGACTTGCTCACTAAGAGAATCCATGTATATTTTAAGCTTTGATGTGCAATAACAATCCTTGAGGCTAGGTTTCTGTACATCAGAGGATAGAGTGTAACTTCTGCAGTAAATAAGGAGCCTTCACTGATAGCAATTGATGCAGTCCAGCTATTTATATCATATGGATAAAGCTCTGCGGATAATAATGTTCTGTCCATGTATTTGCTTTTCCATATAATCTCACCGAATCAATTTATTTTTTGCTCTTCATCATTCGCTATCATTATGACTCGCATTACCATGAAAAAACATCAGAATCCATAAGCATCCAATATGATAGTTGAAATGAGAAAGAATGCCAAGGAAAAATATTATAACCATTATAGCCAAGACGTATTTGATTTAGTGGCAGGCTGAGAGAAGGGGAAAAACAAAATAATATTAGTCTTTTGATCCACCATTATTTGTTCCCACTGTTCAGAAGGTTGTTGTTTTTTGTTTTTGTTTTTTTGCTCTGCTCTGTAGGTGATCTGATGGAAGTTTGTTTTGTCAACAGTTTTAAACAAGTTTAAATTCTGACTGATATAATTAAACCAACCTATAAGCACAGATCCAGCCCAAGTCACACATAAACATCCTGTTCACACATGACTAATGCACATCCTGTTGATAGCAGTGCAGCTGAGATAGAAAACTGGTTGTGTATATATGGAAATGTGCTTATCTCTGCCGCCCAGAGGTGGAGAATGCCATAGTCCATATGAGGTTATTCATCCCCACCTGGGGATCAACTGCTGTTATCTTCAATCAATGATCACAGATAAAGGACTATTAAAGGCTTAGAAATGGAAAGCTGTTGTATGGAATGAAATCTGATTTGCAATCCTGCATGTCGTTGTCTAAGCTGTCCCAGATAAGCATAGAATTCAGGATAGTTTGCAGTCTCCGAAGCTGTTACATTTGGGCTTACCCATGAGTAGACATGCATAGGGTTTTGCCATGCTTTGTATGCTTGGTGGGAAAATGCTTCAGTCAGAAAGAATTGTATTTGACCCAGCTGCTTTGGTTGGCTCATTGTTTTCTGCCCTTCACCTTGGCCAAAGGTGGAATCCAGGATCCTTCCCAAATGGGAATTTGACCCAAAGTCTTTTAAAAGATCCCTCTGCAAGTGACAATAGCAGCATGACCACCATTTTGCTTCCTCCAGCTAGTGCCACTGCAGGGCACTGCAGCAGCCCTACAACAGTAGCCACCAATAAACCAGTGGAGAACTTATGAAGGCAACTCTGCAAAGTAGCTGTCAAAAGACAGACAAAACGATTATTTCAGAGCACATCAGACTCATGACACAAGCTACATTTTCCCACTAAGGACAAACCCAAGTTGTGTTAGGTATCAGAAATACATGTTGAAGATCTGCATGTATGCATCTAACCACTAAGAAAATTCATTTGACTTACAGTCATTTGGCTTGACTTTATCTGGCTTCAGTTGGCTATTTAGTTTACTAAATGTTCACCCTAACCCCCCAATTAGGACATTGGATTTTGTGTGTTGGCATGTTCCTCTGACAAACAGAAACCCTAAGTTTCAAAGAAAGGCCATGTGAAAGAGCATATACATAATGTCCTTGATTTCTTTGTTTGAGGAGCAGAGGGGTAGGGGGTAGAATAGCTAATCAAGAGCTTCTCGACTGTACTTTGTAAGACTAAAACTCCAAAAAAAAATCCACCCCTGTACCCTCTCGAATTTAAATCTAAGAAGCACATCTGGAAAAATCCAACTGCTAAGAAATTTCGGACTCATTCATTTCCTCTCAAGCCTTCGGTGTTGGCCCTTGTCAGAGATGAGATAGTAGGCTCAATGGACCATTGGCCCAACCCAAAATTCAGTTCTTCACCTGTGTCCTTAATCATTTGAACACAATGGAATGTGTCTAACAAGGTGGGCATCTGATGCAGGAAAGTTAGCAGACAGTATGATTTATTTTGTGCTTTAATAAAGGTATAATCTATCACTCTATTTTGCATGGACCACACAGATTTCATTGATTTTATAATGCATCCATTTGGTTATCATGTCAGTTTGACTGGGCAACTTGGCCTTTGAAAACTTGTTCTGTGCCAATTTTCAGGGAGCTCTAAAATCAGAATCCAATTTAAAATGTGTTGGAGAGCAGGAATGAAATTAACCATTGTCACCAATACTTAAGATCTACATTTGCTCCCATCATCACAATCAGAAAACAAACAAATTGCATTAGCATGCTGATTATCTAGTTCTCATCCTCTCAAACAGCAATCAGCTATCAATTAAAACTATCCACAACATTCCAAATTTCCCATTTATGGTCTTTGGCACTTAACAGAAAATAAGAGATGTACAGAAACCTTGTTCAGAAAATCTAAACAAGGTCAAATAAAAGGGGGAAGAGAGTGAGGGAGATAGGTGTGCCACCATGTGTATGGGGCCAACTTTTTGATCTCGTCTGATCTCAGAAGCTAAGCAGGCTCTGGCCTGGCTAGTACTTGGATGGGCAACCACCAGGGAATATCAGGTGCTGTAGGTTCCTGGAGTAGGAACTGGCAAGCCACTCCAGTATTCCTGCCAAGAATACTCCATAGACATGGGGTCACAGAGAGTTAGTTGGTCATGACTGTATTGATACTACAACAACAACAACAACAACAACAACGGACAAGTCACAGTGGAAGCCTCTGCCTTCAGAAGGTAAGTGAAATAGGGGAGAATGATTTCACCCTCAGATTTAACCCAGGGTCGCACATCAGCCCATGAGGAAAGGGGATTCCAGTTTCAGGAGGGCAGTGGATCTCTCTGAGGTTTAGCTATGGGAGCTTTCTGAACTGCTGAAATCAAAGGCACCAGCCTCTACATTGTAGAGGATGACCGGAACATGCAGGAAGGCTAGTGCCCCCATCCCCTACTCACCCCCTGTTCACCTGCTTAATCAGTTTTATTTGAAATTCCTAAATAGGTGAAGAAAAAGTACAAAACAAAGAGTTTGATTTGTTTCTTTTGCCACTTTTTGCACTCCTCTCCCCCGCCCGGCCCTCAGTCATATATTCTCAACTTTCCAACAACATACATTTTCAAGTAAAGACCAAAACTAGAAATTTTCATCCTCCCAGGTAAAAACTTCAGAAAGATTTAAGAGCAACCTCATTGCCAAGGCATTCCCTAAACTGCTTATTCCAAGAATCTAGGGTTGAATGACATGGGATGATGGATCACTCCATTACTGCCCTGTGACTTCTCATTCATTTCCTCTGAAGCCTCCAGTGTTGGCCCTTGTCAGAGGTGGAATAATAGGCTCAGTGGACCATTGGACCAACCGAAAATATCAGTTCTTCAGCTATCTTCTTAATCAGCCCAACAACAACAACAACAACAAAACTGCACACTTGCTGAAATTTAATGGGCAATATTGCCATTCACTTCAATAATGCAATGTTTTCACTCAGAAATTAACTGCAATGGTAACTATACCTGCCTTCAGCATTATCATAAAGCCCCCTAACTGAAGGCATGTTGAGTGTCCACTTTTATCAGACATGGTTCTGAGAAGCAGAAGAGGAGATTTATTTCTTCATTTATTAAACCTATACCCAGCATTTCTCCCAGAGCAGCAATGTAAGACTGCTGTAACTCCCAGCAATATTACCTCTGAATTAGAGATGACAAATGTTGCTTTTTCAGAGTAGAGATCCCAGTACACCTCAGATGAGATAAAGATACTCTG
>JAHTLZ010003526.1:63108854-63130444 GCA_023846285.1 Phrynocephalus versicolor
ATACAGTAAAAGTTAAGTAATAGTCTCTCCTTTCACTCTGCTGGAGAAATTAAAAGTAAGGTATCTTTACAATGTTCTGTACTTTGTATACTGCATCTCACAAGTAACTGCAATTGGTCATCAGGATATTCATTTTGAGTTGTCGTGTAAGGCTAGTGGATGAGTGAGGAGCAGAGTGCAATGGGTGGGTGATGAGCACCCACAGCAGACATAGGTGGGAAACACCTTAGCTGTCACTTTGTTGAAGAGCCTCAATGTATCATGGATTAGAAGATCCAA
Source organism: Phrynocephalus versicolor (assembly GCA_023846285.1). Classification (NCBI taxonomy): domain Eukaryota; kingdom Metazoa; phylum Chordata; class Lepidosauria; order Squamata; family Agamidae; genus Phrynocephalus; species Phrynocephalus versicolor. Next base: position 63,109,134 of record JAHTLZ010003526.1, read on the forward strand.
GCAGCAAACAAACTACCTGCTACCTGATGAGCCATCCTTGCACATGCTGCCTAAAGGGCCGCTGTTTTAGAGGAGATCAATTCCCTGCCCGAGAACACTAATCCCAAATGAGTTATTTGTTGATTTTGGTTGTTACCTTCCAGTACTGGCCATGTTACATTCATTGAACAATATCTGACGCTTTCTTGTCACTTGCACTATGCTAACAAAAGAATGACAACATTAGTAACTAAAACTGAATCCCGTACTACTGGAGCATCCTTGCAAGTGAAGCTTGGAAAATTGTCCTCCATTCAGCATTTCTGCAAAACAGCTTGAGCAAGGTGGTTCCTTCTTCTGCAATATGGTAATCAGTTCAAAAAGCAGACATCCTTTTCAGCTGGGATGATTAAGGCTCCGTCTCATCAAATCTGCATCATAACGTCAGGCGTAGATTCAGAAAATGTCACAATTACCCTCTTCCTAGAAACTTTAATGATGTAGCACCTGTCATTTCTTGTATGCTGTTCATGGATGACTTGATAGATTTTTCTTGGCCCTGTTTATTTGCAGTGGCACCACTCCCTTGCTGTCCAACCACTGTTTCATGGAAAATGTGCATTGCAATTTCAAAGAAAGTCAACTGCACCTTTGCAGTTGCCATAATAATAAGAATGGGTGTTGCTGTGTAGGCCCTTTTGGATGATACCAGTCCAAGGTCTTTGGCATTTACTTGTCAAACAACTGCATTAATTGTGAATTAATGCAATAACTCTGCATAAACAATGTGATGGGTAATTATGGGAACCTTAATGTTTCTTACACTGTCCTTGTGCCATGCATAAAGAAAGTACCCTGAAGTGTATCGGACATCGCATTCTTAATAGTTACATTTATACAATTTTACCATGGACAGTGAAAGAATGAGGATTAATTTGCATTTTCATAGTTTTCCATGTCACTTTTGACCAGCCCTAAATTGTTTATGCCAACTGTATCACAAAAAAGGCATTAATGTCATCATATTTCTCCAGTTGGATTCATCATGTTCTTTCCTTTAACCCTTTCCCACAGATAGCAGGAATGCCAGCAATGTGTGAGAAAGAAAGTAGAATGGTTCCATTTCAAATCCGTACAGGTGGAACATTTTATACTGTTCTGAGACCCTCTTGCTTCTTTCAACAAATATGACAACTCCAATTGCTTCCAACAAAAGGTGCCTCAGATGGCCTCCAGTTCAGAAAGATTCCTACAACTCCAGCATAAGATGGGTCTTGCTACTTCACACAGAAGATGGCCTCCAGTTGATGTTTTCACTTCTTGTAATAATTCTGTATTTACAACCTCATATCCCTGCACCTGGGGCCGGAATGAGCCAGCCCAGTGCTTCTGCTACAGATACGTACCTTCTCACCTCTAGGATATACATGTATTCCATTAGTCCCAAAGCTTGAGGCCTGACATCTTGCTGAAATGATTATTCTCTTGTGAATGAATAGTAGCCCACACAGATTTAATTAACAGAAGCAAGCAGAGTATTCACTGTTATAGCAAATTACTAATCAGAACTGCAGGCACACTGGAGAGAATGGGAAGCAGAGGAAATGATGAGAGCCATTTGCTACAATGGGCAACAAGAGGGACCTACATTAACATCTTTTATATGTAGTAAATTCAGAATTACGCTGGGGCTGTAAAGCTCATCAGGCTAGCACCAAAGTACTATTATATTATGATAACTGTGTTGTTGGAAGAACTGTATTAATAATGACTAGAGATGGGCACGACCAGAAAAAATGACATTTCGAGTTGTCGTTTGTCGGAACGGGTCTGTTTTGGGTCGTTTCCGTTTGTTGCGATAATTTTCAAAAGTTTGTCATTTCCATTTGTCATTTGTCATTTGTCGTTTCCACTGCGATTTAGCGCGATTGGACTTCCCAGAGCATGGGGGCGTCCCACAATCAGACAGGCTGGCGCTAGGTGTTTTTGTGCCCTAGGCGGCGGGTGGGTAGGGTTAGGGTTAGGGTTAGGGTTAGGGTTTGTGGGTTCTGGGCTGCACCTCTGGGTGCCTCTGACCCACTAAGAAGGGAACTGTACTGGTGTACAGGTTAGGGTTAGGGTTGGGGTTAGGGTAAGTGGGATCTGGGAGGCACCTCTCTGGGTGCCTCTGCTCTGACCCACTAAGAAGGGAAGCGTACTGGCGTACAGGTTAGGGTTAGGGTTAGGGTTAGGGTAAGTGGGTTCTGGGAGGCACCTCTCTGGGTGCCACTGACCCACTAAGAAGGGAAGTGTACTGGTGTACAGGTTAGGGTTAGGGTTGGGGTTAGAGTAAGGGTTAGGCTTAGGGTTACGGTTAGGGTTAGGGTGGGTTAGTGGGCTGCACCTCTGGGTGCCTCTGACCCACTAAGAAGGACAGTGTACTGGCGTATGAGTTAAGGTTAGGGTTAGGGTTAGTGGGCTTTTTATGCCCTCTGGCACATCCAGAAGTCTCAGTCAAAACCTGGCCATGCGATTGGTGGAATGGGTCAAAAAAATTGCATGGTCCCATCCCATGGCCAGCCCATCATTGCGCATGCATAGGTGTAAAAAATAAAAATAAAAATAAAATAAAATAAAATCAATGGAGACGTTTTATTGCAAGAAAAACCCACTGCTGCTACTATAAAAATTCAGGCATTTAAAATACCTCATTTTCACATATTTCTGTTGTGCTTTAGTGGGCTTTTGGACTACGATTTAAAAATAAATATTGTGGTCGCCATTTTGGATCCCCCCCACCGCATGGCATAGAGACAGCCCAGGAAAGGAGGGGGGAAGGCCGGGGACCCCCCCCCCCGAAACCACCCCTCTGGTAGGTGCCCTCACTCAGGCAGGCATATTTCGCCTGCTTTTTTGGCCGGGAATCAGGGTTTTTTTTTTTTACTTTTTAAAACATTTTTTCTGTGCTGCTTGGCAATGGCATCGCGCGATCGCCGCGATGCCATGAATGTCACCGATAAACCCGAGCCAATTTTTCTTTTTTCAGGTTGGGTTCGAGCTAAAGCGGAGTAATTATCATTACCGTTTCCGTTACCTAACGATAACGATAACCGAAAACGGAAACGAGAATTTCGCCGCTCCGTACCCATGTCTAATAATGACTTCACAGACGATTCTGGGGGGAACCACAGAAAATGTGGTTAAGGATATAGACTACACATATTCATTGCACCCCGCATTCAAACCCACAGCCAGACTAGGTTGAGTCCCTGGTGTCATGGAGCATAGGATCATAACATATGTGTGATGGCTGTTCAACATTGCTACCATCTTTGCCATTATTCTATATCAGAGTGTGTATGGTCTTGTGGTGAGAATTATGGACAGGGACTTGCTAGAACAGTAGTTCTAGGTTCAAATCCTGATTGAGCCAATCACTATTTATTCCCCAGCCTGAGCTGTTACAGCATGTGAACATTCACATTCCTTAAACAAAACAAAGCCCCCAATATGTAGCATTTTAATTTTAGCCAGCTCGAGTTCTATAGCTTTTGAGTCATTTCCTGCATTCTCATTGAGTAATTGAAATACAGTACTCCTTTTTAAAATTGGTTGCAACATTCTCAATGGCCTTAAGTCAATTAAGAAAATAGTGTGCTAATACAAACAGCCCTCTTGTGGACATTTATTTGAGCTAACTTCCTAAGAAAATGATACGACTTGGAGAAAAATAAATAGGCACATTGGAATTCATTCTGTGAACATAACATTCAGCATGGTTTTTTTAACACAGGTAGATCCCAGGGGTTTGGGCTGTGTGATCAATCTGTTACAAGGATAAAGTGGTGAGGGGGGGAGATGGATCATGAGTAACTTGGAGGAGACCTAGGATTTAAAAAAAGTGTTAATAACACACAATCCATGATAGCCAACTTCCAAATATCATCAGATAATTTGGCTTCTGTGTTCAAAATGTTACTGAGCTTCTGTTGATTTAGGGAATTACTGACTTGTTTCTAACTGGAGTTTTTGGTGTAAGGTGTTTCGTAGGTACTGCTAGCCAGGTAGCTCCATTAGATAAAGCCGAGCCTTGCAGGACGGTGTAATCTGGTGGCCCTGGAAAAGACAGAGATTTCATGAATTTGTTTTCATTCTGGGTGGGTATAAAATATGTTTTCATAGTGCCCTATGCATAGGCTAGGGGATATACCAATTGGGGTGAATTTTGAATACCTAACAAACAGAAATACTGCTTACAGATGCATCAAATCCAGCATGGTGTAGGGGACACATCATCAGACTACAACTCAGAAATCCACCATTCAAATCCTTGCTGAATCCTGGAAACTCACTGCAAGATGGCAACAGTAAGCCACTCCTTAATCTCACATGCCTTAAATGCCCTATTAAATACAATCAGGCAGGAGTAGCTTGGGGACACATAGGAAGCATCAGAGTCCCACAGATGACCTATCTCAAAACAAGATTACTGTTTCTTTAACAGGTAGTTTAACAAAGATCTATGGAGCCATAAGTTGGGAGTTCAGTTCACCACTGTGCATCCCAGAATAGCCAACCTGGGAGATCTTGGCCAAGCTGGGATGCCCCCAGGAAAACAGAATGTTTTCTGAATACTCTCTATTTAGAAAACCCTGAAAAGGGTTGCCATAAGACAGAACCATAATTAACCAAGAACTTCCTAAGCTGATATTAACTCTGCCTAACAGTGTGTGTGTGGTGGCAGTGGCGGTGGGGAATAGAGGAGTCCTGACCCCATCCTGTCATCCTTCAACCTGATCATTTTCAATTATTTTTAGTTACTTCATTCCATATTTTTAAAAAGGCATGTTGCATGTGTTGCCTGAAAGAGTGTTTTGAATGTGAGGAGTAGATTTCCTTTAAAAGCTGACTTAAACCGGGTCAGTGCATTATACAAACAAAGGACTGCCTTAGAGTAAATAAGCACACTTCTCTTCTTTCTCTTTCTAAAAGAAAAAGAAAAAAGAATCAACCAATCAGCACTAAAAAGGTACAAGTTCGCAAATACAAAGCAAAAAGCAAATCAAAGTGTGTTGTTTATGGACCACCCCATAGTGTGTAAAGCACTCTGGGTGTTTACAATTCAATTATACAGGCTACACATTGTGCCTCCCCCCCTTCCCCCTGTGAGGCAGGTACTCATTTTGCCACTTCAGAAGGAGGAGAGGCTGAGTGAACCTTCAGCCAGCTGCCAGAATACACTGGGATCGAACACTGACTGTGAGCAAAGTTTTGACAGCGATAGTACCGTTTAACCGCGATGCCATGGGGCTCCTATTGATAGCTTCAAATGCCATAATAAACCTTCAGAGCACTAGTTTGAATCATCTATGGCTCCACAGACAGAGACCTAAGCCATGGAGCTATTCAGCAGCTCATATTGTTACATGAAAGGGCTGGAATGATCATGGAACAGATGCTGTAGACTTTCCTATACGTGCATACATTCAGAGATAGATATCTTTTCCCTAGCAACAACTCAATGTTCTAAAAATGATTTAGTCTTAAGGGCATCCAGGATTTATGGGTAAACAACATTACTGCTTTGAGGACTGCAGAAAAGAAGGCATATCATTTGAAACACTGGCATTCCTTTAATATTGATCTTGTTAACAACAGTGTCTCTCTCTCTCTACACACACACACACACACACACGTGCGCACGCGCGCACACACATATATATACAGTATATATATATATATGGAGAGAGAGAGAGAGAACAGACAGATTTACTGTGCAATTGCATATAAAAAAACCTACTTCTCTAAAACATTATGGATGTCTTAAAATGTTGTGGAACAACTCTATATCCTTTAAATTCAGGAGCTGAATAGGCTAATGTCACTGGAAACTGGAGACAGTGATGTCAGAGGGTTGGTGAACCCCCAGAATAGATTCAGCACCTTAGATCACTGCTTTACAGTTTGGAATAAAACCCAAAGTGGAGTCCATAGCCTTCACTGGCTGAGATGTTACCCAGACTTGATCTCGAGGAATATGCTGTCCCGACATGTAACATGGACACCTGGCTGGATGAGGTAGGAGATGATTATTTTAGCTTTGTTGTGTGTCCATTGAGTCTCACCATGCTGTAGATGAAGAAGCAAACACAAGCTAGGTGATGGGGGCAGCTAGATATGCCATCAGCAGGTGAGACACTACTTAGTGAGACACTATTGTCTCAGTAAGTAGGTACATCAACATCTGCCTTGTTCCAAATGTCTGCTTTTGAAGATGAAAAATGAGAAGACACAGGGATTCTGTTGCCATGACCTCTACCTCCTGTCCCACAATCTCCTGGGGAGTTCTACAAAAGCAAAGCAAAGTGTTCTGCTTATATACCGCCCCATACCACTACAAGTAGTCTCTGGGCGGTTTACAATTTTTTAATTACAGTGTGCAGGCTACACATTGTCCCCCCAGCAAGCTGGGTACTCATTTTACTGACCTCGGAAGGATGGAAGGCTGAGTGAACCTTGAGCCTGCTACCTGGGATTGAACCCAGGCCGTGAACACAGTTTTACCTGCAGTACAGGCATTTAACCACTGCGCCATGAGGCTCATGTACAACCTGGTTGTTGTACATTTTCTGGGGTTGTTCATAATAATGAACATGTGCCATCATCATTTCTGATTTATGAAGACCCTTTCTAGGGTTTTCCAGGTACAGAATATATTTCTGGGAGCACCCTGGGACTGCATAGCTTGCCTAAGGCCACATAGGCTTGATTCTACTTGCAAGAGGCCCATTGGGGAATCAAACTCTCAGTCTCTGACTCCACAGCTAGATACCTAAACCAAGATTAATGTCAAAACCTCTCTGTCAAGAGCAGCACTTGAATTCAAAATGCTGAGGGCTTGACGTGAACTTAAGAGCAGGGAAATCCTCAAAGTGTGGAAGGAACCCAATTCAAGATGAGAAAAAATGAGGAACCAAATAAAACTGAACTTGAACATAATAATGTTTATTGTGTTGACGTCTTGCCTTGATATTAGACGTCTTGCCTTGATATAAGATCTAAGGCCATGTACATGGCAGTACCAAACCCCATTTCATTCTCAAAACTGCCCTTTGAGCTTGCCCAGGCTGAGAAAATATGCCTGGATCAAGGCCACCCATGGAGTTTCATGGGTGAGTAGGGACTCCAGCCCAGCTTTTCTGTCCCTTGAACTCAACGTTACAACTACCACACCATATAAGTCCATCCGTACTACGGACTAGCCAGTGGTTGCCAGGGAATGTATCTGCCTATGAACAAACTGATAGCTTAATAAAGAATAAATATACTGCTGATGTCTACCTACACTTCACTGATTTCTTACATGCCTCTTTAACTGGTGGGGCCACAGTCCGGAACTATTGTTTTGTTTTTGTTTTTAAAGACTATTCATGCGGGGGGGGGGCAAAAATTTTGGCAGGGACCAAAATGGGCTACAAAGTCTTCACAACTGGTTTTCCACAGTAAATTCAGAGGCACCCAGGGTGAACATGAAGAAAGTAACCACAACCTCAGAAGGAGAGGGGTGGCACAAGCAAACAATGACTTAGATAGAAAACAATGCCCCTCAGGGAAGCATGGCTAATGGTATTTCACCCTGTGTTTGCAAGACATCCTACAGAAAGTATACCAAAACAGAAGAAAGCATCTCACAGGAGGAGGGAAGGGGCTTTCACAGCTTGTTGGGTTCCTAGCACTTGTGGATGCTTTATTTAATAGACCACTGCAATAACACAGCAGCACTACAATATGCAGGTGGAACTGGGATTCTGAGGGTCATTGAGCTCTTTGAATTTCCTCACCACATTACAGTGATGGAAACTGATTGGAGGGGGAGGAGGGGGAGAAAGCCCACTTCTATCCTTGCACTGATTCACTCTGAGAGGGGGAGGGGGGAATCTCAGCGCTTACTGGCCCAGAAAATATTTTTCCTACCTGTGGTAGTTTAAGAAACCTGTGGCAGAGCATTAAGGCACAGCATAAAGTACTGTCTGGTTAAAAGAATTAAGCCGACCAGCTCTAAAAGCACGTCTTGCGTGCAGTCTTCTGCGTGCCTGGCTTCCAAATGGGTACTTCTCTCTTTCCCTCAGCACTTTTAGAAAGCGGGCTGAAGGGGGTGGGGGTGAGAACAAGACAGTGGACCATATTAACAAACGACAACAACGTTTTATAGAAGTTAAGCATAATAGAACAAGAATAGTCTGGCGGTGTCAGACCCAAGTCTCTCTTAAACAATATTTTCTTTTCATCCATAGGCAGTTAAACGTTTCTGCACAGTTAAAAATTCTTTATTTATTTATCTCTTACTAGAAGTGCCTCAGGATTTTGTTTGGGATTTGCATTTAAGCAAAGCTACCTGATTGACACTGCCCATCAATACATGAACCGGTAGAAACCCACCATATTTTCATTTTCTGATTAGGATTTTACATCGTTTAGTTGTGTTACAATGTTTGGCTTAAAAAGCACCACCTTTTTAAAAAAGGTGAATAAATGAATGAATGAATCGTTTATTACAGTCACTGATCAAGTCCAAAATACATATGCATAAAAAGTGCAAATTACAGCAAAGGAAGGGCAGGGCAGGGAAAATACCACATAAATTGAACCAACCTAAATTGCAGCTGCTTGAACATTTGTTGAAACATTATTTTTAAAGGTGTACTTTGAGTTAAAATGTATGCAAAATGATAAAGATTAGGATAAAAGGCTGCATTTAGGGTGAAATGCATATCAAAACACATAGGGAAAGGAGAGATCTTAAATAATAATCTGAATTTTCAAGGTTTTTTAAATTAGAAATGGCAGCAAAAATTCTACTGTATAATTAACATGCAACAAGATAAAGTGAAACCATTTAAAATTACTTTCATTACATCTATATACAGTTACAATCGACACACTAACTTGATCAATGTCCTCTTGGGATTTTACTTGTGAGCATGAGGAATCACATACATTGCCACAGCTAATTGCGGCTAATTGACAAGGTGCCTTGTGCTTGCCAAATTTATTACTGGCACCTTGCCAGTTAGCTATAGCATGACTGCAAAATCCCAACAGGATGTTTGCCAATGTGAGTATTGTGGTTGTTCACAACTGCGATATATTATTATCTATATGTTGTGGGCTTAATGTAAGCATCTGAAATCAGAATGGGAAGGGCATGCAGGTCAAGAGAGAGGAATCTGATCTGACACAGCAGGGCTTTTCCTATGTTCTTACAATTACATGTTAGAACTACATGCTGGAGTAATCTTCCATGGCACAGTGGTTAAATGCCTATACTGCAGCTAAAATTGTGCTCACAACCTGGGTTCAACCCCAGGTAGCAGGCTCAAGGTTCACTCAGCCTTCCATCCTTTCAAGGTCGGTAAAATGAGAACCCAGCTTGCTGGGTAAACCACCCAGAGACTACTTGAAGTGGTATGGGGTGGTATATAAGCAGAACACTTTGTTTTTTCTCCCAGGGACAGCTCCTTCCCTGAGTTCCAAGTGACATTGACATTGGATGGAATCATGTTATCCGCTTTAAGAAAAAATGATACTTGAGCAATACAAAGAGAAGTCAATGAGGATAACAATGATAACAAACCAGCCCTAAAGTGAAAAGCTGAAGGTGGTAGATTATTTAAGTAGCAAAATTGCCTCCTTAAACAAAACAACTTCTTTCAAGAGGATACAGAATGTGAGACAGAAGAGCCTGATACATTTCACAAAACAGGATGGCTTAAAGTCTAGCCCCCAAGCCTTCTTGCCTCACAGACACCTGGCTGTCCTGGGTGCTGTACTGGGCACCTTTAAATATGACTTTTAGAAAACAAAATTATTGTGGCTTGTAAAGCAACATAGAATAAGAATAAATGGCTTCATGGAATTCATTAACACTACGTGCTCCCACCTTTCAAATATTTTTGCACTGGCTGTAGAATGTGAACAGTCTGCTGATTACTTTATAGGGAGGTTATATCATTTTTTTCCAGGTAAGAATAAAGAACATCAAAGGTTTTCTCCACAGTGAATGGAATTATGAGAGAGCCTACACTTTTCAAATTTTGGAACTTTTTTTTGCAAAAAAAATTGCACAAGTGTTTTTTGCACCAAAACTCGCGCTTGTATCTACCGTAAAGCTTTGAATTTTGCATTTGTAAAATGCCCAAACACTTTTTGCAAGATTTAGATACTTTTTAAAAAAAACATAAAGGTTTTATTTAGGGGTTTCAACACTATTTATTTATTCATTTACTGTAATACCTTGGTTTATGAGCACAATTTGTTCCAGAAAGATGCTTGTAAACTAAAACACACTTATATCAAAGCAAATTTCCCCATAAGAAATAATGGAAATTCAGATTATTCATTCTGGGGCGCCATACAAAATGTACACACAAAGTGTCAAACCTCAGAAAAGAAGTTGGCTAGAAGTCCTCATCCACACCATGGTTTAGGTACTTGGTTGCAGAATCGGCTCTGCTTGGGATTAACAACTGGATTTTACTCTGTGTTTTTAATGTGACAATTATAAAATTGTGTATAGTTCATAATAAAAATGAGCCATACACAATGATCAACCATGTGTACTGACCCCATTAAAAATAGGAACAGAGATTAATATCAGCGTTGCAACATGTAAATGCCACCCATGTCATTCTGAACAATTAGGAGCCTGTCAGATAAAAGAATGTAAGCCCTAATTAAGCAACACAAACATGTTGGAAGACTTAGTGATTTAAACCCATGCTTTTACAACCTAAGTAATCAAAGCTCTATTCCTACATGGCCCACTGTGTGAGTATTGTTTGTTCCCCCTCTTTTAAAAAAAAAAATCCTTAAATCTCAAATTATTTCTGTCATGTTCTTGAAGCAATTTATGAATTTTAGTCAGGTTTTGTTTAAAAACATTAACCAAATGGGGTGGGATAGCTTCTAGGAGAACATTGGTCTAACAAGAAAGAAAGAAAGAAAGAAAGAAAGAAAGAAAGAAAGAAAGAAAGAAAGAAAGAAAGAAAGAAAGTTCTCATATTGGCATAAAATAACCACTTTTAGAGCTAATGTGTCTCCAATTGAAAGGTATATTAATTTGTCTTCATTTTTAAATTTTCTTGTATTTGAATTACCCTATTCGCATTTTATCATATTTATATTAAGATCTAATATCACACAGATAGAAAATTGCTATCATCATTAATTTCTCCTCATAGTTAATCAGTGCATCCATACAAAAGGATAGGCCTTTGTATATTTCTTAAGCTGACCAAATGAGCGGTATAGTAGCTAGCTACTGGGGACGAAGGAGTGGGGGAGGAGGCCATTTCTTAGTAAGCTCCATTCAATGCCCTTCCAGTGACAGCCTAAGTAAAATAAACAGGTCTGAACTTATTGGAGTTTTGTATTTGCTGGCCAGTAAAACCTTACAGCTTCTGGCTCTTTATACAACTGATTTATAGTATCTATTCTCACTGCACAGAGTCCCAAGATAATGTTAATAGATGGCTCATTTCACCAATAAATCCCTCAGGAAGGCAAGAGAAATATCTATTTCAGATGAATTGTTCAGAACTAAATCCACATCCCAAATAGTATACAGTACTTAGGCTTAGGAGACTCGGCTTTACGAAGGCAGAGGCATTACTCTCAATTCACAGCTAAAAGAGGCACCAAGAAGAAAGGGGGTGTCATGGGCCTCCAATACCTAATACTCTAGATATTAAAGGGTCCAACTTCTAATTTTCTTTAAAGGAATTACACTGCTATGTGCAAAGCAAAAGGTACATTTCTCAGAGCTTCTTCTGACATAACTTATCCAGGGCAGGAAGGAAGGCTGCTAACAACCCTGAGAGAACTTCCAGGAGTAACCAACTTTGTGTTAAGGGCATGAAATTTATATTCAGGTGCATGAAGCATTTTGTCTTGGTATGAGATAATAAAAAGACCAGCAAAAATAATCAGACAGCAAAGAATCTTCCCCCCTCCCTGTGTAACTTGCCTTCCAAGGACCATAAAAGGGTACCATCCTTCCTTAATCCATCTAGTCAAGTACAGTACTGGCTCCACCAGCCTTGTGCAACATGGGACCTTCAGGTACAACATCCATCTGTCTTTACCAGGAACCATTTTACCAGGGGATGATGAGTAATACATTCCAAAACATCTAAAGGGGTGCATGTGGGGAAGAGCAGATCTCCATGAACTGATTCCATTCCAAAAATAGGATTCTGATGGTGCAAATGGGCCCTTCTGCATGAACACTGCAGGTTCCACTATTATGCTTTTGGCCTTCTCAACTTTCATTCAACTTTCTTACTGGGGCTGTTCCACAAAAACAGTCCTCCTGTGCTGTTCTGGAGTTGCAGAGAGTTAACTGCTCCATGCTAGTGCTTTGTGGCTGCAGATCAAGCAGGGATGACGGGCATGCCAGAGCAGCTTTTGTAGTCCTCATTATTACAGCTCCAATCTACATATGGTTCATTTTGCATGCCCCTACTGTTTCATTATTGAGCCTTCCAAACAGATGGCACTTGCAAACGCATCTGGCTTAGTATTTGCACAAAACCAAACAAAAGTGAGGATTAGCCAAATTCATATCAACGGATGTTAAATAAGACCAATTCAAGCATATATGCAGAAACTTTATAGATTGTTATCAGAACTTGAAAGGAGGCTTGTTAGTGTGCACATTCTGGAATATAACTCTGGAGAGTTGCAGTCCAAAAAGCAGCATTTCCAGACTTCACCTACTACAATCTATAGTTAAACGGATGTACCACAAATACTACGATTACTTGGTCCTCTTTGTATATTATATTAACCAGTACACATTATCAAGCTCAATGTAGGGAAACCTGTTGTGGGATCATCAGCACTGAAACAGTTTCACCAGGGCACCAAATGATGGCTCCACGAGCAGCTTGTCCGCCCAGCAGAGCTGATTTGCCTCCCGCGAGAGTGGCAGGCGAGGCAGAGAGTTGCCTCCTTGATGGGAGGGGGAGGAGTGCCCTATAATAGGCGGCTCCTCCCCCAAGGTAGCAGAAGTCTCGCCTTTGCATTCGCCGGGTGAAGACCGGCTGAACGCTCCCTGGTGCTGCCATTTTGGGGCTTCCCCACGTGGTGGGCACCATTTTGAATCACCGCAAGTGTAGCAAAAGTCGAGCCATGGCTTGCGGCTGCTTCAGGAGCGGGCCCCGGGCAAGGCCCGAAGCATCAGCCACCGCCCCGCCGGTGGTGGGACAGAGGAGCCGCAGAGCGGCGGTGGTGCCTGGCGGCCCCGAGGGACTCGAACAACCAGGCCGTGGCAGCTGCGGCGGATCGGGGGAGCGGCAGTGGCCCTCTCCCCCAGCGTGAGTCGGGCGGTCGAGCCCGGGCAGTGCGGCGAGTAGCCAGCCGCCCAGCCTGATCGCCAGGCCAGGGCTCCCAGAGGCACCAGGCGCGGGGGCGGTGGGAGCCGGGCCCTCTACCTGGGCAGGGGGAGCAGCCTGAGGGTGGGTGGATACCCCCCTCTCTCCCTCGCTTCTACCAGGTGCCATTCGGGCCCGCGGGGGGGGTTCTATTGCAACACCCCCCATTCCATCTGGGCCTTGAGGCCTGGCCCTCCGGGAACCAGGGTGGGTTCACGTTGCCTGGGGCAGCAGGTTGGTGGCCTTGGGGAAGGCAGGGGTGGCTGGATAGCTCAGGGGCCTGGTGGTCAGGTGGCCCGCCCCTCCTTTCTTGCTTGCACCCCACCCCCGTTTCTCCCCGAGGGAGGCCTAGCCTGGAGGCAGAACCACAAGGGGCTCAAAGAATCACTCCAAATAATACCTTTTCTACCTTTTCAAAAAGAGGAGGTTTCTCCAGATAGATTTTGTCTTCCAATTCATCATGATTCTATGTACTGTAGTAAAATTATCTGTTGCTACTGCTGCTGTCTTGTCTAAATAACATTGCCACTGTATAGCAATAAAAAGAACAATATATTTTCCAACCTGCATATTGCTTTAGTGGATGTGTGGCTATCTTACCACCACCACCACCACTTTATCATTTTGTTTTATTTCTATCTAGGGTACTGCCCTTATATTTCAAGCAATATTCACTGCAGTTTTATGTGTGGTGGACACAAATGGCAGATGAGGGGGAGGAAGAACAAGGATAAAGATAAAAATAGGCTGAAATCCTGTCATTTAGCATCATAAGCGGCAAAAAAGAGGAGAGCCATTGAATCAATTGAACTTATGAAGGAGTTGATTCACCAAATCCCCATTGATCCTGAGAATTCAGGAATTCAGCCATAGAGAGATAGGATGACAGAAAGAGGGACAGGATCGGCTTGGTACAGAGATACTTGGATGGCATCAAAGAGGGTCATTCTTCCAATTACAGACCCCCAACAGACTTTTCCATTGGTCAACAGCCCTCCATCAGGGGGGGAAAGCTTCCCCACATAATTCAAAGGCAAAAGAAGGTGAGTGAGACCTAGGAAATCAGGTGCAAAAGAAAAAAAGCTTTGATGGCAAGATGTTTCAAAAGTAGAGAGAAAAATATATGATAATTCATAGAAAGAATGACAGCTCTAATTACACGTAGTCATAATCTGCATTAGTTAATGAGCATCATCAATACAAGAAAGGTGTATAATTTCACTAGAGACCACCTTAATAATAAGTCCTTTGACCTGTGCTTGCTATCACTTGTGAAATAAATTATTAGAGCGCCACAGGAGATTGAGCTAATGGGCTCCATCTGGGAGAAACATGATATAAAATGAAACCAGCAGTTCAGAAGGAGAGTAAAAGAACAAAGCTACAGGCACCAGCAGCCAGAGACTGGACTAATAAGAAAAGTAATGGGGGGTAGTGCACAATTCAATGAGTTTTCTCTTGCAAATATTAGATAACAAACCAACCTTGAACAAGACAGGAATATCGAACCTTTGTATGATATACAGTAGATACACATATGAATGGATGGGTGGGGGCAGGGTCATATATTCATTTTTCCATAGATTAATATAGCCCTATCACAATATTTCATGGCCCAAACAAAGAAATATTAATGCTAATACTAGTACACCCATGCATGCCAAAATGACAAATAATGGAAATGCTTTGTACTGAATGCATCCTGCATGTTGCCTGTAATGATTTATTTTTACCACTTCAGAGTATGGACTCTAGGCTAATGAAGTTGACACACTGAGAAAAAAATCAGATTCCATGTGTTTGGTTGCCTCCTCAGTTAGAGATGGGCACAAATAAAAAAAATGGCATTTCGTTTGTCGTTTGTCGTTTGGAGGGTCCATTTCAGTTTGTTTCCGTTTTTTGCGAATTTTTGCAAAAAAATTGTTTTCATTTTTGTTCGTTTCATTACCATTTCGTTACCATTAATTTCAATTTTTTGTGATTTTTTTAGGATTTTAAGCAATTCACTCATATTGCAATAACGGAAACGAAACTGTATTTTCCGGTGTTTCTGTTCGTTTCATTTCATTTTAGAGACAAAATCCGTTTGTCATTTTGTTACGAAACGAAACGAAAAAACGGAAACAGAAACGAAAAATTGTTCATTTCGTGCCCATCTCTATCCTCAGTTGACAAGTGAGAGGAAAGGTGAACCTCTCGAAAGATGAACACCACACACATCTATAAGTCAGAAGGATGAGGAAATTTTTGGTTGTGGACCACTTCACCTGCTATCCTCTTAGTATCCATGCAACTACTGCAGTGGTTCCCGACCTTTGGAGGGGTGGCATGTCTCCCTTTTATAATAGCCAAGTTACCTGGGAACCCCACCACTGCCACCATGATGTTTGCATAACAAGGCACTGTTAATGGGATAAAGGCATCTCTTCACAGAAAGTGGGGGCTTCTTATGGCCAAAGAGCACATTTCTCCTTCATATATCCTGCTCCAAAAGGTCAAGGAAGAAGTTATTTGACAAAGGCTATAATACATATAAAGCAGCCCACACCTTCAAACCCCCCATACAAAAAACCTTTGTGACCCCCTTAGGGGTCAAAACCCCCAGATTGGGAACACTGAACTTTTGTGACCTAAAATCATGTGAAATATCCACCTTCATTCAAAAAGCACAAAACACATAGCAGTAAAACAGTTGCCTGTAACTTTTTCTTATCCAACTTGAGGAGATGTGGAAGTAACAGAGCCCAAGTGAAGATGAATTAGAGACAGTTCAGATAAAATAGTCATCACATGATACCTGAGGCAAGAAGTGTTTTAAGACAGGCTGTGTGGCATAAACAGCTCTTTCCCCCCAACATATGGTGGTGGCTGTCACCACTACCTCACAGCATCTGCTCTTTGAGGTAGACACCTTGCTGTGCCTTATAATAAGCTCAGACCCAAAGCCATACCAAAATCTTGTATAATGTGACCAGTAAATTATTCCATTTTATGGGAAAGAGGATGCCAATATACCAATTTCCCAAAAGCCATCAAGATCATTGATTATTAATTTGAGATTTGAACTGGATAGGTTTGGTCAATAACTAATAACCTCCACTGTTAGGAAAATTATCACACCTGTGGTTTCTGGTATGTCCACAAACACTTACTGTAGTCAATATGAGGATGATATCATGGTATATAGCAGCATTTGCCTATTATCTACATATTACTCTATCAAAAAGAAAATAATGGAAGATGTGAGGGCAAGACCATTCACCATCAGTAATCAGGATCAACTACCATTGTGAAGTAACTACAGGATCCAGGTGGGAGGGGCAAGCATTCTCTAGCATGGGATAAGCGTGGATGGGTCAAGATCAGAGATAACAGGCAGAGCAGGTAAAGCTAAACAGTAGGAAGGAAACTACAGAAGACATACTAAAAAGGTTGTGGCGTTTACCTCTTTTGTGTTGAATAGAGATGGGCATGAGTCAAGAAAAATGGTTTTTCATTTTTCGTTTTTCATTGAGGGGTCAGTTTCGTTTCATTTCTGTTTCCGTTTTGTTTTTTGGAAAATTTTTGTTTTCGTTTTCGTTGCGTAATGAAAACGAAAAACGAAAACGGAAACGAAAAATTCCTGTTTCGTTAGCATTCTTTTCAGTTCAATGTACTTGCTGCAACGAAAATGAAAAACACAGCAAAGTTTTTCATTTCGTTTCCGTTTCCGTTTTGTTTTTTGGAAAATTTTCATTTTCGTTTTCATTGTGTAATGAAAATGCAAAAAGGAAAACGGAAACAGAAATTTCGCTGAGTCGTGCCCATGTCTAGTGTTGAATACAGGTAATTCATAAGATGTGTCTGTGTTAATTGGTTGATTGTGGTCCACTGAGAGAGTTTGGGGGAGGAGCCTGAGAGGTTTTAAGGCTCAGCCCAGTACTGAATTACCAGTTAGATAGATAGTTACTGAGGAAAAGATAGACAGGGAGGGACAGATAGGGAGTGACTATGTGAATGATAAGGATTAAGGAATATACACGGACAGAGAGACTGTTAAGAACTAGAGAAAAGAGACAGGATTTTAGAACTTCTGTGAGGGAAAACTAAGTGATGAGTGTCTGAAAACTTAAGAACAGGGTGTGCATGTGATCAACTTTGACAATAACCAATCTTTAGTGTGTTTGAGCTATATTCTTCCTTTTGTTTGTACCTAAACACATTACCCTTTATGAGTTTAATTCTACTTTGTAATAAATAAACTTCTTTTATCTTTATTCAATGTAAAACCAGTCTGAATGCATTAATTTACTAGAGAAACTAGTTGGTGGCAGCGAAAAAGAAAAATTAGAAGCAATGCTTGTCAATAGGGCCAGGGGCAAAGCACTGGAACGCTACAGAGGTTATCTAATCAAAATCTGAATATTCCCTGACAATGCCATTTAATTTTTTAGGGTGACACTAAAAAACCAGGATGAGAAAAGATTAATGGAATGTATTGCTACATCATAGTGGCTGAAATTCATTTTGCATCTATGCCAACAGCATAATTTTTGGAAACAAATTAATTAAGAAATTCCTGTAAACACTTTCTTTGAGTTGGCAGCAACAAATCCAACATTTGGTTTGTCTCACAGTAAATTTAGTCACATATTTTAAATCTCAAATTCTTGCTGTCCTTGGAAGACTTCTAGCCCCTTTTGAACCC
Organism: Phrynocephalus versicolor; assembly: GCA_023846285.1. Taxonomy (NCBI): domain Eukaryota; kingdom Metazoa; phylum Chordata; class Lepidosauria; order Squamata; family Agamidae; genus Phrynocephalus; species Phrynocephalus versicolor. The sequence continues at coordinate 63,127,212 of JAHTLZ010003526.1, forward strand.
AAATATTGGGCAACCAGATTTGGACCAACTCATGCTGCATCCTTTCAAAAGGATTCTAGCAATGGACATGGCAGTACATCTGTCCATTTCTGGTTCTCTGTAAAAAGAAGAAAAGAAAAGCTTCCTATAAATAAGGGGAAAATGCAAATGGCTACAATCTGAGAAGCTGCACAGAGCCCCATTGTCTGAGGTGCCCAATCAAAGCCAATCTTAATAGTGTAATAATATTTCAGCAAGCAAAGGGCATTTAAGGGTGAAGCTACACAGTGAGGAAACCCTGCTGTTATCCATTTTGATCAAGAGTTTTTCAAATTGAGTCTTTGCTGGTTTCCAGGGTGAAATGGCTATAGCCCTCCAGAGGAACGCAAACAATTTTCACACTTCAGGAGGCAGCAGGGATAGAACCAGAGACCGCTGCGGATGTATTTGCACAGAACTCCAACAGGGGAAGCTGCCTCTAAGCTGATGAGGTGCCAAATGGCAGTTTGCATTTGGACGTCTTCTTCCCTTTGCCTTTAATTTTTTTTTTTTTTACTAATCTGTTGCATCATTTCCTTTGGAGAGCCTTTTTTAAAAAAAAATACTGTTTGGGAACTACAGCCTCTCATTGACTAGAAATGACATGCTCTGGGTATCCCTTAATATCAGCGCAGGCAAACTCGCAGGGCAAAAGGCAGAGAAAAAGCAATGCCAGTGAAATGGAGCAAAATTAATCCACCCCTGTGGACTGAACATAAAAAGACAACTCCCTACTAAAAAGAGATGACTGGGCTTCCTCACAAGTGCTTTGCCAGATACTTGCCATTTTAAAATTTAGTTTCATCCATGCCAATTCCAAGGCAGAGTTATGCTCCCAGTTGACTGAGGGGAGGGAGGAAAAGTAGGACCATTCTGGGATGCAAACCATCTATCTAAACAACATTGCAAGATAGAGGCAACAATGAAGAAGAGCTCGCTGCATCCTAAGGACGTTGTCTCCATTGTCAGACACCTCCTGTGTCCAGAAATATGTTCACAAGAAGCTCTCAGAATCTCCTTTCTTGATATTTGCATCCATTGCTTCAGGTCCTTCTTCTGCAGTAGCAGAGAACATGTTTGCTCCTACAGATGCTTAAGGCTATCTACTGTCTCACGTCTTAGGGAAAGATCAGATGGTTATTTTTACCACATGTTTTGGGATTGCTTTTAGTGCAATTAAGTTCCATCTGTTTTACAATGATTACACTACATACAGGCAATCACAAACCACTCCATCATTCTTCCATGGTTTCTTCACAACTTTCTGGATCACCAGCAGGGGTAACTGTTTTCAAGATAGTTTAGGTGGCTCTGTTTGACTCCAGTTCCTGGACCCAAAGAGGCATGTCATGGGTGGAAATTCAGCGCTTATGCCTCATACCCATTGTAGGTTTTATTTGGGTTTTTAAATCCATATTTCCTCCACTCCCCTTTGAAGTAAAAGCAGGGTGAAAATTCAACTCCCCCCCCCCACTCCCCAGAGTAGGAGACAGATGAGGACATGGAGGTGGATCAATCCAGTGCAATGCTGCATATCAATAATTTTTAAAGAAATCCCTCCTAGTGAAGGGAGAGAAATAAGAATATGTTGGGGCCTGGAGGCAGAGTGGTAGGAACAGGCTAAATGGGGGTCATTTTGAGGTGAGGTATAGTTTCTTGTTCCACCTGGCACTTGATTATGAATGCAAGAATCACTCTGAATACCATAAATCTTAAACCAGGAATGTCTAAACTTCGGCCCTCCAGATGTTTTAGACCACAACTCCCACAGTCCTCTGCCATTGGAAATACAGGCTTGGAATTCAGGGAGTTGTGGTCCAAAACATCAGGAAGGCTAAAATTTGGACATGCCTGTCTTAAACTAACCATGTTTAGTCTGACCTTGCTGGGGATAAATTGGCTGTCTAATCGCACCCCTAGTCTTCTCCTCTCCAGGTAGATGGTAGAACATACCCCTCATTCTCAAGAGTTCCTTAACAGGCTTGCTTTCTAAACTTCAGCTTCTTTCCACAGAATTTTTGCAGAAGCAGGCGAATTTCCTAAGCCTCTTACCAACCACAAATTAAGCCCAATGAAGTGTTCACCCTTCTATGCTCAGCATGACCAGTGCCTGGAGCATGTGAGAACAGTGAGTGATCCGACTCATACAATCCAATGACACAAGGACACAGGACGCTTCTTGGCTCCTCTACAAAACCAGTTTTAAAAGCAACAACTGTCATTTCTCAGGCACGATAATGAAAACTCCATTTTCTCTCTCCACTCCATCCCCCACCCCCTCCCAGGGGGATACAGCATACTTCCTAAAATTCAACTACTCGCAAGGCCTTAAAAACCAACTGCAAAGGGATGATGGGGAAAGTATTTTAATCTGCAGCCACTGGCAATGAGGAGCAAGTGATTTATACCCATATTTCAAATGGGCAGCCACGAGGTGTCATTTTTACCAAGGACAATGGCAGTTCTGCATTTAGTGAAGTGTAGCGACCCTGATCTTTTCACAGATACACTTTCGGTCCGAGATTCAAAATGAATCCCAAAAGCATTATTCTCTGACGCACGTTCTTTATCCTTCTCCAGCTTCCTTCAGCTGGACTTTCCTCTGTTCTGCTGTTTATATATTTATATATTTTGTAGCAGGAGATATCCCAAGAGGTTAGATTGATTTTTAGTCTCTGCCTCTGTGATAAGAGAAATGTTGTGGCTGTGAAATAACTATGGGCTGCTTTGTTCAACTCCAAATATCCCATTATGGCTGTACCACAGCCCATCCCCCAAGTGTGCATAATCCTAAATTAGATTAATACTTACCCTGAAGGAACAGCACTTTTTAAAAAAGATACACTAGCTCTATTATTACTTGGAAATGAGATGACAAAAGTAGTGCTCATCCCCTGGGGTGCACCCGAATGCAGAGGCTGATCAAGCTCTCGGCAGCAAACTCCATCCCACTCTGTCTGAATTATCTTGTCAACAGGAAAATATTCTCTCCCTAAATTAAGCTAACCTAATCAAATTGATCTCAGCTGCTCAGTTCCAGCCTAAACATTGGGAGCTTTATTTCCATGAGTTTGGGCCCCAGTATGCTGTTCAGTTCCATTAACAGAGATTTAATGCATCTCTCTCTCTCTCTCTCTCTCTCTCTCTCTCTCTCTCTCTCTCTCTCTCTCTCTCTCTCTCTCTCTCTCTCTCACACACACACACACACACACACA
>JAHTLZ010003526.1:63140577-63153179 GCA_023846285.1 Phrynocephalus versicolor
AAGAAGAAGAAGAAGAAGAAGAAGAAGAAGAAGAAGAAGAAGAAGAAGAAGAAGAAGAAGAAGAAGAAGAATCCTTTTTTTGCATTTTTATACACAAATGTACCAGTACTTGTCAAGACATGGATAAAAAAGGGTTAACAGATCTCCCCTGCCCTGTAAAATTTAGGCCTCTTGACTTGGCAGAGAGAAATGGCTGGAAAGGAGAAAAAAGACTGCCCGTTAATTGGGTGACAATTAATGTACTATGTCTACTATAGCCCTTTTTATTTGTCACTGTTTTAGTATTCCTACCTAGCAAAGTTGGTGTCCAAGTCAAAGAGTGCAACCTTGTGTGTTTTGAGATTCCTGGTTGCAATCAGGAGTGAGGGAGTATTGAGAGGGGACCAGAAAGGAAGATTTCCCCCAGTCATCAGCACATTTGTCCCTGCCCCTCTGACAATAACATCAGGAAAGTTTGGATAGTGTAGTTGAGTGTTTTGTGTGGACCTGTTTTTCCCTGCCATATAATCTTGACAGTACAGATCCAATGAGGAACCCTGGATACATAGCTGTATGATACAGCCAGCTAGTTCATACAGCAACTACTCTGAAAATGGTTTACATGGGATCAACACACTATATGACATAGAATAAAACTTACGCCTTATGCTTCTACAGACCTAACTGTGAGGTGTGAGAAAAAAAGTCATGCAGATAATGAATCTGCTCTAACATACAAGTAGGCATGTGCATATTTGCATGCACTTATCACAACACAGCAGGAAACAATGTGCCATATAGGCTTCCAAGCATGTGCACCTAGGTATCGCATGCACAAGCTGGTGAAGAAAGTCCGGTTCCCCACACCAGCTCCCCAAATCTCATGTAAATGCTAAATTCCTGAAGAGCCACTTGAGAAGGAAAACAATAGAGCTAGGTTACTGCCCGTCCAGTCTCCTTCACCATCCAAAGAACTGATTGACCAGCTTGGAACTTTTTGAAGGATTTAATTGGCATTGATATCATGCCCATGTCCAGCAAGATTTATTTATTTATTTATTTATTTGATTTCTTTTCTCAGATGAAAGTCAATGCCTAAAAAGATGCTTTTGTATTTTCCTGATCACTCCTGTTTTCACTCCATCATGCTGCTTGTTTTTAACCTCATCATGCTAGTGGTGAAGAATACAACCTTAACAGCACAGTTCAAACAATGCTGTCCTTCTATTCAGTGGATGTATAAAGGGTTTCTGAGAACACACCCATCATCTTCTTTAGGTTTAGTCAAAGGGAGCCTTCATTATGTACTGTACACTGCTTGTGTACAGAGTTCCTTCACTTGAGCAAGAACCTTGCCTAGTCAGGGTAAGGTTCTTAAGGCAGGGGTTGTACACTACATAAGGATCTTTCCTTAATAATGCCACCTTCTGTTTAGGTGCCTGAGGCACAGTTAGTGACCATCCACCAATGAAGTATGGAATTATCCAACCTAGATATGAAATAGCCTACAGGGAACTTCTCACTTCCCTGTCACCCATTTAATGAACACGTGAAGCAGTTTTTGTGAACATCTCTGTCATTAGTAGTTTTCCAAAAAAGGATTTTTCCCCTCCCAAAAAATACTTAGACATATCTGTGAGACAAGCTGTATCTTTAGGTACAGATGGGACTAGGGAGAGAGTGTTGCCTTGTGCAGGGTTCCTGATTAATCTCTCAACCAGTCACCATGGCGTCTTTCCCAGAGTTCCGTACTCTCATCCAGTTTTCTGGGTCCCTCTTCCCATGATTCATCAATGTTCCATGGCCAATGAGCAGTCACAGTCCTCACCAGTCTAATCTGGGGTCCCCACCACATTGAGATTAGTAAACCTTTCTAGACTCTGAAGGGTTAGTATTGTTGTTGCTTTTGTTATTGCTTAACTGCTTCTACTTCTGCAAAACAGAACTCTTCCCATGTGCGGGCAGTGTTATTTTTGGCTACACACAGAGCCACACTTACCACTTAGCTCAGGGAACGATAACTCATTCAGGAGGACAGGTGGGTACAATGTTTCTACTTAATTACAAGAATGTTCTACTGCTCCAAAGTAATTAGGCCAACATTCAATGTACATTACTGGGATTAATTCTCATTTAATTCAATGGAGTTTGCAACTGATTCCTGCATAGGGCTGAAATGTGAACCCCACTAATTCATATGGAACTGACTTCCTGGCAAGTGAGTTTAGGATTGCAGCCTTAGGCTTTCTCTTACTGTGGCATTAAAGAAATATCAGTTCCTTTTCTGATTACTTGCTGCCCACCTGCTGATGGCACTAAGCAGAAGCAGATGCATGCTGGTCTGATCAGATATTACAAACTACTAAATTTGCAAATGAGCCAATTAAACCCTCATTACTCTGAGAGAAGGGGGGCACGCTGATCATCTGGGAGGAAAAGGAAAGCAGGGGACTGTGCCATGGCCCTTGAACTGCCCCACTCAGCTGAGAGTGGGCTGGCAGACCCAGAGCTTTGCTGGGGCAGTGGTGGTCCTTGGGTTGGGGGAAGAAGTGGTGGAGAACTTATCCCTTCACATTTTTTATTGATGGCTCACTTCACGGGCTACTGGTAGCCCCCGGTCTCCCTGTTGGACAGGCCTGCAGTATACAAATGCAAAATAAATAAATAAAAATAAAAATGGAAAACACAGGTAGCATTGTGAATTCAATCACTGAGCTATCCAGCAGTTCAACCTCAGACGTCAACAATACATCGATGGCACTGAGGGGAAGGATGGGGTGTGGTACACACATGTAATAGATTCAGCCATGCATCCATACTTCAATCCCTTAGTTCAGAAAGAACCCAGTGCATGTATCTCCAAGCATGACCTGTAGTTTACCTCATTTCCCCCTCATTGTGACAGATATTAGAAATTGGGGCAGGCCAGCTGGACCCCCTGGCTGCTATAAATCGCACACTTCCTACTATGTGGGGCCTCTGGTGGCACTGAAACCTGAAAATCCACAACCCCTCTCCATTTTGCATGTCCAAACTTTGGCCCTCCAGATGTTTTGGACTGCAACTCTCACAGTCCAATGCCATTGGTAATCTAAGCTTCGAATTCTGGGAGTTGTGGTCCAAAACATCAGGAGGGCTGAAGTTTGGACATGCCTGTGATGGCACTGGGAACACAATGAAGCCTTCATGAAGCTGAACAAACAACAATGTCATATTTTAATCACTCCTCCCTCCAATATTGCCTTCCCATAAGCATAACCAAACAGTGAGACCAAGTCCCAAGTTACCCAGAAGGAGACTTTGGTCTGTCTTATCAAAAGCCACAGAAAAGTTAGCAATGGTCTATTATCAGAATCTGTGTCCTGATCAAGGGACGGTTCTGTTTCAGGTACGAACAATGGCAAAGGATTGAAGTGACCTCTAGAACAGCAGTTGAAGGACGTTGGTCTGGCCATATACCTGTTCGACTTTCATTCTTCCTTTAAATGCTTTCAAAAAGGAGGGTCAAATTTTAATTCTGATGCTAAGTAGTGATCTTTAAAATATTATGAACTGGCTCTGTGTCCAGGTCTTTCGTAATTGACTTGAATAATAAAGGAAGAAGAGACCATTTGCTTACCTGGCAGAATTACTTCCAGTCAATTTAATTAGAACCCTGTGTTAGCAAGCAGTGCTGCCCTCCTGGGCTCTTTTGCTGACAATATTTATCTACAGCCGGAGGAGGATTGCACCTAATTCCTGAATGTCTCCCTGCTGCCTGCCGAACCCATTCTAAAGGGGGGGGAGGCTTCCTGGATCATCTTACTGAAAAGAAAAAAGGGGGGGGGCGTCTGCCTAGTCTTTGAAGAGTCTCTTTCAGAAATACCAGAAAGAAACCACACCTATGCTGCTTTCAAATGATGATGATGATGTGAATATGAATCAAGGAATGGCCTGCTGAAGGATGGTTTCCCCTTTGGTTTGGTGTCACCATTTTAGCTTTCTCACTGGGCAGACAGGCATGATCCAGGAGCTAATTGTATTGACATTAACCTGTTTTTACAAGCCTCAAGTATCAATAAATCATTTCTTTAGCGGTCCCAAGCTTTAACACGGGATTGTTAATGTACTGTACTTGAATTGACAAATAGGCTGAGAAGTCATTCATTTCCTGGAAGATGTGTTGCTTTCTCAAGCCTTACTTCTCATAGCCGTGAGAGGACCGTTCAAAACAGAGATTTCCGAGGAGTCCATCAATGCATTACTTAAATTGTTTTAGCTTTAATGGCTCTCTTCCCAGATACGTCATTCCTCTAGAAACCACCTAAAGCTGATTCGCGTTTTCCCCCTCTGGGGAGTGCAGGCGTGGGTGGGGTCCTAAATGAAAGTGCTTTGCACCTTTTTGTAGGCATAATCACGGAGCTCTTCCATGCCAATGCAGCCCCCATAAAAATCATCCTTCTCATCATCTCTCTAAAAGTATCTGAAAAATAATGGCAGCAAACGTGCAATGCCTTTCTTTTTCTGCACCTATCACAGACTTCAAATCATGTGGCTCTCCCTCCCGCCCTCCCTCCCATTAGCTGTTACAGAAATTAATTGCGATAGAAATTCACAACTCTGAAGTGGGAAAATTGCTACAAGTGCAACAATGAGAGATGAAGCCTGCTGATCTGAATTTTGTAAAGGTCTTTTCCGCTCTATTACAGGCAAAATGTAAGCACTTGGATGTACCACGTTGCATTACAGCCATAAGATATTTCAAAGGAAAAGGGAAAAAAATAGCCATCTAAGCAAAAACCCAGTTTTCTGATCAAGCCAAAGCACCATCTCAGTTCATGATTGCAGATCTAAGGGCAAAATTATATACACCTTTAAATAGAAGTAGAGTAGCTTTGTAGATGCCCTGGACTGTCAGAAAGACGAACAAGTCTGTGGATGTAATACAATAATTTAAGGAGTAATCATACCTAAGTGACTTTACCTTGGGATTAAATACCACTGAAGACAAAGGGTTTTACTTTGGAGTAAACATGCATACTAGTATCCTATTCATCTCAGCATGGGAGACCTTGGTTTTTGAATGGAACATTTTCAAAAGAATCAAGAATTTTTCCCAGTTGTTCAGGTTTAAAAATAGGGTTTTACAGATTTGCACACACTGACTGTATACAGTTTTAATAAGCCCCACTTCAGTCATCTTTCTCTCGAAGAGTATTTAACACTGTACCCACTCAATTTAAAAAGCTGCCAGAGAAGCCGTCTGCCCACACACTCTGGAAAGGTAAGTGCTTTTCTGTGGAAACTCAACTGCTACGATAATGGCCCTGCATGAATGGCAGAAGAGGCAGCCATTTTTTCCAAGAGTAGAAGCCATTCTGTACTGCAACAGTTTTTTAAAAAAGTAATTCAGTGCTGGGTTTCCAATGAAGAAAGGAATGGTGTCTAGATGTCTTCCTTCATGAAGCATTTTACCTTAAAAATTTATTTGAAACTAAACAAACACAAGCTGGTTGAAGGGAGAAATGAGAGAGAGAGAGAGAGAGAGAGAGAGAGAGATCATGTCAAGATAGGGGAAAACGTTTAGAAACACACTTTGCTGATTTGTTATGGCACAACTCTGCTTTGCCAGAGAAGTCAATAAAAAATAAATAAATAAATAAATAAATAAATAAGGGATGACTATGGGAATGAGATAAAAGAAGGTAAAGACCAAAATGGCAAAGAAAATGAAGTGGGAAATGAAGATGGGAGATTAAGCCTAATGCCTCATGATAGGGTTTGAAGAGGAGAACGAGAGAGAAAGAAAAAGAAAGACACAGCTCCATGCATACCTCAAAGATATTCCAGGTAGTGAGAGAAAATGGGTGCATTTCTGAGAGGGCAAGCTCCTTAGATTAGCTGATGCTAAGGGAGATGAGGTTATGGACCTCCAGCCCTATAGGACAGAAAATAATGAAATGCAAGTTATAAGAATTAGGGTGTAATTAAGCTAATGAGAGCTTTAAACAATGTGATTTCTCCAAAAAGTCCCCAGTTTATGAATGTGGTGTATTGTACTTCTGTACCCATGATTCAAAAAGCCAATAAATGTCCTGATATTACTGCACAATATTGTGCCCATGTATCCAGCAGGAAAGAGAATGCCAAGGTTTACATAGCAAAAGGCAGCCTGAATGTTAACACTACCAATGGCAGCAGCCAATACGGTCTACAGCAGGCATGCCCAAACTTCGGCCCTCCAGATGTTTTGGACCACAGCTACCACAGTCCTTTGCCATTGGCAATCTAAACTTAGAATTCTGGGAGTTGTGGTCCAAAACATCAGGAGGGCTGAAGTTTGGACATGCCTGGTCTACAGGATACCCTCTTCTGCTCATTGCCATTTATATTTGTTTTAAAAAAAACAGCGCTGACAATTACTTTATGTTTGGGTGAGAAGTGTAAACTGATAGAAAAAGTAGAAAATTAGAGGTTTTCCATTGCGTGGCATCGCTTTGCTGAATGGGAGTGGTGTTGGAAGTCTCCTGTAACCTGTTCAACACCTTGGCTTGTAGAGTGTCCCAAGTTTCCATGATTTCCCATACTATTTCACATATACATGATAAACCTGAAAGAGGTTAACAAGAATTTTGTGGTCTGGTACCACCAGTATGCTGATGACCCATAAGTCCATGTGGTTCCTAAGATTTTCCAGGAGACTGTTCTCTCGGTCTCTCAGCCCCCATCTTAGAAATGAATTTAGACAAGTGGACCCGTGTCCTTCTGAGCAATTTAAAGATACCCCCTCACATTTAGAACCACTTGCAACAGCAGCACAATAACATTCCTGCAATAACACTCACAAAGAGAGAACCTTTTGCCTGCCAGATTATTTTGAATCCAACTCCTGGAACCCCACCCATTGTCAACCATCATAGAGAATTACAGGTGTTATAACTCCAATATACATTATGTACCAAAAGCCTCTCACTCCTGAGGTACATGACCACTGGGAACAAGTCATTGATAGATAAGTCAAAGAAAGATGAATGGTATCTTGTGGTATTGTTGAGAAAGAAAAAATTTCTGCTTCTTTGAATGTGTTTTATGACAAGACAGGCAATTTTTAAGGGTCTCGGAACCCTTATTTCCCACCCTCTGATATTTCCTGGTGTGCCCCACAATATCTCAATTCATTAACCTCTTCCAGATACAGTAGTACCCCGGTATTCACTGGGGATTAGTTCCAGGCCTTCCCGTGGATAATGAAAACCATGGATAAGAGAGAACACCTGCCCACCCACCCCCAAAGTGTTGTTTCCTGACAGTAGCTTGCTTTATGACTGTTGTTTTGAGACAGTAGCTTACTTTATGGCTACTGTTTGTGACGGTAACTTGCTTTACAGATGCTATTTGTGACAACAGCTTGCTTTACAGCTTGCTTTGTGGCTGCTGAATTATTTAAATTTTTCCCCTGCCAACTGTGGATAACTGAATCAGTGCTTTAAAAACCTTGCTTTTTAGGGAGGCATTTGCTGGCCTTAATTAATTTATCCATGTTTTTTTTTTTTTTTTTTTGGTCCGCCATCTTGCTGATGACTATCTTGTCAATTTGCTTTTATATTATAGATTATATTTTATTTATATATATATAATATATATATTTCGATCTTCTGTTTTGATTGATGTCTGTTTCTTTATTGGGTTAGTCTTGCCCTCTTTGTTAACCTACCAGATTTCTTTTGGGAAGACGGGTGGTATAAAAATGAATAAATAAATAAAATATAAATAACGAATCAGTGGATTCGGGGATCCTACTGTATTTTCCCTTTAATGTCTCCAGCATTGGAATGCTCACCATTGTCCATGGTATTTGGTTCCACTGTTGTACTGCTCTACCACTTAAGACGTTTTTAGCCTAAATCTGGCTTCCTGTAGCTTGAGCCCATTATTCCATATTCTGCACTCAGAACAGACTGAGAGCAGATCCTGGCCCTCCTCTGTATAACTACCTTTCAAGTATTAGAAACGTGCTACCATATTGCCCCCTGAGTCTTCTTTTCTTAAGGCTAACATGCCCAATTATTTCTGTCATTCCTTATAGGGCTTAGTTTCCAGTCCCCTGATGATTCTTGTTGCCCTCCTTCAAAATTGCTCCAGGTTTTGTTGTTGTTGTTGTTGTTTTTCGCATCCCTCTTAAAGTGTGCAATCCAGAACTGGACACTAGATGAAGAACACAAAGGGTTGGAGTAAATTATAATCAAAAGGCTGCTTCTACAAGGTAGAACCCTAGAAAGTAGCAATTCTTGATCATGTGGAAAGCCTATGTGTGCCTGGAACCTCTCTGCTGTATATCCATCACTTTCCATGAGATAAAATGGAAGATAGGGAAGGGAATGGGCTGGGTGGTCCTCTTTAATCTTGTTAGAGAGAAGTAAATTACTTAGCAACCACATAAAGATGCCCTTCTAACCATGTAACATGTAGCCCTCTGCTGTATATCTGAAACACTACCCGTTTTGGAAAATCTAGAAAAATCTGAATAATGAAAGAGACTGAGAAAGTTTCAGGGAAAGTGTAGGAATTGAAAAGCACAAATTACGGTAGATAAGAGTTCCTTATAATTTTATTATTTATTTATTTAAAACATTTTCACCTCACCTTTTCCCTTGGAAAGGACCCAGGGTGGCTTACAGCATTGAAGTGCAGCAAACGATCCAGAAACATTAAAGACAATATTCAATTAAGAACATTCATTCATGCATGCACAGCCTAGAAGAATGGTAGAGGTATTCTAGTGAAACACAAAAATTGGCCCAAATCCTGTTGGGGTTTTAGACACAAGCAAGAGGAACTGTGGCGAATTGAAACGTGGGCCACACACACAGTTGGGAGTATGACCAGCACCTTGTCAGTTAGCTATGAAAATGTATGTGATTCCTCTTCCAACAGGATTTTGTCCACTGATTAATTTAGAAACAACAACCCTAAAACTAAAAAGATTTGATGTGGACAAAGAGTCCATATCAACCAGAGCAGCCATGCCCAGAATTAAATTAACAAAGCCATTGTGACACATCTTCCATTGTGACATCATATCACAGCCTTGCTTGGTTACCTGTCAGATGGATACAGGTGTCCATTACCATTTTAGTGGTAACGCTCTGCAAGGGCAGTTTGCTTCTGTTTTGGAAAAAAAAACTGCTGCTTTCAGATCACTTTTCTTACTCGAGTTTGATATTTATAGGTGGTAGTTGTTTGTTAGTCATTTAGAACCATTAGTTAATTTTGCTTGTTAGTCATTTAGAATCATTAGTTAATTTTGTTATTGATTCCTTTTTATCCTTGTGAAAGAAACATGGGTAAAGACGTAAGTATGGCTTTTGCATGGCTTTTATAATTTAGCAGCCTAAGGACAACCTTAGCCCTGGACAGAATGGCAAACCTTATTTCTCGCTTCCTCTCCTAGATGAAACAAGTGATCTCCTTTTTTCGCCAAATGACAGCGCGGGTGACTCCTTTCCCAGCTGATCAAGGAGAAGGCAGAAAACGAAGAAAAGTACGCAGGCGACTCCCCAAAATCTCTATCATAGCTGAAAGACTCCCCACAATTACTGAAGAAAAGGGAGAAGAAGTAGACGAAGAACAAAGAGGAGAAGACAACCCACTGCGAAGCATCCTTAAAGAAGAAAGTGACTCCCTCCGAACAATCAGAGAAGAGGAAGAACAAGAAGGACAAGAAGGAGGACAAGGACAAGGACAAGGACAAGGACAAGGACAAGGACAACAAGAAGAACAAGACCCCGGACAGGAACACAGCCCACTTCCCAACACCCATGAACAGAAAACTTCAAAGGATAAATATATTTTTGCTTGGATGCTTTATCCCACCTGGGCCTGGCTCTGAGAAGAACTCCTCTGTCCATAAGTAAGTCCATCACACTGCATTTCATGATACCAGGTTGTCAGAACACACACTATTAAGAACCCAAATGAGGGGCCAATTATTGTTTGGTCATGACAGTGGACTCATATGTCACACATTGACACTGTTCTCACTGCCCATACAGTTGCTTCAATGGTTGTGGTAACATTCTAGAATCTGAACTATCTCAGATTCACTGTGCTTGTCTAGTAGAGGGGAAAGGTATAAGTCCTGTTTTTTTCTCCTGCCTTCTAGGTTATGACCAAAGAGGGCCTTTGTTTACGGAGAAGAATCCAAGAATTACCGGTACCTCATCTTCTCAAGAAAGAATGGGCCACGGACAGACAAAGACATGAGTCCCTCCGTATCTAGACTAGGTGGACTACCAAGAAAAGTAGTTTCATCATTATCATTTTCATAGGTCTATTTTTCATCTGGGGCATCCCTATTTAAAAAAAAATTAAGAAATTGGCTTATGGAGTGCTGTATGGTTCTGGCACCACAATAAGAACCAGCAGACTTTGTGTGCTCCACTGCCTATATCACTGCCATTGGAATATCAACTTGAATGAGCCTCATTGGTTTGAGATACATTAACTTTTCCTGATCACACCAGTAGATTAATATGATGTCCATTTCTCCCAAATTTACATTACTAATAGATCTTAAAAGTACCAGGAGTTTCTGTTTACAATGTCGTTCAAGGTTCTCAAACCATCTCAATTTATCTCTTGTTTTGCTGCCTTCTGTTGTACTCCCCATCTTCTAAGCTTCTGCTTTCCTAAGCCACTTTAGCAGGCTTAGTGATAGGTTTAGAGGCACTGATACAATCAAGGATCTGAGGCTTAGCAGAGGTAATGCTGTCAAGACATCCCATCTGCCACAGCTTTCTACCACAAGTGCTCCTGGATTCAAGAGTCCTTTGAGGTGTCAAGGAAGGATATGTTGCCTCAAATTATACTATTTGAAATTCATCAAACCTGGTCTGTGCCTCTGATTTATGTAAGGGATGGGGAGAGCACAACATTGTACTTCCAGGCTGGAGAGTTTCGTCTTTATGTCCCCTGGAAACCAGAACTGTGGTTCTCTGGAGGCAGCCAGATTACAACTTCCATAATCTTTCTCCATTGACCAGGCTGGCTGGGGCTTATGGGAAGTTGCATCCATGGATATCTGGAAGGATACTGGGGGATGGGCATGAAACAGAAAAATGGTATTTTGTCCTGTTTCGGGGGGCACATTTCATTTCATTTCATACGAATTTTTACAACAAAAATTCATAAGAAACAAAATGTTTCATTACCTGTGGGAATGGCTCCAAAGGCTCTGTCAGCTGGCTGGCGGCACTCCGGCGGCGGTGGCAGTGGGGGCCCCTAGGCCAGCCTGCCCAGCTGGATTGTGGCGGCAACTCTGGCGGCAGCGATGGGGGGCCCTAGACCGGCCTGCCCAGCTGACTGGCAATGACTCTGCCTCTGCTGGTAGTGGCGGTGATTCCAGTGGGGGTGGCAGGGGGGCCAGGGCGGCCAGCCCAGCTGGCTAGTGGTGACTCTGACTCCGCCGGTGGCCGTGGTAACTCCAGCAGCAGGGGGCCCTAGTCCGGCCTGCCCAGCTGGCTGGCAGGGCTCTGGCAGCAGCTGTAGAAACTCCAGCAGCAGCAGGCCTAGACCAGCCTGATGGCCACTTGCCCTGTTATGATGCAGCAGCGGCAGCTCCGATGGCAGAAGTGGAGGCTCTAGCAGCAGGCCTAGGCTGGCTTGCCAACCACTCACCTCTCCATCCTGGCTAGGCATTCTCGGTAGCAGCGGCAGTGGCAGAACACCTGCAGGTAAACCACCATTTTACAGACGGGACGGAACGGTTTGTTTCAACAGAAAAACAGCCATTTTGTTTCATCTGTAATGAAATGCTGCTTCATAATTTCATTTAATTTCATTTCGCTTTGTTATGTAATGAAATGACGAAACAGCATTTCATTTGTGTGTGTGTGTGTGCGTGCCAATCCCTAAAGGATACACAATCTGTTGCTCTGAACCCAAAGTTATTATTTGATTCAATGTATTCTCAGAGACTTTTATGGCTGGGATCTGAGAGCTGTTGTGAGTTTTTTCAGGCTATTTCACCATGTTCTGGACGTTTTTCTTCCTGATGTTTCACCAGTCTCTATGGCCAGCATCTTCAGAGGGCAAGAAGCTAGGGGACATATCATAGCTAGGGGACATCCACTGAAATTGGGGATTGGGAGAGTGAGAACAGAAAAAGAAAATACTTCTTTACTAGAGATTTTGTTTTTTGTTTCTCCACCCCATTTCATTTCATTTAATCTGAAATGATTTTTTTTAAAAAAATCTTGTTTTTCTACTTTTTACTTTTTCTCTTTTTATTTTTATTTTTAGTGTAGTCTGAGCTTTTTTATTTTATTTATTATTATTATTTTCAAAAGTTTTTTTATATCTGAGAGGGGGGCAGATCTGCACTTTTTAATTTATTATTTATTTATTTATTTACATTTACAGCCTCGACCATGTGGCTCCCAGGTTGGGTCTGCACTTTTTATTTTTTATTTTATTTTATTTTTTTACTTTTATACCACTGACCATGCAACTCCCGGACCAGGTCAGTGCTTTAAAAAAAGTTATTTTTATTTTCACTTTATAGTACTGACCACGCAGCTCCTGGGGCCAGGTCAGTGCATTATTATTATTATTATTATTATTATTATTATTATTATTATTATTAT
>JAHTLZ010003526.1:63165013-63211871 GCA_023846285.1 Phrynocephalus versicolor
TATTATTATTATTATTATTATTATTATTATTATTATTATTATTATTAATGCATAGCAGAAATGTTGATATATATATGACCCCAGCTCTCTCGGACTCACATAAACAGATCAGTACCTGAATCAGGCCAAAATATCAACTGAATATACAGATTCAGTGTCTGAGACACTGTGGAATTACCTTCCCACATTAAATAAAATGCATGAATAAAACACAGCAAAGAGACAGAGAGAGAACTCAGGTCCTAGATTTTCTCACAGCCAATTTTACCTGAATGATAAGTACATGTATTGTCTTATGTGCTGTCAAAGTGTGAACTATAACATACAAAGCCCTAAACGGTTTAGGACCTCGCTGCTTGTCAGAGCGCCTTCTCCCATTGAAAACCACCCATAAGACCTGATCCTCCCAGGCTAGGTGTTTGAGGCAACTGACACCACGAGAGGCCAGAAAGGAAAAAACAAGAAATGGGGCCTTTTCTGCTGTTGCCCCTCGCCTGTGGATTAACCTTCCACCAGACATCTGCCTGGCCCCCTCTTTGGCTGCCTTTAAAAAACTATTAAAATATGGCTATTTAAGCAGGCATTCTCTCAAATATAATGCAACTTCAGTGTACACCCATTAAATCTTGATTTTAACTGATTAGCCTGCCAATAATAATGCATTGTTTTATGTCACTTTAATATTAATTTTTTTATTGTGTTACTATTTTATGGTTTTAGTGTATCAATTGTTTGAATGTGTTAATTGTTGTAAACCGCCCAGAGTGACCTCGCTGCCAGATGGGCGGTATAAAAATCCAATAAATAAATAAAATAAATAAATAACTTATAGCAACCCTAAATAGGGCTTCCAGGGTGACTGATCAGGAATGGTTTCAAACTTCTGTCTTCCAATGTGAGTTTCAATGGATATGCCAGGTTTTGAGGCCTGGTCTCCGGAGCTAATACAATGAGCTTCATTTTCTAAGGGATTTTAAAAAGCTTTTTCTAGGGGATTTTTAAATACTTTGGGGTTCACATGGACAGGCAGGTTTGCAGGGCTAGCCTGAGACCTTTGCTGCTGGAAACAGTGTTTTCCATTGTCAGCTGCATGATCCCCCTTTTCCTGCCTTTTCATAAGACTCATGTTTGGCCATCCAGAGGCAGCCATGCTTCTGGTTTCTTCTACTCTAACAGCTGTCTGTCATCCCCAAGCTCCTGCGCAACAGTCTGGGAGCAACAGTAATCAAGCTCAATTTACACTGAAGGCAGTGTTATCTTTCATGTGCATATTATTTAACCTACTGCCTTGTATTTCCTCATGCATTTCAAACTCCCCATTCCAACCCCATACTTTTATCATAAGCTAACCTGGCACTTACTTAGAGATCATTCTTTACAATGATCATCATAACACATAGGTACAGGGTAGTAATTGCATTGTGAAATGAACCTTTAACAGTCAGCGGGACCGGTAATCAATAATTAAATAAGGAGTGGAGATGAGTAACCCAATTAGCCAAATTGGTTTTGTGGCTGGTTGAGAATATCGATGGCTCAATTTTCAGGTGAAAAGTGGATGTTCAATGGGGGGGGAGGAAGAAGAAGAAGAAGAAGAAGAAGAAGAAGAGATGATTTCAAAACCCTTGTTCAGACTCCTTAACCCAGTGGCTCACAAACGTTTTTGACCTGTGGCTCCATCGAATTACTGGTCACTGTCTTAGACTGCCCTAATGTGATCAGGGGTGGGGAGAAGGGAGGGGGAAGTGGGAAACAGGAGGAAAAGCATCAGCAATGTTTAGGAACCCCTGATTTAAGGGAACTGAAGAAGGAAGGAAAGAGAAAGACATCTGGAGGAGGGAGAAGAAAGCAAGGGAAAGGAGACAGGGAGAGGAATGCAGTTGAGGGGTTGAGGGAAGTTGAGGTCAGGATGAAAGAAGACCAAAGGGATCCCTGTCCTGCTCCCCTCTGCTGGTGAGGAGATGGGGGCCTCCTCCCCCATAGGAACCCAGGTGTCAATGTACCACCACCACCACCCTGGTGCATGGGAGCCTTCATGCTCATATCCTCCAACCAGCTCTGGCTGGGTCACCCCTCAAGAGGAGAGGGTTACATGCACCTGGAAAAAATATGTATACAAGCAGCACAGAGAAATTAAAGCCTGAAATTGTTGTCTTGTTAAGTTTTCCAAGTGATAGAATAAAGTGTACAAATGTGATGGCTTTTTTTAAACTGCATGAATATAAATCTCCTTAAGGTCCGAGATGCATAGAGAATTATGACCTGCAAACACACATTTCCCATACTACAAATTTTGCTTAACACAGACAGTCCTTCAAGAATGTTCCTGGCATAGTATTCATAAGGGGCAATTGCTGAGTGTCAGGCTTGTGCAGCGGCATTTCCTGAAAGTGCTCCTAGGATGTTCCACAGCAAAAGTGCTTCAGGTATCTCCCTTCTCATGCTGCTCAGCAAATTTCACTGGCATTCAGATCTTTTTGTTCACATCCCTCCAGCACTAAGTAAAATGAGTATTATCCTATTCACGCCTGTGGAATCTATACGCACACTTTGTAGGGGCGATCTATTTTCCCTGCTTGGCAGCTTTGCCTTGAGATTCTTAGTGTCCAGGTATCACCAGCAGTATGATTTTTTTTTAAAAAAAAAAAGCCGAAATCATGAGGTTTATATTGCTAGGCTTATGTTGCCTGAAGAAGCAAAGCAAACAGGACTAGCAACATAACTATCAAAATAACAACTTTTATATAAAAGTTCTTTTTTACAAAAAAATATATAGTATATAACCAAAGACGAAATTATGTTTCCTACTACCAATATCATATTGTGAAATAACAGTGTGGAGGGTTGAAGATACAGTTTCGTCCAGAAAGAGGTTGCTAAAGGTTGCCTGTATCTTTAAATTATCAGAGTCTAAAAACTATTCTTTTCTCTCTCTCCATTAAGCTTCGGTTGTATCACAGTGATACATGCAAAGTTTCCTCCAGTTTTCACAAAGGCAAATTGTAGAATAATTGAGTTGGAATGAAGTCCAGCCATATACTCAATGCAAATTTGTCCAGTTTTCCCTTGATTGCCTCCAATGTTAACTGATTCCATTTTCATACTAATTTAACAGTTAGGTTTTTCATGATCTTCAGCCTAAATCTGGCTTCCAGTAAGTTGAGCACAGTATTTTGTTGATCTAGTGAGCTGCAGAAAGGTGAGTTCTGCATGTATAATCATGAGCCTTTTGCCTCCCTGCTAGAGATGGACATGGGCCACAGTTCAATGGCTTGGCTCTGTTGAGTATAACACCCACACAGATGTTCAGTGGGCCCCGCCACCCACTCCCTTGTCCTGACTCCTCAGTGCAACAGTCCACTCACATATCTCAGTATGTGCTTCCCTCCTCCACTTTCTCCGATGGCTCCCAACTCAAAAGCAGCACTGTGGGATTTCTAGCCCTTCCACCTTGTCTAAGTGGCCAGCTGGCAGAGGAAGCACAGGAACAAAGCATGTACTGTGATCTGTGTGTGGGCAGCCACACCTAGGAGGTGGTAAGGGAAATACACTCCACATGGGCAATGGAAAAGGGCTCAGCGGAAACAGAAGGAAGAGTGCTGTGCCCACAGAACACCTGTGTAGGCACCTCAATGGACTTTGCTGAACTGCCAAACTCATGCCCATTTCTATTCCCAACTCCTTTCTCTATATTGAACATCTCATCTTGATGAGATGACTCTCCTTGGCAGCAAAGCTGCACATCCTCTCTAGGCCAGTGCTCTCCAAACTTGGATCTCCAGATGTTCTTGGACTAGAAACTCCAGAAGACTTTACCACTAGCAGTGCTCACCAGGAGATCTGGGAGTTGCAAACCCAAGTCCGGGAACCACTAATCTAGACCAAAGATGATGTGATGACTAAATGCACTATGATGGGGAAATGATTTAATGCCATGGAGACCATGAATAGCAGTGATGACTGCATTCCAGTTCACCTATTATTAGGATATATGCATTTGGTACAATATTTTCCTCCCCTTTTTCCTAAGGGGCAAAAATACTGCCTCCATAAGAAAGGAAGGACATTTCCCCAAGGAGTGACACTGATGACATCCAGCCAGCTGAAACAAGCATGAACACAGTGCAGTGCAGAGCAGTAGGTGGATAATGAAGACAGAAGGGGTAGAATAGTTGGGGGAACCGGAGACACCACTGGGATGCGCTAGTAATCAACTGAGATCATAAATCAGAAAGTTCTCTTTGGGAGCTTACGTGCCATTGCATCTTCAAGGCAAATGGAGGGCAGGCAGATTGCTTGGCCTTAGGCAAAGCAAAGGGAGGAAAAAACTCGTTTTGATGATGGAGGAAATGACAGCAGCAAATGTCTCCTGCACATTAGAAGGGAGAATGGATGCCCTCACGTTCTTACAAACACCCGCCGATCAAGAGCAACAAGGTTTCAAGCCTCGGCAAATACAGAAGAAGGATTTGTAGCTGTCAGAGGAAGAGATGAAAGGCCAAAGATGTGTTCCTCTGAAGCAATGGCGAAGATGGAAACAACAGAGAGGGGGGAATTAAAACAACCCACCACTCTCATTGTGCAGAAGTGTGCTAAAAGCACTACTTTGGACAGGAAGATACATCATTTTACAACATTTATCTAAAAGCCACTTACCACAGAATGTTCTGAGTTCACAGGCAGGGTTTTTAAAGTGACCACAAAATGAAATGCTATGTGAGGGCTACCACAGTGCCGTACTTCTCATATGCACTGGCAAATGGGGAGTTCAATACCACCATGCCTTATTCATAGATGTAGCTCGAGAAGTACCCCAGAAGTAGCCATACTAAACCTTGCCCCCAAGCAAGCCCTTGCATGTTTTGCACAAATAAAACCTACCCAAAGGGCTAACCAAATATTGAGAAAGTTCCCCAAGGTTGGCTGGTAGGTTTCATTGGTTACTGAGAACTTTGGGGCTGGAAATGACCTTACGGATCATGGTGTTTAGCCTCTCCCAAGGAAGCACAGGGTGGAATTAAACATACCAACCTCCAGCTCCGCAGCCAGATGCTGAAAGCACTGGGCTATCCAGTTCATCATATGAAATGTGTTTCTGCCAAACAGCTTAAGGTGACAGACATAGTTGTCCACCTCTGCCACTTTAGCCTCACAATAGCCCTATGTGATTCACCAGATCAAAGCCTGGGAATGTTGCCCTTCAGGATAACAACTCCAAGAGTCTAAGAGCATGGACACTGATGATACAAGCCAGGAGAACCTGGGGGTTGTAGGTGGGGAAGATGCAACTTTCCTAGCTCTGGTTCTGAGGGGAAGAACATAACTGCTCCAAAATCAACTTGTGGGTTGCTTGACACAGTGAGTGCCTTGATCTCCCAAGTCTACAAAGACCACTCAGATGCTAATCCCACACCTTCTGAAGAAAGATACCAATGCAAAAGAATAAGTCTGCTTTAATTGGTAGCATCACAAGGATGGATATATATACTGCATACAACCTTTTAAGGGGGGGTGCAGAATATTTTTTACGGTAATACAGAATACTGTAGTCCCGTATACTTCAGATAAAAAAGAGACATGGTTATGACTACCAAAACTGTCCTAAAAGTTGCAGTCATCTCTTTCAGCAATTCACTAACAGAGGACCACGGTTGCCATGGAAATAAATAATTTGTCTCTTGCTCCAGGAGTGCTGTTAAAACCAATGAAGTTGCCAAACCCAGATAAGCTGGAAACTCCTGGCAACAAACAAAACAGCCCTCCCTGAACTTGGATAAGATCGTGTTTCATTATGTGTGGTGATACTGATAATCCACTAATACCTGGCTTAATTTGTCCACACGCTAGGTCCTCCTAAGCTATTTGCCCTGTTAAACGCCTTTTTGTGTGCGATCACTTGCTCTCTGCTGCATCTGAATTGTGCAAATCACATTGTGAAACACATACTGGACTGATGATCCGCTTTTGCCAAAAGAGGATCAAATTAGGTGGTCCTTGGGTCTGTTCCAATTATATTTGAGTTTCCCTGGATGTTGCAACATGGAATACATGCTGTGGGATTCTCTGTTAAGGACATCCCTCAGCAGTGTCTGAATGGATGCTGCAAATGTGATGACAAAAAGTTGTGCTTTTTCAGGCACCTCATAAAGAAAGCGTAGCAGAGCTCTCTTAAAACAGATCTTGTAAATATTGGTTCTGGGGCCTGCAAATCACAGGATCCTCCAGCCAACCTAACTAGCAACAGCTGGGAGTACCAGAGCTTTCTTCATTAGATTTCGGGAAAACTACTTTTCCCTCCCACCGCTCCAAGAATTTGGAATCCTATGCTCTTTTTTGTTGCTTGCGATGGATGAGGATAGGATTTATCAGGAGTAGAGATGGGCACGACTCAAAAAAATAGTTTTTCGTTTTTCGTTTGGTCATTTAGGGGTCCGTTTCGGTTCATTTTCATTTTTGTTGGGTTTTTCCGCAAATTTTTTGTTTTCATTTCGTTACCTAATGAAAATGAAAAAACGAAAATGAAAATGAAAAATTTCTGTTTTGTTAGCATTCTTTTCAGTTCAATGTGTTTGCCGCAACGAAAACAAAAAACACGGCAAAAAATTTCGTTTTGTTTCCGTTTCCGTTTTGTTTTTGAAAAATTTTCGTTTTCGTTTCATTACCTAACGAAAACGAAAAAAATGAAAACGGAAACGAAAATTTCGCTGAGTCGTGCCCATCTCTAATCAGGAGTCATGTTTGCTGTTTCCTGTCTCTCTGTCTGTCTAATGTAAAACTGTCTAGCGCTGAAGTGTTTCAGTGCTATTTTATAATTGGTTACATGGTGGGATTTTAATGGGCTTGTGGTTAAACATGTTGTTGTTTGCAGGTGTATTCTGCTGCCAACATCTAACTTATTTACTTTTAGGACCAACTGTTGTACAGTGATGCCTCTGATAACAAATTTAATTCATTCTCAGAGGCTATTTGTTATCTGAAAAATTTGTTATCCAAAACGTGATTTCCCATTGAAATGAATGGGAAACCAATTAATCTGTTCCAGAGGTCCAAGAAAAGGCAAAAAGAAGCTCGGGGGGGGGGGGCTACCCCAACCTATTTCTACCCAAGGTGCAATAGGGAAAAATGCAAACAGACAAACATAAGCAACAAGATAAATCCAGACTGTTCTTGCCTCCAGAGCAATGGAAATGAATGTAAACATGGAC
Organism: Phrynocephalus versicolor; assembly: GCA_023846285.1. Lineage (NCBI taxonomy): Eukaryota > Metazoa > Chordata > Lepidosauria > Squamata > Agamidae > Phrynocephalus > Phrynocephalus versicolor. The sequence continues at coordinate 63,172,219 of JAHTLZ010003526.1, forward strand.
AGAAGAAAGCAGCATGACTGCCCCAGCCTTTTTGCATAAAAATGCAAAGAAAAGCAGTGCAAATATTAATAAAAGCTAGCTCCCTACCTTACAAAGTTCAAAAGGTCCAAATCCCTCAGCAAAACATCCAGAATGGCTCAAAAAGCATGAAAAAACCCACTCGAACTCCTCCTACCCATCCACAAACGACAGGGGTTGCAATACATCCTGGGTACACTTTTTTTGCAAGGCATTATGAAACATTTGTTATCCAAGGCAGCCCATAGGGAACATCTGAGGCAGCCCTATACCCAGAAATTTCCATTTGTTATCCGGAAAAAAATGTTATCAGAGGCATTCTTTATCTGAGGTATTAATGTATTTGAAATCTTGGAGTCTCATAGTCTTTTCTTTCAAAACAAATAAGAATGGTTTATTGTAAGCCGCCCAGAGACCTTTGGGTAGTGGGCCGCATATAAGTTGTAAAAATAAATAAATAAATAAATAGTACAATGAATAAAGATGTTCATGCTTTTTGGTACTGACTTAAGTTACTCTATATAAACATGTAACATACTCTTCAAGTTAAACTACTTCATACCTTTCCCATAACAAGTCCCTATAATCCCTAACTCTACACTCTCTCTTTACAACTGCTAGACCCTCTCTGGCTCTCTGAATGATCACACAGGGACATATAACTGATAACTCTGCCCACAACAACTCCTATTGGAGCATGCAAAACAATCCCATTCAACATTCTAAATAATTAGACATGGGCACGACTCAGTGAAATTTTCGTTTCCGTTTCCGTTTTCCGTTTTCGTTATGCAATGAAAACGAAAACAAAATTTTTCCAAAAAACAAAACGGAAATGGAAACGAAACAAAAAACTTTGCTGTGTTTTTCGTTTTTGTTGTGGCAAGTACATTGAACTGAAAAGAATGCTAATGAAACAAATTTTTTGTTTCCGTTTTCGTTTTTTGTTTTCATTACGCAACGAAAACAAAAATGAAAATTTTCCAAAAAACAAAACGGAAACGGAAACGAAACGAAAAACTTTGCTGTGTTTTTCGTTTTCGTTGTGGCAAGTACATTGAACTGAAAAGAATGCTAACGAAACAAATTTTTCATTTCCATTTTCGTTTTTTGTTTTCATTACGCAACGAAAATGAAAACAAAAATTTTCCAAAAAACAAAATGGAAACGGAAACGAAACGGACCCCTCAACGAAAAACAAAAAACTATTTTTTTTTTTTGAATCGTGCCCATCTCTATAAATAATAAATATTCATGATTCAGAGTGAATGCCGCACATGTTTTTGCTGGTTTAGGAAGACTGTAAGATCTCTTGGGTGCTACTTTGTAGTGGAAAGATGTGATATAAACAGAATGGGGGGGAAAGAGATTACTAGTAGCTGAAAGTTATGTTGCCCCATCTACTTCACACTTGCAAACATCCAGGAAACTTCCACTATTCTTGAGTACAATATTTCTATGCTTTTTGTTTGTTTGTTTTTGTTTTGTTTTGGGGATGTTGCTGCCACTTGTAGTGCTAACGCAAGGCAAATGCCAAAGCACTAAACTTTTTGCTAAAATCACTGGGAACAAAACAATGGGAAAAAAACCACGGGTTGTGGAGGAAGAAAAAGATGGAGCAACTTCTGGAGGGAAAAAAAGAATACAAAGCAAGATGAGTAAAATATCATTTGGATGTTGGGGACATTTTCAGTAAGATCAGTGCAGAACCCATTACTCAAAGCAAAACAAATGCTGCATCTGGAAGACCCCTGTTATTTTAAGAAAAAAAAAGTCAAGGACTCTAATCCAAAGTTAATTGTGTGTGAAATAAGAGGGAATGATGCCCATATTTTTCTTGCCCATGGGAAGTAAGATCAAAATGTGTATTTTTAACCACATATAGCACCATGAATATTTTACATTTGGACTGTACAGTATCACCAAATGCATGAGTACATCTACATGCAATCTAGGGATTAAAGGGGGATTGGTTGTCATTGCTCTTCCTTACTAAAACACAAACAAAAATGCATTTTGCACATTGCAAGGCTTGCAACAAGAGCAATGCATCTTCTCTTGGAAAACACTACATTTCTGAAGTCTGCAGACAAGCTTGGGCAAGGGGGAGGAAACCCATGTTGACAAACCCATGCGCTCATTGGAAAGATATGCACCTTTAAAAACTACATACCTTTTTAATATGCTCACAAGTTCACAACCAATGCAGCTCAAGCTCCCAAATCAAATTTTAGTCAATAGAGTAAATGAAGAAAAAAGTGTAACAAAATACAGATGAATTTTCATGCATGGAAGAGCAGGGGAGGGGATTTCACCACTGCATCTAGGATTGGAGCAGGATAAGAATGGAAATGGAATTTTGAAAGAGAGGATGACCAATATGCAAGCCCTTGATTCAGGCTCCCAGATCTAGGAATAAGCTCATGAAATGGATTACAGCTCATGAACTTAAACCACAAGAATCTATTTAGCTCCATCCCAGACTCTTTACTCTTCCCCTAGTGATTCAGCTGTTCCCCCCACCGTCACCTCCTGCCTGCTTGCTCATATTGAACATACAGGTTAAGCCAAGTATTACTGTACACCTCTTCTGGGATACTGACAAAGAGCATCCTCAGCTCTGGTCAGAGACCGATGTTCTAGCATCTCTTATTATCCGGCCATTAAACTGCATGCTGCTTCCTGTTATTTATTCATCGGAAATGCCACAGAATGCAGCTTGTCATTCCAAATGTATTGTTAAAGTGCTGCTTGATGTACTGTATTATGCAGCATATCAGTTTTGAAATAGACTTGAGCTTGTCAGCATAATCCTTCTTACTGAACTCAAAGAAACCTTGGATCAAGGTGGCTTAAGGAACTTATGGGGTTTTAATGCCTCTGCCATGTACTATTTGTATTTATTGAGCTTTTCGCATGAGGTACCGGTGAGATCTGTTCTTCATATATGTGCATAATCCCCTCTCTTGTATTCAAAGTCAAAGGTGCATATGGAGAGATTTTCCCTGCAGATGGCTACTTCTGCTTTTATTTGTCCCCTCCTCCTTGGTGGTCTTCTATTGCTTGTTTTTAGGAAGTAGTTCAGTGCTTTTCATCTGTGGGTATTAAAAGCGTAATGTGTTCCCTGCTGTTCTAAGCATTTTCACTCCAATGGTTGCTGCTTTGTTTATTACTGGACATGCTTGTCATCTGCTTTTGTGACTTGTAAGCCGTTGTACGGCCGGGGATCTACCCATCCCCTCTCTAGATTGCCTGAGGCAAGTAGGGCATCCACAGGGATGGGTGTGCAGCGCAACAATCTTCTCTTTCTAGCTTTCCTTTCCTTAAAGTTTGAAAAGAATCAGCAGGAAGAGAACTCGCTTCCACCTTCCATACCTATTTGCAAGCAATGCCTCCTCTCATTCAAGCACTCTAGATAAGCCAGAAGATGCACCAATAACAAACGGGTACCTCTCAAAGCATCCCTCCAGAAAAACAAACTCCTGTCCATGTCATCCATGGGCAGGAGATGCAAAACCAACATCTATGGATTCTCTACTTTGGAGAAAGTTTCCCCTTTGTGTTCAGGAAAACAATGGCTGGCCAAGCTCCATGGATGATAGCTGAATCATCATCACAAGGAATGCGTAATAGTACTTCACCATTTCCATGTGAACACAAAAGGGTGCCAAAAGGGTTCCAGTGGAGGAGCAGGTACGTCAACAGGTGTTCTTTACAAGAGGCATACACCAGCTTTGCAGAACAGTGTTCAAATGGGGCAGAGCAGACATACCTCTGCCTTTCTGGATTAGTTACGGGAGATTCAATTTATTATTTTTATTTATTTTGAATATTTTTTTTACCCCACCTCTCTCCTTGGAAAAAGACCCAAGGTGGCTTACAAATAATGAGGGCCATTATACAACCCAGAACCTTTAAGACATATTCAAGTTAAGAACAGGGAATTAAAAGAGGCACCTTAGAACATTAAAAGGTAAGAGTAGAGCTACAAAGAGCAGACAAAAAGAAAAGAAAAATCCATTAGGAGGGGTGGAAAGTAACATGGAAAACACTGGTGTTCTTATGAAACCTGTCAAAGCAATCATGTATGGTAACAGATCACTCAATGTTTGCTCTGGTGTTTAGGGCAGAGGAGAATTAAAAACTATAACTTGACTTTCTTCCCTAAAATGTAAATTCCAGAGCAGACCCAGATACTTCCTTAATTGTAACATTTATATGCTACCTTTCCTCCAGTAAATGCAAGGTGATAGTTCTCCTCCTCACTTGATCATCACAGAACTGGGAGGTAGTCAAGTTGAAAGAGTGTGGCTAGCCCAAAGTCACGTATGGATTTGAACTCAAGTCTCCTTTGTAGAGATGGGCACGAATAAAAAAAATGGCATTTCGTTTGTCGTTTGTCGTTTGGAGGGTCCGTTTCGGTTCTCTTCCGTTTTTCACGAATTTTTGCAAAAAATTCCTTTTCATTTTCGTTCGTTTCGTTACCATTTCGTTACTATTTATTTCAATTTTTGTGGGTTTTTTAGGATTTTAAGCAATTGACTCATATTGCAGTAACGGAAATGAAACGCACTACAAAATTTCCAGTGTTTTTGTTCGTTTCGTTTCATTTTAGAGACAAAATTTATTTGTCGGTTCGTTACATAACGAAACAAAAAAAACAAAAACGGAAATGAAAAATTGTTCGTTTCGTGCCCATCTCTACTCCTTTGTTCTAGACCAGCATTCTAACCACTATACTAGGCTGAATGACATAGTCTCCTTCAAACCCTCCCAAAGGATGGGATTCCTTTGTGATGAGCTGCTCACCAACAAGTCCTATCCAGTAATTTGCATCAGATATCATGAGAATATTGATATACAGGTTACCAAATATGGGAGCAAAACTCTTCTGAAAGAAGATACAGTCTGTTTTAATGAAACTTGAAATATTGAATTCCATAGTGAGGCAGCTTCCCATTAAATTGTTGACATTATATTCACAAACAAGTAACTCGTCTCAAAATCAGCAATGGGAACCCTGAACGAAGTAGAAAATGTGTATTTGAAAGTACAATGATGGAAAGCAGAAATAGCAGTTATGAAAATGTGTTTCCTAAGACCCCCATTCTAGATCCATTCTTCTTCCCCATTTCCAGTGCATAAAGCTTGTGAATTGGGTTTTAAATGTAGATGAGCCAGAGAGAAAAAAATAATCCCTCTATCTGTCTGGTATGCAGAAACCAATCACATTTGGCTTCCTGTGCTATTTCATTTACAGTGGACCCTAGTATAACAAGTGGTTTGTTTAACAGAAAATCTGCTTAAAGGGAAAAAAATCCAGATATATGGGGGAAATCGCTTAACAGAATCACGTATGGGGTGAATCCGTACAACAGAAAAACAGTCACGATTAGGGATTAATCCATTTTCAATGCATTCCTATGGGAAATTTGTACAAAGGAAATTTAGCTTAACAGAATTTCCTTTAGAACGAATTAATTCTGACCTGTATACAAGGTAGTATTGTATTTTTTTAAAAAAAAAATCTAAGCAAACTCGCGACAGGAATTAAACATATTCGATCTCACTCAAAAATCATCTGATGATGCCTTTAAATGGATACAAACGAACCTGTGTAGCCAAGAGTATATTTTATGAATGTATTTTAGAGAAAGAGAAATGTGTCATTTTTTCCAAACAAAGGTTTGGAAAATCTTGCCATATAACACTACTCCCTTCTGCAAGTTACAGCTGTTTCATCAATATGAAAGAGTGCTTTGTTGTGTATTTTCAGAAAAGACATCCCCCAAGTATTTTGCACAGGACCCCTTCTATTTTGTGCAGAATAAAAATACAAGTTTTTAATGCAAAAAACCACAGGCTGTTTTGCAACTACTTCCCATTTTTTTAATTTTATTATTTTTAATATTATTTATTTCCATTTTTTGTGGCTGTGATAATTACTTAGTTTATCAGGATGTTTGACTGTTGAATGATAGTTTCGTGTCATGTATTTATATGGATATATTGTTGTATACCACCCGGAGTTCCTCTGGAAGATGGGTGGTATAAAAGTGGATAAATAAATAAATATAAATAAATATTCCTGATGGAAAAATGCATTTTTTTTTTCATTCTGGTGGAGGGAAAAAAAATCTTGCAGTAGTTGTCCCTTTCTTTCATGCAGCTACTTGATGTGTGAAAATACCCTTTTTAACTGAGGATGAGAAATGTGCAAGCATTCATTGCGTTCTTTATGAAAACCTTGAAGGCATGGATTTGATTTCACTGATGCAGATTATCTCTTCACCCATGCAGACTGCAGCTATTTCATGTTGGCAGAGCAAGCAGTAGCTAACTAATAGACGCAACCCTTGAATTTCGGAATGGTTGGAAAACAGTGCACTTCCCTCTTGGACAAAAATCTATATCTCTTATTTAGGAAAGCAGAAATGCTAGGGTTTATTAGGGGGAGACTTTGAGACTGGAAATCTGACAGGAACTATCATCCTAACTAGCTGGTGTAGAGACTAGAGATGGGCACGACTTAGTGGAATTCCCATTTCCGTTTCCGTTACTCGTTTCCGTTACGGAACGGAAACGGTAATGGGAATTACTCCGCCAGAACTCGAACTCGAACCGACTAAAGAATAATTGGGTCTGATTTGTCGTTGTTGTTCCTGGCATCGCGGCGATCCCGCGATGCCAAGCGTCACAGAAAAAAAGTTTTTAAAAGTTTAAAAAAACCGATTCCCGGCCCTAAAAGCAGGCGAAAACTGTCTGAGGGCACCTACCAGGCCAGAAGGGTGTTTTATTTGCGGGGGGTTCCCCGCCCCCCCTCTCCTTGGCTGGTGCTACTGCTGCGCTGCTGGTACCAGGCGGGGGGGCATCGTCTCGTCTGCCTTTGCCATGCGGTGTGCGGGCGGGGGGGATCCAAAATGGTGACCGCAATATTTCTTTTGAAATCGTGGTCCAAAAACACACCAAAGCACCACAGAAACATGCGAAAATTAGCTATTTTAAATGCTTGAATTTTTACAGTAGCAGCAGTGGGTTTGTCTTGCCAAAATATGTCTCCATTGATTTTATTTTATTTTATTTTTATTTTTTTACACCTGTGCACGCACAATGATGGGCTGGCCACGGGACGGGACCATGCAAATTTTTGGAGCCATTCCACCAATCGCATGGCCAGGTTTTGCTGAGACTTCTGGATGTGCCAGAGAGGGCATTAAAAGCCCACCAATTCTAAGCCTAAACCTAATCCTAACCCTAACCCTAACCCATACGCCAGTACACTGTGTTCTTAGTGGGCCAGAGGCACCCAGAGGTACAGCCCACTAACCCACCCTAACCTTAACCGTTACCTTAAGCCTAGCCCTTACCCCCTACCCCATGCTCTGGGAAGTCAAGTCGCGCTAAATTGCAGTGGTAACAACAAACGAAAAAACGAAAAATGAAATGACAAATTTTTGAAAAATTTCGCGAAAAACAGAAACGAGCCGAAATGGACCTGTCCCGAAAAACGACAACTCGAAAAAAAAATTCCAAATTGTGCCCATCTCTAGTAGAGACGATGGCCGCAGACTCACTAAAGTTTTCTGTGCATCTTAATTTGATGCATAGGTTTTTTTCGGGCAGTCACGTGGTGTTTGATGCGTAGTTAGTGTCCTGTCAACATATAACAACCCGGAACCACAGAAAGTGGGAAAAAATGGGGTACAAAGCTAATTACTGTGTATTTTCTGGGTCGCACCTGGTTAGAATAACAAAGAACTGTGCATCATTAAAGGAAGTTTTTTTAAACCAAGCCCTAGCGATTGTTTAATATAGTTCAGTGAAAGTGCGCTTCCAGGGTTGTGGTCGGTCGGGGCACCAAATTACTTCCCTTTGTGGTTAGGACACGATCCTTTACTGCACAGTTCTCCGCTGCAAAAATGCGCAGAAAACGGTGGTGAGACTGCGGCCATAAGGAGTCACAACTGCCCCACAGGCAATTTAAGAACTATTAGATGCCTCTTTTGTAACAGAAGGAAAAGGGAAAAGCAAGAAAAGTGACACCAGCAATCCTAAGAAATACTAACGCAGGTTGAAAGAAAGTCACCACAGGCAGAATAGATAAAGGAACAACCTAGGAAACCCAAGGAAAATCCACCTTCTTAATCCCATGCAAAGTTATACAACTTCGGCTTCCAAGGTGGGACACTAAGGGTGCAATGGCTTTCAAGTTGTGTGTCTGATTGCACAGGAACATTTTTCCTTAAAAACAACCCTTCTGCCTGCTGGGAAATCATGCCAGCCTGGCCTCCAAAAGTAGAAGCCCTACAGCTTGAACAGCTGAACCAAAAAGTCCAGTTTGAGGATGGACCAGACCCAGACTGGAGTGCATTTCTATGACGGAGCGTGAGATCCCTGGGAAAGAGATGACACCAGACCTCTCCACAAGTGGTCCAAATTGCAGTCTATCTGTCCATGAGACCGTACCCCTCAGTTAGCTCCATTGTTTCACACTTTTATTATCTCAATGTATGGACTTACTTTAATTCAGTAAATGTAATCCTGTTGTTTCGGTTAGCAAGCTTTGGGATTCATCCCATAGGAAAGAAAACATCATGAGTGAACATTTTATGGGGGGGGGGCTTGATTTTAAAATGAATAAATAAATCTAGTTGTCCAGTTATCACCTTCTCCAACAACATAAAATGAAAATCCAAGGCAGATTTCCTTAACCAAGAGGCTGCAAGTGGTTGGACTAGGACCACAGACGGTGAAAACTGTACAGTGGACCCTCATATAACAGTTTGTATAACATAAAATCTGTAAACATAAAAAATTCCGGAGATAGGGGAAATTTGCTTAACATAATCGCCTATGGGGTGAATCCGTACAACATAAAAACAGGATTACTCCATTTTCAATGCATTCCTATCTGCTTAACATAATTTCATTTGGAACAAATTAATTCCTTTATACAAGGTACCACTGTATTCCAAACTATATAGAAGCCACAAAGTGAATAGTTGTCATTTCCCTTTTTGCTAATTTGCACTTCAAGGTTAAAGTACGTTTCTCAGGAAGAGACAGGCAGACGACATACGTTGATTTACTGACAGATTGCTGGATGTGTTGCAGTAGAGCAACAAGGTTTTCCAACTCCCATCTGGTTACAGTCACAACTAATGCCAAGTTTAAGGAGTTTGATTTCCTCCTCTGCAGAAACAATGCCAGAAATATGTATCTTCTTATGCTGGGCATTGGGGGGGGGGGAATCCCCTCCACCTTACTTTTTGCTCTGCCACTGTTTTGGGCTTACTTCTAGTTGGTGGATGATGATGTTATTGTTAAAAAAAATGAAGACAATTTGAAATAAATGGGTCATACATTTGTGAAGAATTCTGTTTTCACCAGAAATATTACTCGATCCAATTTTGTGCATTTTATAGGACTGTGATTGAAAAGGAATGAGTCATTTTACATTATAAAAAACGGGGGAAAACATTTCTAATAGTGAGTAAACGTCTACCTTGGACAACACTGAGGGAGGCCTGCAAGACAGCAACTAGGAACCAGGCCTTCTCGGTGGTAGCCCCTAGCCTAGACTGTGGAATGAATGCCCCTTGGAGATCTGCCAGGCCTCCAAAATGTGTGTGTGTGTTGTATCATTACAGTTGTGACCCACTCTTTGTGACCTGATGTCCATGGAGTTTTCTTGGCAGGAATACTGGAGTGGCATGCCAGTTCCTACTCCAGGCACCTACAGCACCAGGTATTCCTTGGTGGTCACCCATCCAAGGACTAACCATGGGCCAACCCTGCTTAGCGTCTGAAATCAGACGAGGTCGGATGTGCTTAGGGCACTTTTTTATGCCAACAGGCTTCCACAATGCTGACCTTCAAAAAAAATTAAAAAAGATTGAAGACTTGGTGATTCAAATCTGTGTTTCCTGTTTATTGATTTGTTTCACTGCCCTGCTGTTTTTGACTTGTTCTCATCTGCCCTTGGTCTATCTTAACTACCTCTGATTTTTATGAGTGATGCTTGATTTAATTATGTTTTTTACTTTTTTTATTATGATTTTGTATTATTTTATCCTCTAAACCAGCCAGAGTGGCTTTCTATGAGATGGGCGGTATATACATCAAATAAATAAATTAATTAATATTTTATTTCAGTTAGGGGTGAGGTTTTTGACACTTTCACTTGTATCCTGAATTGCCTTTCTGTGAATAAAGGGAATGATGTAACAATTTGCATTGTTGTGGTCGGTGGGGATTGGTATCAAGGGAGGTGAACAAAGATTGGAAGAGACTGTAGATTTGAGTGCGAAAGAACTAAGGGGGTTGAAGAAGAACTATGTGGCATAGGACAGCTGAAGTTAGTTAGAACTAAAGACTTTAAAGGCAAAGTGAATGGAGGAAACGTGCCACAGTAAGTGGTTTTCTGGTTTAGAAACCTGAATAGATTAATAGTTTATAATCTAGATCCACATACTTTTATAGGGCTAAATCCAATGATACTATTGAAGTGGATGAGACATGTTTGTCATTATTTATATGAATCTCACTGATTGCAATGGATTCAACCTAGTTTTGGACTATCAGTGGCAATTCCACGTGGTGATTAGATATTAGCATAAGTTTTCATTGCATGAGAGCATGCATTTGGTTTCCTTATTGTCACCACATGCAGTCACCACACTATGTACTGTATCTGTATACAGTACTGCATATCGAATCTGTGATAACTCACTCTTTATGCACCTAACGGATAGTGCCATATCACCATACATTCCTTAGGCTTAGATCCAATAATGGCTATTAGATTCCTTCAACTGCTGGTTGAAGAAACATCGGCGCCTTTCCCAAGCAGAGTTTGTAACATGGCCTGACACAAGTACTTCCTTTCCTACTTGCCCCCCCCGTCCCATCCCCCTGTGCTCCCCTCCCTTTTCTGCATATATGCACTCCTGGCCATTCTTTGTCTTTGCAAAAGTGGCAGCAGATTGAAGAGGCTGTTGTGGCTTACCTCCTGCTGCTTAAGCAAAGGCAGAGATAGGCCAAGTGAGCAGCTGCCAGAGTGTACAGACAAGGCAGGGAGCAATCAAGGCAAGCCGCAGGACTCGGACTTTTCACTCTGTTAGCTTTTCACTTTAGGCATCGTATTCCATTTGCCATGTAACCCATTGTTGATCTCAGGAGCAGGAGCTGCGGCAAGCTTAGGGTTATAATTACTGTTATCGTTCTTTGCCGTAGATTCCAACTTATGCTGGTTCTTTATGGAGTTTTCTAGATAGACACTACTCAGAAGTGGTTGGCTGTTTCCTTTTTCAGGGGGCATCCTAGAAGTGCAGCTTGCTCATAGGAGAGGCTATCTCTCCTATGGTGCACAGTGAGCAATCGAAGACTAACCTTTGGCTCCGCAGGGGATACCTAAACTACTGATCTATCCAGCGAGCTTTTGTTGATCTTACTTCTATGTAAAGCTGCTTCAACCGTCACGGCAGGTTTTATGCAATCATCGTCCCCATCCCTTACACAAAGGGCAGGGGGATGCTAGGTACACATGCAAGTCTTCCCAACATCCTCCCACCCCTCCAGTTCAGTCCTTGAACTTCCTGTGCTGGAAGGCGAGGACTGAAGGGGACCGTCCATGCCATTATGCTTGAGCAGGCTGCATCAGGCTACAGGCTGCCCTTTCCTCTACTGCCCAAGATTCCACTCTTCCCAACCTTCTCAAGCTAATCCAAAAGATCAGATGGGCTTTCAGGAACAAGAAGGAACCTCTCCAAAACTGAAATTCTTTTTTTTTTTGTGACTTGATTATTTTTACCCCACCTTTCTCCTTGGAAAAGGACTCAAGGTGGCTGCAATAATGAGGGACAATATACAGCCCAGAACATTTAAGACATATTTACCAACTAATCCTAAAGCACTATATGAATGTTTTGTAGTGTGGTATCTGTATTCTCTTATGTCCAAAGAAGCGGACTTGTTCCACAAAAACTCGTGCTAAAAGTTAGCTTTGAAGATGCCATGTGTTTCCTTCCTTCCTTCCTTCCTTCCTTCCTTCCTTCCTTCCTTCCTTCCTTCCTTCCTTCCTTCCTTCCTTCCTTCCTTCCTTCCCTCAAGTTGTTTCCAACTTCACATGTCCATAATGGGGTTTTTGAAGTGTATGAGATGTTCAGGGAGTGGGTTATAATTGTCACTTCCCAGTGGCTGTGCAAAGATTTATGCCCAGGATTTTGAAGTTCATGTCTGATATTCCACCACACTGATTCTTGGTTGCAAAAAGAGGGCTTCTTTATTGGGTGGGTGCTGTACTTCCCTCTGTTGGTGTACTTTTAATAGGCTTTTTGCATTCAGTTGTGTTTCAACAATGCCATTCATCTTTGCACATTTATTTGTGACATTTTATATTTCCTCTTCTTGTGAGCCTCCAAAAGTCCCAGCACTTAAGGGAAAGATGGATAAAAATAAAAATAATAAATACGTAAATAAACGAACTTGATAAATCAATTTCCCAGACAAATTTTGTCTGACTGAAGAGCACCATGGAAACCACTAGGATCTTACTGTATTTTCTCCTGACTCCTGGCTGCACAGAGATGTTGAGTTCAACCTGAGGAGAAGCCCCTGAAGCTTTCTCTCCTCAACATGGCAAAGATGGGAATGAAACTGTGGGGAATCATCCTGTGCTCCTGTCCAGCCCCTCCTAAATTGAACTATCATGTCAGCAAGCTGAACAATTGCAGGTTTTCCATTAAGCAACCTTGCACCAATAGTGCGAAGCAATTAGGCAAGCAAATGTCTAAAAGCAGATGGACATCTTTTTTTTTGAACCCAGTAGTACAAACTGAAGATGTGACATCCTTTGGCTCCACCAGATATGTCCTTGAGTAGCATGCCGTTTGCAGGGGACAAGGCGGATGAAAACCCAAATATGTATTCAAATGCAAATCCTTCTGAACAATCTTAATTTCAGTTAATACAGCATCCCAATTGTCAAGTCTGACACTCTTTTGCCATGCCGCATGTTCTATCTAACCAGTGTTTACCCCATCCCTTTCAATTAGAGGAAGATTTATTCATTCATGTCCTAGTGTTCTTGACATGTTGACTACACTGAGATCAAGTCTGCTCAATTCTGAACTCTTTATTGACTTTATTAGCAATATAATCAGTCCCATAATGTCTACTAAGCTTGACAATATTTTAATGTTATTGAGTAATATTTTGAGTTATTAAGTAATGAGTGCCCTTTCTGCCTTAATGTTTCATGAAAAATGAGGCAGCCGGTTTGATATGACTGCTCCGCAGACATCCATCTCAGATTACGCTATAGCTTTAAAGCATCAGTGTCCATCATTTGTCATATTATGTTAATTTAAAAGAGGAATTTGTGCATCTGGTGTCATTAAACACCCTTCTAGGGATGCCCTACATGATGAAAGTATATTTGGTCATATGCCCAGCCCCAAAGGGGACATTAAAACACAAAGGTGTTCCTATATCCTCTAAGGTACTATGATCATAGGGGGGAAATTGGCATTCTGTACTCATGTATTTGGCATTTTTCATCCTATTTAAGAAGTCGAGACTGGTTACAGTCTTCATGGAACCTGAATATCTTGTTGAAAAGGAGATTGGCAAAGTGACCCTTTCCCATCCTGACAATAACTCTAGAAATCACTTTTCTTTGTAAATATTGGAGCAGTAGCCGCATACTCCAACACTAGTAATGGAGAGATCATGGTTTCACTTTCGAGGTCTGCAGGCCTTTCCCAATTTTAGATCCAATTGATGCAAGACTAAGATTGACCCATTTTTTTCACAAGGCAGTGACATTCACAGTCTGCCTCTACCTTGCAGGAGGGGGCTCTACAAATCAAGAGGAACTGGGAAAGGTGCAGAAGAGAACAACTAAAATGATTACTAGGTGGGGACCTCTCCCTTATGAGGAAAAGCTACAGCATTTGGGGCTCTTTAGTCTGGAAAAAAAGGCACCTAAGTGGTGGTGGTCATGATTGAAACATACAAAATTATGCAGGGGATGGAACCAAGGGCCAGCCTTCCAAACTGAGGTTTGGGAGAGTGAAAACAGAAAAAAGAAAATATTTCTTTACCCAGAGTATTGCTAGTCTGTTGAACTCCCTGCCACATGTTGTGGTGATGGTATCTGGCCTAGATGCCTTTAAAGGGGGATTGGAGAGATTTCTGGAGGAAAGGTCCATTGCAGGTAACAAGCCATGATGGGGATATATGTTATCTCCAGGCTTAAAAGGAGGGTACCTCGATATGTCAGAAGCAGGGGAGTGGTATCTGGAGACAGGTATCTAGTTGTCTCGTGTGTTTGCAGAGGCATCTGGTGGAGCCACTGTGAGATAGAGGAAGCTCATCTAGATGGGCCTTTGGCCTGAACATCTTCTTGATGTTCTTAGAGAGTATATACTGAAAGACTATGCAATCTCCCTGAACTGAAGGAGTATACACTACAGTATCTATGTCAAGAGTGTGTAGATGGTGGTGATCTTGCCTACAGTGAAGCTTTGGAAGACAAGGGTATTTTTCTTTGCCATTATATTGGTTGTTGGCATAAATACTATATGGTGAAATGCTGTCCTCAGACATGTTTTCTACAGTTATAACATGGGCAGATACTACTGTACTGTCTATCAGCAAACCACCACCAAGCTGTAGTCCACAGGCAACCCAGTTGAGTATTTCCCTCTCTCTGAAGGTACACCAACTTACAAACATGGTAACAATTGGTAAGATTAAAAGTATAATATGTGCAGCTGAATATAAATGAAAAGCTATAAAGGGGTGTTTCTACTAAGGCTTGTTGCAAAATAAGATGTACATATGGTGAAGTTTTTTTTTTTTTAAGACAAGACTGGCATTCTGAATTCTCCATTCCCCCCCCCCCCCACATATAACATGACTGGGAATTGTACAGCAGGAGGAGGTGGAGGAAGAGAAAGCAGCAGCAGCAGGAGGAAACTTTATAAGCTCTGTTGGGCTTGGTAGGGGTGCAATGGGTTTTCTTCTGTCATCTTCCCTCTCCAGCATTAGACTGTAAAATGCCCAAGAGGCATTTTTGTATGCATTTGAGATCTGAAATTCACACTGTTTTGATTCCCTCCCCCACCCACCCCCACCCCATGCATTATATTAAATCCATTTTATGACTGGGTGAGCATCAGGTTTCCAGGGACTGCTTACAGGAAGAGATGGAGATTTCATTTCTACAAATATGGTCTCCACCTCCCTGCCCACCCCCCACATGGCTGTTTTCCTTCCTCTTTCTACCAGGGAAACATGCCAAGCAGTGCAGTTTCCTTGTAGATGTTCACACACACACACACACACACACACACACACGATCTCTGAAACGGTTCACATGCCTGACAGCCACCTTTCAAACCAAGCTGCTCTCCAAAAGCCTAGGTCAAGAAGAGATTATGTCTGGTTTTCAAAGAGGATTGAGGAGATGGGTTCAGAATCTCATTCGGCAATACACTCAAGCACTTCAGCAAGGCTAAAGCCATGTTTTGGATTTTTGTTTTTGTTTTTTGACTTTCATTCCCCTTGCTCCAGATGCATAAACATCTTTTAAATCCCCCCCCATTTTAAACATTTACATGGAATAACTGGGTTTACCTGTTCCTTTCAGTCTGCAGTTAAAGCAACATTACATGAGCACACCTATATGAAGGGAAACATAGCTGCACCATCTGTAAGCCCACAGAAGTCTTTCTAGCACCAGTTGCCTTGATTCCTTGTTCTTCTAGGCCTGCCTTGATTTAAAAGGGATACCGTAGTTATAGCTCACTTCTTTGGATATCTGGTTCAGAGCATGATTCCCTTCAGTGCCTCTTTGAGAGGGGCTGAATTCAATGTTCCATAAAACCCCTTCGAGCTCTGCAGCTCTAAGATAGCTCCATGGTTTAGGTACAACGCAGGCCAACTTTACCAGCAGAGACACATTCATAGAATCTAAATGAGAAGAGCAGTACTATGGGCAAGTGAACACAATCCAAGTATTTACTTATGTATTTATGTTAGAGTATTTTACCCCACCTTTCTCCTTGAAAAAGGGCCCAAGGCGGCTTACAGTAAAGAGGGATAATATACAGTCCAGAACAATTAAGACATGATAATATACAGTCCTGTACAATTAAGACATGTTCAAGCATTGAGAACAAGGAAATGAGGGACCTCTTACAACATTAACAGACAACATTACATTAAAGCTCAAAGGTTATAGGGGAGATGTATAGGCCCACATATTCTAAATTAGTAACCAGCCCAAAGCCATAGATTGGTACATGAAGCATTTGAAAGCACTTTTCTACAGAAAAGCGTATGAACTCTTCTGTCCAACAGGAAAATATGGCAATTAAACCCCCTATTTCAGAAAGCTACCCATTTTTAATACTCGTGTGTTGTTCCTCAAACTGCTCATGCCTGCATGCTGAATGCAGATGGGAGTCTCATATCCAGGAGGTTTCACTTTCAGTATCTTTCTTTCACAGTGTTGGAAATTTTTCCTGTGTCTGGAACACCAATACAGAATAGATCATAATAGAACACTGGCTGTTGCACCCTACATTTTTCAGCTAAAATTACTCAAACATAGCACCAGAAATTTATGGCCCACCATGCATACAAAGAGCCACCAGTACCATGGATATTAAATACAAGCAGCAACAACATTGTAAAAGAGATATTCTTCAACTATAACTGCCAGAAATCCTACAGTTGGTGGTGAGAACTATTGTCCAAGTACATCTGGAGACCAAAGGTTGGGAACCACTTCTCTTGAGGGTTGGCAAAACCATCGGGGGACAGGGGGAAACAAAAATGGAGCCAGCTCTATCCATTGACTAATAGGGGTGAGCTAAAAGTTAGTTTGATCAGAATAATGGAAATAAAGTTTAGGGGGTAGAAAGGGGATCACACTGTGGCTAAGAACAATGTAATAATGCAAAACAATGAGGGGGGTGGTTTGCCAAGCCTAGTGACTAGAGATGGGCACGAAACGAACAATTTTTTATTTCCGTTTTTGTTTTTTTGTTTCGTTATGCAACAATACGACAAACAAATTTTGTCTCCAAAATGAAACGAAACAAACAGAAACACTGGAAATTTTGTTGTGCGTTTCGTTTTCGTTATGGTAATACAGTGAACTGCTTTAAAAAATCACAAAAATCACAAAAAAATGAAATAAATGGTAATGAAACGGTAACAAAACGAATGAACACAAAAACAATTTTTTTGCAAAAATTTGTGAAAAACAGAAACAAACCGAAACGGACCCCCTAAATGATAAATGACAAACGAAACACCATTTTTTTTATTCGTGCCCATCTCTACTAGTGACATAGTGTAAGCCAGAGAAGCAAGAAAAGGGTATACTTCTCATAAGGCTTATTGTTTTTTTAATGCAGGAAAGGAAGACAGTGAAGGCGACAAGAAGTTCTAAATCTGGTAGAAGCAACTGCCAGTCGTTCCCAGTTAAAGGATGATACATAGTCCATAGCAGACAGCCAGGGGGCTCCTAAGTATTCTGCTAGATGCTGGCAGCTGCATAATTTTGCATCTCCTATAAATTAGGAAGTTGGGGACTGTCGCACAAAGAGTGCTGCTGGAAGAGCGGTCTAATGAGCTATAAATACTGCCTGAATCATTCACAAAAGCACTGCCCATGACTTTTTGCATAACGGTGAATGAATCAAAGCCCCAGTGGAGTAGCTTCTACATGAGGAATTACAATGAATAAGGCCATTGAGGCAAACCAGCAATGAAGGCCCGCTGCTCCCCCTCCCTTCTCCTGGGTAGCACAGCCAGGAATGAGGAGGCAGCTGCTGGCCAAGGAGAGAGCAAGGAACGATGAGAAAGGAACAGGGAAAAGATGTGATGGGTGAGCTGAGCATTCTGCTTGCCTGGCATCACTTTTGCAGTGGTCGACCACCAGTATAGTCGAAACAATTTGGTAAGTGAATCCACTTGCTGGGCTCTGAGTTTCTCATCCTTCAAGGAATTAATGAAAGCAGCACTCTCCCTCTATACACAGTCATAAAAGATTGCTTCACTAAGGCAGTAAGAATGGGAACAAGATTTGGATGTCCACAGCAGACCTAGACACCAATATGCAGATTTTAATTAACAAAGCAGATTGTAACACAGAGGTCTACCTAAGAATATTATCAGACATTCCAACTAGACGTCTATGGATACAAGCCTTAATGGTTAAAAAAAAAAGAATATTGGCAGAATAATCATCAATGTTTTTGTAGATAGAATGTTTTAGCTTTCAAAATCATTTTAAAAACTATTCAGTTTATTGTTTATTCAAGGTTAAATGCATTTTTGAAACCAAAATGGTGGTCTCCCTATCAGTAAATTCTCACCCTCCACTCCAAAGTATTTTTTGGGGGGAGGGGGTGTTTTTGTTTTTGTTTTTTTTAAAAAAATAAAATTTCTTGAAAAGTCCATAGGCTCACGTTTACTACGGCCTTGGAATACCTCACTTGTTGAAGGGATCTGAACAATTCATCTTCAATTTTCCCTTCGTTGCTTCAGTCTTTTCAACGAGAGAATACCTGTCAATGAAAAGAAGACAGATCTGAACTGCTCAACGCCTTCCAATTGTGTTCAGTAGTGTTCATCACTCTGCAAACACCCTGTGGCTATCAAGTGGCATGAAATGGACAATAACATTGTTGACTGGATATTCTTCTTTAGTGGTTATTTTTTTAAAAAAAAAAAACACTTTTATCAAGCTTTATCATACAGAATCCTTAAATATTTCATTCCCCACCCCCCAATTTTTGGCTGTCTTTTGTCATTGCCTCTTCAACATTTTATTTACCCTTTCCCTGTTCTTCCCTCCAAGTTCTCCAAATTAGCTTGGCACTCTATATGAGGGCTTCCCTGTCTCTGGCTCCTTTTTATCTCAGTGCCAAGCCTGCAACTCGCTTTCCTTCAGCATCTCAGACCCTATAAATTATTGCAGAACACATTGCAATTTTCCTCACACTCCTGGTTTGAGAGAAGGCATGCTGGCTTTGAATTTAGCACTCAAAATGTCATCCCTTGATTCTTAACTTTTTAAGAAAGTATTGCTCTCTCGCTCTCTCTCGCTCTCTCTCTCTCTCTCTCTCTCACACACACACACACACACACACAGAGAGAGAGAGAGAGAGAGAGAGCTAAAATTCACTCGCTCTTCCCTTACCAATATGCCCACAGTCAGCAAAAAGCAGTTAGAAATCTCAAAACAGTTACAGTCTTCTTACCTAGTGTCATCCTTGCCTTAAGGGCTGCAGTTCATTAATATTTTTCATGCTTTCCCCTTGATGATACCTATCTTAATGTTCTCTGGTCAGCTCACATTTCAGTTACCACAAGTGGTATCCTTGGAGTGACTGACTTAAGGGGAAACAAGAGGTTCGGGAGGAACAAAATGAAACAAAATGAAACAAAAGAAAATACAAAACAATTAAAAAACATTTTGCAATAAACAAAACAAAATGAGGGGAAGAAAATAAAAATGAAACGAAACACAATTTTGGCATTTCGTGCCCATCTCTAGTAAATAGTCTTTGAGCTGGGAACTGCATGACAACATTATAGGAAGCATGCAATCTGCAGAATACAAACTAGACCAGACCAGATGGGACATCTTCTTTCTTGCTTTAGCCAAACAGTTTACCTTCAGGCCTGCTCCAAATGTGACATGGATGCAAACAGAACGAAATATCGGGGTCACTGGTATTTTTTGACGGATATTCTATGACTATCCGAATACTGGCCAGTCTTAGCTGCTTGACAGTCAAGCAAGTCAATGTCGCCTCCAAACAAGAAGGGAGAGATAAATCTATTCAAACTTGAATTAACTGTTATGTTTCTTCCAGTCTGTTCCCCCCCTTCCTCAACTCCATATTGATTTCCTGCACAGGAGAAGCAGTACAATGTTAGGAAGAGTTTTACACCAGTCATTATGGGAGTATAAAAACAAAATGACCAACAATAATGGTTGAAACAAAAAAGGAAGCATCCTACAGGTAAACTTTCTTTAAAAAAAACTGGACTCCTGTAACCAATGCACCAGAAAAACATATTGATCACATACAAAATTGCTGACCTTAATTCTCAGTAATAAACTGTTTTTCTTTCAACTCCAGACCTTATTATCTGGAACACTGGAACATGTGGGTTTCACACGGAAAACCCAGGGGTAGGAGACATTTTCTTTCTTCAGACTATAAGAGTGCAATCAGACACCAGGAAAGGTGCACATCTAACCACACTGGGAAAGTTGCTTTGCTTTAAAGCAACCCCTGCTGGGGAATCACTCTAGCCCACTCCCAAACAGTTGTAGCCTTATAACTGGACCAAAAAGTTCCAGCTTGGTTATGGGTCAGGGTTGGGCTGGAGCTAATTCCCCATATGCTGTCCATCACTAGAAAAGAGATCACAGCAGACCACTCCACAATCTACCCAAAATGCAATTTATTTCTCCATATGATCAGCTTGTGAGATTGCATGGGGAAAATGTAATGAAACTGGGAAAGAAGCTTGCACTTGGTGAGCAGGAGGTCCACAAAGGCTTGGTTTGCAACAGTGATCGTTCCGCCACAAAGGTAGGCTAGAACCATATCTTTGGAACATGAATAGAACAACAGCTTTGAATGACATCCTACATTTTGACCCAAGGAACCCACCTCCCAAGGACCAAGAGCTATTTGGCTCCAGAACTGTCTCATAAAATGTCCATCTAAACTGCTCACAGTGACCCCTTCAACAAAGGAAGCCATTTCAAGACCCAAACAATCATCTTCTCCCCACCCCCAAAAAATGGATCCCTGAAACATTACAAAAGGGAGTCAACAAAACAATAGCTCCACTGGAACTAGTTATTATCTGTGAGTTATTCAAATGTTAGTCTCTTGTACCAATGTCATATTGCTCTCTCATTTACTTTTCCTCTTGCTTGTGATATGTAAGTTTTTGCCTTTAGATGGTAAGCCTGCAGGAACAGCCTGGGTGATTTTTAATATTTTGTGCCAAGCCGAATAATTGTAGGTATTTGATAAATCATCATCATGTGAAATTTTTATGGAAAAACAAAAGGGCACATTATTTATATCATGCACTTTTAGAACATTACAATATTTTTAGTAAATGTTGTGGTTCCCCTAATATAGATATATTATCCACTACTAATTATGAACATAAAGCAAACAGAAGGCATTATACCACCTTGCATGCACACAGCTTTTGGAAATAAGAGCTCTGAATTATGCTTGTGTATTATTTCACCTAACAATGATCAAAAGAGTATTTGTCTCAGTGATATACTGAATTAATATACTTCTGCAGGCCTGAAGTCTAAATCAGTAATGTATGTTTTATTATTCACCAGAAGCAACTAAAAATAGTTTATTTCATTCCACCAAATGAATATGTCAGGTGTAAACAAGTATATTTTTATGTTATGAGAATAGCTGGGAAATTTGAATACTAACATTCTCAAAAAAATTGTCAGGGCTCCATGAACATCATCCATAAATTATGTCACACTTGAAGAGGGAGAAAATACATGAACATATCAGTCAGTAGGAGAACTACAACACTGTGTAAGTATTGTGCAAATTGGGGAGGAGGAGGAGGAGGAGGAGGAGGAGGAGGAGAAAGGTTGAATTTCAATTGCAATGTAATTTTTGCACGGTTGTATAACTGTGTAAAACTCATCATATAGCATCTTTGCCACATACTTGCCTATGTTTCTTAGTGTACAAAAATGTATTTTTGTTTGTCTGAGTGTTTGTTTCATTTGCATACTTACTATCTGGCCAAAGGCCACTCTGGGCAGTTTACAACTTATAAAACCACACTAGAACAGAATCAATAGGACCAAGAATAAAAATAACAAAATGCAAATAAATAATGCCACCATCCACTTTCTGCCACCACAAATCCATATGCAAATATAGTTTCTGTGCTGTTTTACAGTTAAGAGACCCTTAGGAGTGTGTTAGAGCCATAAGAAGACAAATACACATCCTAATAGCAATTGGGTATTCTTGACAGGGCTGGCTCTGTCATGAGGGAAAGTGATGGAAACCATCCTAAGAGATAAAATTAATAGGTACATAGAAGAGAAGGCGCTGATGAAGGACAGCCAACATGGCTTCTGCAAAGGCAAATCATGCCTCACTAATCTTTTGGAATTTTGTGAGAGTGTCAACAAGATAAGGGAGATCCAGTTGACGTTGTTTATCTGGACTTTCAGAAGGGTTGTGACAAGGTCCCACATGAAAGGCTCTTCAATAAACTTGCCAGCCATGGAATAAAGGGAAAGGTCTTGTCCTGGATCAGCAACTAGCTAAGGGACAGGAAACAGATAATAGCACTAAGTGGAGGGAGATAAAGAGTGGGATCCCCCAAGGTTCATTACCGAGACCTCTGCTTTTCAAACTCTTCATAAATAATCTAGAACTAGGAGAAAATAGCAAGGTAGCCAAATTTGCCAATGACACTAAATTATACAAGGTAGTAATAACTGAGAGAGATTGTGAGTTGCTCCAGAGGGTTCTCTTGACACCAGGGGAGCAGGCAAACCAGTGGCAAATGAGCTTCAACATTAGTAAGTGCAGAGTGATGCATGTTGGCGCAAAAATCCCAGTTACATTTATGAACTGATGAGGTCTGAACTCTCTGAAACACACGAGGAAAAGGACCTTGGTGTCCTGGTGGACAGCTCAATGAAGGTGTCACCTCAGTGTGTCTCAGCAGTGAAAAAAGCAAACTCAATGCTAGGGATCATAGGGAAGGGTATAAAAAATAAGTCAGCAAGTGTCATTTTGCTTCTTTATAAATCTATGGTGAGGCCCCATCTGGAGTATTGTGTACAGTGCTGGTCACCATCCCTCCAGAAGGATATTATGGAAATGGAAAAAGTGCAGAGGAGGGCAATCAGACTGATTAGAGGACTGGAACACCTTTCTTACCCTGTGAGGCTGCAACGGCTGGGCCTCTTCACTCTTGAACGACGGTGCCTAAGAGGTGACCTGACTGAAGTTTATAAAATCATACATGGTGTAGACAATGTAGATAAGGAAAATAGGGGTTACCTACCTGTAAGGGTAGTTCTTCGAGTAACGCCTCTGTGAATTCCCACTGCTGGGTTTAACTGCGCGCCTGCGCAGCTCCCCGGACCTTCTAGAGTCTTCTTGTAGCTCCTAGGGACCTCCCCTGCCCATTGCGCATGCTCCAAGACTCCCGCGCTCCCGTCCTTAGTTCCCCTTGTGTCCGCCGCTGCAACGAGAAGAAAAGAGAGACGTGACGGACAGAGGGGAGGACGGGTGGGGAGTGGGAATTCACAGAGGCGTTA
This sequence comes from Phrynocephalus versicolor, assembly GCA_023846285.1. Classification (NCBI taxonomy): domain Eukaryota; kingdom Metazoa; phylum Chordata; class Lepidosauria; order Squamata; family Agamidae; genus Phrynocephalus; species Phrynocephalus versicolor. The sequence continues at coordinate 63,195,620 of JAHTLZ010003526.1, forward strand.
CTCGAAGAACTACCCTTACAGGTAGGTAACCTCTATTTCTTCTTCGTAGCCTCTGTGAAATCCCACTGCTGGGAGATTAACAAGCTAACTTACAGGCGGAGGGCCGTCACGGCAATGAGTAGGACAGGACGGCTCTGCCAAATGCTGCTTCTGATCTGGCCCTGACGTCCATCCTGTAGTGCTGAGCAAACGTGGACGGGTTAGACCAAGTCGCAGCCTTGCATATATCTTGCAGGGAGATGCCCCTAAGGAATGCTGACGATGTGGAGACAGCCCTCGCCGAATGTCCTCGCGGAGACGATGGTAGCGGAGTCTGGGAGAGATGGTAAGCAAGGCGAATAGTCTCAACTATCCACCTGGAGATGGTCTGAGAAGTTACAGGAAGCCCCTTGGAAGGACCTGAGGTGTTAATAAAGAGACGTGGCGACTTTCTCAAGGACCGAGTCCTGGAGGTGTAAAACAGCAGTGCCTGACGCACGTCCAGTGAATGCAGCGCTCTTTCAACACTAGTTTGCGGTGAGGGAAAAAAGGTTGGCAGCGTGAGAGGTTGGCTCAGGTGGAAGCAGGAAACAACTTTCGGGAGGAAGGAGATATCCGGGTAGAGAGTAACTTTATCCTTAAAGAACTGTAGAAAAGGTGGATCAATTCTGAGGGCTGAGAGTTCCGATGCCCTCCTAGCGGACGTGATGGCAAGGAGAAAGGCCACTTTGAGGGAGAGGATATGCAAAGGAACAGTGGCTAGTGGCTCAAATGGAGGTTGCATGAGCCGTTGTAAGACCAGTGAAAGGGACCATTGAGGTGGAACCGGTGGCCGTTGAGGTCGGAGGTGCGCAGCTCCCTTGAGAAATTGCTTGACTAGAGGGTGTCTGAACAGCGACGCTGAAGGAGAGTCCATAGGCTGATGGGCAATAACAGCCGAGAGGTAGACTTTAATGGTGGAGTGGGCCAGGCCGCGATTGAAAAGTAGGAGAAGAAACTGCAGGACGGTGTCGGTGTCCGCTGGACAGTGTGGAAGGCCGCGGTCATTGGTGAATAGTAAAAATGATTTCCATTTGTTTTCATAAAGTGTCCTCGTAGAGGGTTTACGGGAATGGTGAAGGACATCTGTCAGAGAGAGTCCACGAACCATGCCATGAGGTGAAGGGAGGCAAGGTTGTGGTGGAGAAGTTTGCCGCTCTCCTGGGACAAGAGGTCTGGGCGGTGTGGTAGGTGGATGAACTGGTGGGACATGTGCTTGAGGGCGAAGAACCAGTGCTGTCGCGTCCACCATGGGGCTATGACGATGGTTCGTGTCCGTTCCTGATGGAGGCGGATGACTGTCCTGTGTACTAGTGGGAGAGGGGGAAAAGCATACGCTCTGAGTCCGTCCCACGGGGTCGACAGAGCATCCCCCATCGAGTTGGTGCCCTGACCTGCTCTGGAGCAATATCTGAGACACTTGGTGTTTATGGGGGAAGCGAAGAGGTCGATTTCCGGTGTGCCCCACAACCGGCAGAGCCAGGCGAAGATGTCTGGGGCAAGGGACCACTCGTGATCGTTGTAACTTAGGCGACTGAGGTCGTCCGCTACTATGTTGTCGTGCGAGGCAATGTGGACTGCGGTAAGTAGGACGTGGTTGTGGTAACACCATGTCCAGATGTCGATCGTCAGCCGGAGGAGGGAGCCGGAGCGTGTGCCCCCCTGCTTGTTGAGGTAGTGTTGAGCTGTTGTATTGTCGGTAATGATGAGAACCGAGTTGTGTCTGGTCAAGGGGGCGAATGCCTTGAGGGCATTGAAGATCGCCATCAACTCCAAATAATTGATATGTCTGTTTTGGAGAGACTGTGGCCAGGTTCCATGGGTCCGCATTCCTCTGCAGTGGGCTCCCCATCCCGCGGGACTGGCATCCGTGGTGATGTGAACAGAGGGGTATGGTCGACGGAATGGGCGGCCGGTATTCAAGTGTCGTGGAGTTTTCCACCACTGCAAAGCCAGGTGGAGAGAACGGGTGACTTTGAGTCTGTGGGTGGGAGAATCCCGTAGCGGACTGAACCTGGTTAGAAGCCAGGATTGCAGAGGCCGCAGTTTGAGCCTTGCGTAAGGCAGCACAGATGTAGTAGATGCCATTAACCCTAGAAGGTGCTGGGCCAGTCCGGCGGTGACGTATGAGTGGGGCTTGAATTTCAGTACAGCTCTGCGGATCTTTGCTTTTCTGTCTGGAGGTAGAAAGGCCATGGCTTTCCTGGCATCTAGAATGGCTCCTATGTAGGATACTAATTGGGTGGGCTGGAGAGTGGATTTCTTTTCGTTTATTGAGAGACCCAGAGATGTAAGGAATCGTATTGTGTATTTGATGTGACAGGTTGCTTCTTTCTTTGTAGGTGAGACAACGAGCCAGTCGTCGAGATATGGAAATATATTTATTCCCTTCAGCCAAAGAGATGCGACGACGGGAGCGAGACACTTGGTGAACACCCTTGGGGCGGTGGATAGGCCAAAGGGAAGAGCCTTGAACTGGTAAGTGTTCTCGCCGATGGTAAACCGCAGGTATTTTCTGTGTGAGTGTCGAATTGTGACATGGAAATAAGCGTCCTGGAGGTCCAGGACCGTGAACCAGTCTCCCTTTTGGAGCAAGGGTATAACAGACTCCAGAGTGGTCATCCTGAACTTCTTTGGCTTGATGAACAGGTTGAGCCCTCTGAGGTCCAATATGGGTCGGAGAGAGTCGTCTTTTTTCGGGATGGTGAAGTAACGCGAGTAGAACCCGTATGTATCGTGAGGCTGTACTGGCTCGATGGCATCCTTGTCGAGTAGAGCGCGTACTTCTTGTTCGAGGGCGTGGGAGGGTGCAGTGACGACAACTCGCCCGAGTGGTGGCCAGTGATGGAACTCTATTGCATAGCCTTCTCGAATAATCTCCAATACCCATTTGTCCGATGTTATGGCTGCCCATTGGGAGAAAAAGGGGCACAGTCGGACATCTCCTGGAGGCATCATGGCAGAGGCGAGGTCAGGAGGTATGTTTTGTCTTCCTGTCATAGCGTTTCGCCGATTGAGACCGGCCTGGACGCTGTTGAGCCTGGCGGTAGTAAGGAAGCGAATGATAGGGCGTCTTATTCCGTTGTTGGTTTCGCTGAGGTGTGTTGTGGTAAGGGCGTCTCCACTGGTAAGATGTTTGGCGGGGCGCCTGCTGTGCTGTAGAGCCTTGAAATGCGTAAGAGCGGGCTGTTCGGCGCATTTTTAAGATGTTATCAAGGGACTCATCCGTCGTAGCGGCGAAGAGGCCCTCTCCATCAAATGGCGCACCCTCTATTCTATTGCGGGCATCATCTGTGATAGTAACGGTGCACAGCCATGCGTGTCTGCGGAGATAGACCGCATTGGCCAATTGACGAGCTGACGCATCGGCGATGTGGCATGCAGCTATGGTCTGGTAATCCAGAAGGGTCAGGAGCTCCGCGTGAGCTGAGGTGATCTTGGCTTTATCATCATCCGGCATGTGATCAAACAAGGGAAGCATGTCCAGGAGAAGATGACGAGAGTATGCTTCCATAGCACAGAGATGGTTGGTCGTGCGCAGAGAAAAAGATGCCAAAGAGTATTGCTTCTTGCCCATAAGATCTAATTTCTTTCCCTCCTTGTTGCTTGGCGTGGAGGTAGAGGTGTTCTTTGCTCTATTTTGAGTGGCATTAACAATGAGTGAGTTTGGGAGAGGGTGGCAAGCTAAGAAGTCCACCTCATCTCCATAAGTACGGTAGAGGTTGTCTACCCGTCTAGGCATGAGTGGTGTAGCTGAAGGCTTTGTTAGCGATGTCTTGGCCGATTGCAAGAGAGAAGGAATAAATCCCAGACGCAAGGGTGGGTTCCTGTGTTTCTTGAGATGTCCAAAGAACTTACAAGAACCTTTGGGATCTGGGAGTTCAACCTGTAACTCCATGACATGAGCCACCTTATTAATAATTTTAGAGTATGTGGCAAATTCCTCTTCCGGTGAGGCCACCAAGACATCCCCCGGTTCCGAATCATGACCATGTCTGTGGTCTTGAGTGGTATGAGACGAGCGGAGTGAGCGAGCCTCATCCTCAGACTGCGACAACAGGGACTTATCCATAGATGCCGGTGACAGGGATCTTTGTCGGTCTGAGGGGCTGTGTAAAGGCCTCTCTTTAGAATGTCAGTCTGCAGATTGGTGAGTGGAGGCGATCGAGCGAGTCCCCGTTGACATCACAGTATGCTCTCGATCAAGGGCATGAGATCGAGAGGGTTTGGGGGTAAGGGAACGCTTTCTTCGAGAGCGGTAGCGGTCGCGGGTGGCATGGCGACGGCGCTTAGGTGATCGTGAATCAGAGGATGATGACGAGCGTCCCCGATATCGGCCCCTCGATCTCGAAGAGGAGTCGGAGGAGGTAGAGCGGCGGTGGCGGCGTTTACGGCGCCTCGATAGCGAGTGCCGCTTCCGGCGGCTTCGCTCCTTGCGGCCCTTTTTCTTAGTGCGGCGAGAGTTGTCGGCTGCCGCTGCGCTCGCAGCCTCGCTATCGGAAGATCCGGTATCAGAGGTGGAGGAGGAGGAAGACCTCACTCGCCGTGTACGCTTTCGCGGAGAGCGTGAGGAACGGTCCGCTAGCGTGTGGCCGGTATCGGCTGTTGTCGTGCGAGACAAAGTCTCTACTCGGAGCGGGGGCGGTCGGGCAGCCAGATTGGATGGCTGGGAGTCTTCCCGTGCAGCCTCGTCTTGGGTGGACATGAGCGCGGCCGAGAGCACCGGGGAGCGTTGTCGAGGCTCCATAACAACATCTCTCGACTGGGAGGTCATCGCTCTGCTGCCCGACCGGGAGGAAGCCGGGGAGGCTGACTTGCTGGGTGCAAGGTGGAGGTCAGCAGTAGCAGCAAAGCTATCCATAGCCAGGGACGCGGACTGTCCCACCAACATTTGCAAGTGCGCCCGAGCAGCGCCAGAGTGCGAGACAGGAGCGATGGTAGACGCAGGCTTTTTCTTGGTTTTCTTTAGGCCTGGGACAGTGGCAGACTTCGACGACTGAGAAGTCTTAGACGCCATGGAGGCCGATGAAGAGGGCTCTCCTTGTGCCTTGCGCTCCATAGGCTTGAGGGATTGTTCCCACAGATAGACGCGGAGACGACCCTGGCGCTGTTTGAGTGCCGGCTTAGAGAGTTTTTGGCACTCTTTGCAGGTCTCCGGTTGGTGGGTCTCACCCAGGCAATACAAACAGTTCGAGTGCCCGTCGGAAACCGATATTTTGTTAGGGCACGTGAGACAGCGCTTGAATAGCGCTCCAGGGGCCATAAACGGCCGTGAAAGAAGGGGGGGGTCCTATCTATCTAAAAGTAACTATACTATATCTAATTTTTTTTTAAACTAAGACTACTTATAATCAATGCTATAAGAACCAAAATGACGAACAAAGTACTTATCAAAGCGATCAACTTTCCCTTTCTCTAGGAGCTACCGACGAACACGTCCGTTGCTGGCGGCGGCAAGAAAGGAACTAAGGACGGGAGCGCGGGAGTCTTGGAGCATGCGCAATGGGCAGGGGAGGTCCCTAGGAGCTACAAGAAGACTCTAGAAGGTCCGGGGAGCTGCGCAGGCGCGCAGTTAAACCCAGCAGTGGGATTTCACAGAGGCTACGAAGAAGAACACTGTTTTTCCTGTTGCACAACAGTAGAACTAGGGGTCACTCAATGAAATTTTTCGGTGCTAGATCTCAAACAAATAAGATAACTTACTTTTTCACGCAGAGGATCACTGGTCTATGGAATTCCCTGCCAGAAGAAGTGGTGACAGCTGTCAGCCTTGACAGCTTTAAGAAAGGATTAGACAAGTTCATGGACAACAAAGGTATCAATGGCTATGATTATGGATGCCTGAGGACAACCTCCGGATTGGAGAGATCAGAAGGATGTCTCTCGATGCCATTTGCAGGGAATCATAAGTAGGTGAAGACATCTGCTTCGGAATTACCCTGAGGCAAATCTCACTGTGTGAGGCAGAATGCTGGACTGGATGGGCTGTGGCCTGTTCCAGCAACGCTGTTATTGTGTTCTTTTGAGGGAGAGTGTGGTGGCCACCTCACATGGAAGATTCTGGGAGGCAGCAGGAGTTAGAGCCAAGTCCTCTTTCCTTGAATCCCATCAGTTAGCTTACTGTTTTCAGATATGATGGAGGGTGATGATCAATCACCATTGTTAAAGGATGATTCAATGAGTGGTCTAGTCATCTTGTCAGCATGGAATAAAGGGAGCTACCATCCTAGGCAGGAGAATATTTCAGATTAGCCATCACTGTTTACATCGAGCCAACAGATAGGAACAATTAACTTTCCCTAATGTTTTTCCGTATTTGTTTTATTGCCAAGCCAGAAAAGTATTACTATCAGTGAGAAAGGAAAGGAAAGACATTCTGCTCAGCTTTCTTGCCAAACAGTATTGACCTACCTTACCAAGTGGTGTGAGGATAAAACTGCAACCTAATTTGCAAATTTAAAGAGATTTAAAGAGAAATGGCATCATTTCTAACATCCAAGTCTGCAGCTGCTGCTAATGCTGCTGGAATTCAGACAATGGTCTTTAAATTCATCATAAAATCACTACATTTTCCATCAGACTGTCCCCGCTTTGTGGTTTAATCTATGCTTTGCCCTTCCGTTTACAAGGCAATTTGACACATACAATTTTGTCAACTACAAGGACCAAAAGCTCCTGTTGGTCCAATCCAGGGAACAGAAAGCTGGTTTTACTACAGAAACTACAACATGGAGACTGATTTTTCTCCATACCACTTTGGACAAGCTGTTTCTCAGCCCAGCTGTCCACCAAGGAAACTGATAACCAATTTGTTACTGTGGTGTCAGAAAAGTCTTCAATGAAGGGGATATATGTTGGCCCAGATGTTTGATGCTCTACTGTTTGAGATGAAATGAAAATTAAGGTGCCCTGAATACTGGCATTCTGGAGTTCATGTGTTCTTCCAGAGGACCATTTCAGGGACATGGGGGTGGGGTGGGGGCATATAATAATCCAACCCAGCTCTTTACCTAGTACTTACAATAAAATTGCTAGAAAAGAAAATGGTGCCCTTTTTGAATGTGCCGCAATAAATAAAACAGATCAGCCAGCATAAATAGCCCCATTTGGCCAGTGGAGAAACACAGCAGCTCGTAAGTTTTAAAGGCAATCAGTACTGACCCAATATAAAAGGAGATGTGGAAAAGTAAACAGTTGGAAGGCAATGTTGCTTCAGATTCAAACATTTCCATTTGTATATTATTTTACTGGGGTTTTATTTGTTTTTGAACCTTGCCCATTCAATTTCCCCCCTGCCCTCTTTTTCCCTGACCCTACAGAACACACTAAACACAGGCAAAGAGAGCCAGTCTTTACAAACCAGCAGAAGGAAACACTTGAAATGTGACAATAACGAATACAAACCCACTTTGGCAATTCATTTTTCCCAGAGGATGTGACGTTTCCCCGAGAAGATGAACTATCCCTTTGTAATCTTATTAACAACAGGGCTTAGAAAAAAGGTTTTGGAGTGTTCCTATAAACCATCATATTTTGCCTGGGCACGACATTACAAACCTATCTTAAAGGCATAGTATGCCATTGAAAATTATTTCCTTTTTTTCTTTTCATTCAAAAGTGTGACCTGATCTGGATTGCCACCATCATGGTCCTCAAGGCAGAGGCTACCAAGGGTGGGGGCTTCTTTTAAAACCAGTGGAAGCTTTTCACCTTTTTTTTTAATCTTCCACCTTAGGAGAAGAACAAAGGGCAAGGGGAAATGGTCGACAGAGGTGTGAAGCTGCACTCCCACACCCTAGTGCAGGCATGTCCAAAGTCAGGCCCGGTGGCCAAATGCGGCCCATTTTCAAATTCTAAGTGACCCACGGCTTCTTCTCCCCACCGGCTCAGCCTGTCACAGATACCACCAGCTGGCCCCTTCCCACACTGGATGGAGGCATTAGCTTGCAGTTTTATGGTCTGCCTGCCCTCCCTGCCTCTGTCCACCCCCACCCACCCCCAGCCACCTGCCCAGCCTACCCGCCCCCAGTTCCGTAGCTGCAGCATCCTCCCCGTCTCCTTGCATGTTATAGAGACTTGTCCAAAGTCCGGCCCGGGGGCCAAATGTGGCTGAATGGTCAGCCCTCACACATTTTCACCTCACCAAATCTGACCCTCCTTGCAAAAAGTTTGGACACCCCTGCCCTAGTGGTTCCAACTACATTGTGATTTCACACACACAAAAATTGAGTTTTGTTTTTAAGCAAGTGATTCAAAATGAGACCCAAGAAAGGCAACTTTGGGAGGGGGCATCATCACCATCATCCTCATCATCACCTTTCAACTGCAGAGCTGGAAGGGACCCCATGGATCAACAAGGCTCAAGGAGGCACCATGGGGAATTGAACTCCCGACCACTGGCTCTGTAGCCAGAGACCTAAGCCACTGAGCTCTCCAGTGGTTACACAGAAGAAGCCATTATGGCTGGGGTGTTCTGAGAGTGTAAATTTCCCGATCTCTGTCCTAAACCGGATGCTACATACTTAAATGTAGTAAGATGTCTGGCACTTAGTATCCCTTATGAAAAGGTATTGCAAGGTATTATTATGATGTACCTATTTCAGGCCTTGAAGCTAAGAGAACGCTCCCTTGCCTACCGGCCACAGCCTGAATTTTCAGTTATTATTATAAGGGAAAACAGGAAGTCTCTGCTTGGAAGACGTCGCCATTTCTCTGTGGTCGTTGGTGTTTCCAGCAGGCCACACGTCTGTCCTTATTCCTCAGCTTGGCTGCCACTGTTCCATAATATATGAATCGGGCCCCATACCTGCACCATTTACCTCGTAATGGAACACAGCTCTCTTGAGTGAGCCGGACCATTCGGCTGCCACATTTCCAAGTCATGTCCAATTTGCTCTCCATTCCCGCCCTCGGTTTTTCCTCCCAGCTTAGCTAGTTTCCATATCTTTTGATTCCACAAAGCACTTGCCTCTCCCAGTGCACATTAGCTTTCATTTCTCCCAGCTGAATAGTGTGTTGTTTTGTTTTGCCTCAGATTTAAAAAAAAAAACCACGTCAGCCTGTTTTGAAATGAGTTCTGTGTACTCTCAGACGCTTCCAATGAAAACAGTTAACCTCAGTCCAAAGAAGGATTGCACACGATTTCCCCCACATTTACAACTACAAGCTCAGAGTAAAACTGCAGATCTTTTTCCTACAAACAGAATGAATTGAATTGGTTAGGCGAGTGTTTTAAAACTGAATGTCTTTTTCCAGCAAAAAAAGAAAACCCAGCTCCAAGGGAAAAACCTTTTTCTTGCAGGGAAGAATCTAGTCATTTTCAGAACAGTTCTTTCTGTTTGATTTATTCGTCTAGACTTTCCCTTTTATGATCCACTGCTTTGACACTCCTGAGACTGGAGAAAATTAAGGCCAAACTACTTTTGCTTGCTCTTTTACAGAGATATCTCCACATTGTTTTGGGCCCCTTCTTACGAAGCCAATGGGATTAACAGTAAGAAAAACACAGTCTTAATCTAAAACTTAAGAGTAGTGGAACTGCTTTTTTTTTTTTAAGTGAAATCCTATGGCAGTCCTGCAAGCTCATAACTTGATGTGGTGGTTAGGGTAGTGCCAAGGCAGAAGTCCTATCCATGAAACACATTGGCCGACACATTGTGCAATAGGTTCCATTAGTGTAACTCTATATGATGCCACTATAAACAGGATTTTGTGCACTAAATTTAAAATGCATCTAGAACCCCTTGCCATGGCTAAACTATACTGTCTTGACTCTAAACCAGTGCCAAATACCTGTAAAGCAGTGGTTCCCAACCTTCCTAATGCCGTGGCCCTTTAATACAGTTCCTCATGTTGTGGTGACCCCTTGCCCTACTTGGAAGAGGCCATAAGCCCCCTTTGGCAGGCAGACCACTGCCGCAGATGCCATAGAGAACTTCCCTCTACAGGCACCCTCAGCTAATCAACAGCTAATCTGGTGCCATTGACTGACATCCCCTCCAACCTATCAAGCTGTAACTCCTCTTTCCTCCCCTTCCTCCCCCTCCTCCTCCAGTCCCAAGCTGTCTGTGCCTTTTTCTTCACCGGCTCATGGCAACCCCTGTGAAATAGTCATTTGACCCCAAAGCGGTATCGACACCAAGGTCAGGAACCACTGCTGTAAAGGATTGAAAGCTTCATCATAGCAAGATGGGGTAGTAAACTGTGAGAGAAATCAGCAAAGAGGTATCAATCTGCCTTAGATGAGATTACATTTCCCCTGAAAATTTAAGTTGCAGCTTAAGCATATTTCTGGACTCATCTAAACCTAGATGCCCAGGGTTTGGGGGTGCAAAGCATCTGCACAGTTAAAGCTATGTGTCAGCTGTACCCATTCTGCAAAATCTCTGACTAGAGATGGGCACGACCAGGAAAAAATTCTTTTCGAGTTGTCGTTTTTCGGGACGGGTCCGTTTCGGGTTGTTTCCGTTTTCTGCAAAATTTTTCAAAAATTTGTCGTTTCGTTTTTCGTTTTTTCGTCTGTCATTAGTACTGGTTTAGGGGGGTAGCGGGCTCCTGGAGGCACCTCTCTGGGATGGGTGCCTCCTCTGGCCCGCTATATGAAGGGAAAACGGGCTCCTGGAGGCACCTCTCTGGGGTGGGTGGGTGCCTCCTCTCCTCACCCGCTAGGAAGGAAGGGAAAGCAGGCTCCTGGAGGCACCTCGTGGGTGCCTCCTCTCCTCGCCCGCTACAAAATGGCATGCATAGCCATATGGATATGCATACCAAGTTGCAGACTTGCTTGCAGCAGTGGACTGGCAGAGGCACCCCTCTTTGGGGTGCCTCCACAGCAGCAGTCAGTCAGAATGGCGCACTCTGTGTCTCACTAAGAAGGGAAGCATACTTGCGTGTAGTGCAATGCAAGTACACAGATCTGGCTTAGGGTTAGGGTTAGTGCAAGGGCTAGGGTTAGGCTAGTTACAGGTGAGGTTAGGGTGAGTAGTGGGGTGCACCTCTGGGTGCCTCTCTGACCCACTAAGAAGGACAGTGTACTGTGGCGTATGGGTAAAGGCTAGGGTTAGGGCTAGGGCTAGGGCTAGGGCAGGGTTAGTGGGCTTTTTGGCACATCCCAGAAGTCTCAGTGGCCAAGTGGCCATGCGATTGGTGGAATGGCTCCAAAAATTTGCATGGTCCACTCCCATGGCCAGCCCATCATTGCGCAGGTGTAAAAAAATATAAATAAAATAAAATAAAATCAATGGAGAGGAGGATATTTTGTTGCAAGAAAAACCCACTGCTGCTAGTGCTACTGTAAAAATTCTGGCAGTTTTAAAATAGTAGCAGGCAGCAGCAATTTTCACATGTTTCTGGGTGCTTTGGTGTGTTTTTGGACCACGATTTCAAAATAAATTGTGGTCGCCCCATTTTGGATTCCGCATGGCATGGCGAGTTGGCGAGACGACAAGGATGCCCCCCACCAGAGCAGCCCAGGACAGGAGAGGGGGGAGGCCGGGGACCCCCCCAGAAACCACCCCTCTGGTAGGTGCACTCTCAGAGGCAGGCATCTTTTCGCCTGCTTTTTTGGCCGGGAATCAGGGTTTTTTTTACTTTTAAAAACTTTTTTTCTGTGCCGCTTGAATGGCAGCGAGCTGGCGAGGCGACGACTTTGGCGGGTTGACGAGGATGCCATTGCCCACCAGCCACCACCAGAGCAGCCCAGGAAGGACAGGAGGAGGGGGGGAGGCCAGGGACCCCCCGCCCAGAAACCACCCCTCTGGTAGGTGCACTCTCAGAGGCAGACATATTTTCGCCTGCTTTTTTGGCCGGGAATCGGGGGTTTTTTTAACTTTTAAAAACTTTTTTTCTGTGCCGCTTGGCATCGCGCGATCGCCACGATGCCAGGAACAACAACGACAAATCAGACCCAATTATTCATTCGTCGGTTTGAGTTCTGGCGGAGTAATTGTCGTTTCCTTTTCCATTACGTAACGGAAACGAGGAATGGAAACGGAAATGGGAATTCCACTAAGTCGTGCCCATGTCTATCTCTGACTTACCTACACTGACATGCACTTTAATGGCATCCCATTTAGATTACTCTAATGTACTCTGTGTGGTGCTGCGGCTTTTGAAGACAGTTCTGAAAATTCAGCTGGTTCAAAATGCTGGAGTCAAACTGCTGACTGGAGTGAGTCACGGTTATGATATAACACCCTTGCTACAAAATGCCACTAACTGACAGCCTATCTCTAGGGCTAATTCAAAATTCTGGTTATGAGCCGTAAAGCCTTATTTGGCTTGGGTCTAAGCTATTTGAAGAACTATATCCTCGCATCTGGAAGCTGAGTCATGGCAACTGGACTTCTTTTCTTGAGAGATTGAAACATTTTGATCTCTCAAGAAAGGAAGTCTAGTTGCCATGACTTGGCTTCCAGTTAACCTCATCTGAATGCCTGAGAATTTTCTCAGACATGTAAACCCCCTTCCTCCTGCTACCAGGCTATAGAATAGTCGAAAGAAACATCGGCAAGACAGCAGCTCTGAGGGAGAGGGGGGGAACCTTACATGAAATAATCAAGCTCACTCCTCCTCAAGTACCTGTTATCCTGAGAGATGTCCTCCTGCCTGGAGTTAAAGAGACACACCATAACTCCCTTAACCTCCACCCAGCACTTTCAGATCTGGCGATCTAACACTCACAAATAGAGATGGGCACAACCAGAAAAAATGACGTTTCGATTTTTTGTTTGTCGGAATGGATCCGTTTTGTTCCGTTTCTGTTTGTCGTGAATTTTTTCGAAAATTTTTCGGTTTGACGTTTCGTTCGTCGTTTGTCATTTCTACCGTGATTTAGCACAATTTGACTTCCCAGAGCATGGGGGCATCCCGCAATGACCCAGAGCAGGCGGAAAACACTTTAAACTGTGTGATGAATAATATATTTAATAAATATATCATAGCATAAGACTGCATCCTATGCAATAATGCAAACAAAGTGGGCAGAATGCAATATTCTTTTTTTCTCTTGGTCAATGCTGACTGAACCGGCCACCCTACTTGGTCTGGCTGCCTGTTATACTTTTTTGTTTTGTTTTGAAGCCTTTATCCATCCCATTTCCCCTCCACCTCTCAGAGGCAGCAGGAGACACAGTATTCTGTTCCTCCCCAAATCTGGATGAGGGTCTACTCCTCTCAATGTCCCCTCCCCATGGCACTCCTTGTAAAGCCAAGCAAATGCCACTCTTCCCTTACTGCTCTTCCCTTCAGCACTCAGTCAGCTGAACTGCGCAGTGCAGACCACAGGAATACAAACAAACAAATAGTTGTGTACAGTCAGTGCATGCAACAACACAACACAAGTGTAAACAAACAATGAGCTGGAGTAATGAGTAAATATTAATATAATATAATATTGTAAAATATATATGTATATTCTGTCCCGTTAGGAGTAGATCTTCATTTTGCACCCAAAATGTGTGTGTGCAAGCAAACTTGTTGGGCTCTCCCTCCCTGTAACTGAACTGGAGTGGTGGAATTGTTCAATGAGACTGAGAGGTAAGGTAGTGTTGTATCTCCCCCTCCCCAAACAAAATGAAGCAGTAGCAAATGATTTTGGTTGCCTTATTAATCAGGCCCCCAGTAACTAAACTTGATTTATTGTAAATTGTTAGAGGAAGGGTGAATGCCTCCCCCACACAGAGATTAGGCTGATGTAATAAATTTAAATAATTAAATGAAATATCCTGGGCTGGTAGCAGCACCAGCTGCAACGGGTCTCCTGTTCTGGAAGGGTGGCTTGCCAGCCAAACCCCAAAAGTAACCCTGAATAGAGAGTAGTAGACTAGTAGGGGTACTAGATGCCTCCAAAAAAGATATTGTATTGGGTAAATAAAATGCGGTTCAGTTGTACATCAACTGTGTAGTGCAGCAGCTAAATGAATTTGAAAGTCTCTCTCTTATTTTCTCTCAGGTAGGAAAACTTGGGGGAAAAAACAAATGGTACTATGCAAGTAAATCCAGAAGAAGTCCCTTTTAATCCAATGTATAATATATTAATCAGGTTGTCTTATTAATCAGGCCCCCAGTAAATAAACTTGATTTATTGTAAATTGTTAGAGAAAGGGTGAATGCCCCAAACACACACACACAGATTAGGCTGATGTAATAAATTAAAATAATTAAATGAAATAGCCTGGGCTGGTAGCAGCACCAGCTGCAATTGGGCTCCTGTTCTGGAAGGGTGGCTTGCTAGCCACACCCCAAAAGTAACCCTGAATAGAGAGTGGTAGACTAGTAGGGGTACTAGATGCCTCCAAAAAAGATATTGTATTGGGTAAATAAAATACGGTTCAGATGTACATCAACTGTGTAGTGCAGCAGCTAAATGAATTTGAAAGTCTCTCTCTTATTTTCTCTCAGGTAGGAAAATGTTGAAAAAAACAAATGGTACTATTTGAAATTGAAACTAAATCCAGAAGAAGCCCCTTTTAATCCAATATAAATAATATATTAATCAGAAAAGCAGAGAACTTCTTGTTGACTGTTGTGTTCTTGCACCGCAAACTGTGTATGGGTGTGCAAGCAAATTGAACTTGGAAAAAAGTAGGAAATAAATGGTATATTTTAAAATAAATCCACACACCCCACTCCCAGTCGACCCTCCCCCCTTTATCCAATAGCAGAAAAATCCTCCTCTCCCCACAAACAGCCAGAGAAGAGAACAAAGAAAAATAAAAGAATAACTGCTTCCCTTCGGCAGACAAAGCTGCAGGGAATCAAAACAATACTGTTCTGAATTCAATTCCCTCCCTGCCTGTCTAACTGAAAGCCTACAGCCACCCAGGCCTCCCTCCTACAATATTCGTCTCTCGATCGTATCGCACCAGCAGCCAAGCCACAGCCCTCCGCCCTCAATCACCACACCCCGACTGTGATTTCTGGAAGTTGCCTCGGGTTTTTATACCCTCTGTCACATCCAGAACTGTCAGTCAAAACCTGGCCATGCCATTGGTGGAATGGAGCAAAAAAATTGCGACGTTTTATTGCAATAAAAAACCCACTGCCTGCTACTGTTAAAATTCAGGCATTAGAATAAATAAATTGCAACATGTTTGTGTTGTGCTTTGGTGTTTTTTGGACCATGATTTAAAAGAAAAATTGCGGTCACCATTTTGGATCCCCCACCCCGCCGCATGGCATGGCAAGACGACGAGGATGACCCCCCCCCCAGCCTGGTGGTGCATGCAGCCCAGGACAGGAGAGGAGGGGGGGAAAGGCCGGGGACCCCCCCCCAGAAACCACCCCTCTGATGGGTGGCAAAGCCTCAGGCAGGCATATTTTTGCCTGCTTTTTTATCTATTTTTTAAAAAAACTTTTTTCCTGGGCTTCGCATCACGTGATGCCACAAAACGGAAACGAAAAACCCGACCAAATTTTTCTTTTGTCGGTTCGGGTTCGAGCGGGGCGGGCTTAATTACCGTTGTCGTTGCCATTACGTAACGGAACCGAAAAAACAGAAACGGAAATGGAATTTTTGTCGTTCCGTGCCCATGTCTACTCACAAATGTAAGGCTCTAGCTCTGTCAGCTGGGCAGTGGGGGCATACTCAGAAGCACCAACGTCAGCTTCCGATGCCTCTGATCATGCACCAATGGGCGTGGCAGTGGCACAGGAAGCAGGCACAAGTAGCACCTTTGCAGGCACAAACCAGAAAAACAAACCACAAACCAGTTTGCTTGTCCGGGGATTCCCCATGGGTCATGGTCATCACTCACCATCAGGAACCACCAGTTTTCCAATTCGTGCCCATCTTTATTCTTGCCCCATAGCTAAGAAATGAATAAAACCACCCTATAATTGATGTCGAGATGCTTCCCTTTTCAAAACTGCTGCTTATATCAGAATTTGAACCTGCAAAGTGCTGAACACTCAGTCTTGCAGGGAAGCATACTGGCACGCATCACCAATAATTAGTCACACTGACTTTGATGGGATGGTTGCTATCACTTCAAGCTAGTGCTGGTGTGTTCCAAGAGGTCAATAGATCAAGCTAGAATGCTGAACACAGTAACAGCTAGCATCAGAGCCACAGTACTTTCAGAGAGGTCGATATTTATCTCAGATTTTCCTCAGTGTTAGCTGTTTGATTTTTATTACAGCGTCTATCTTCAAAGAACTTTATGTTCGCAACATCAACAGTGGCAAGTTTAGAGATCAGGCTTGATAGACTGGTAGGTACAAGGAACAAAAGAAAGAG